>OX422214.1:593918782-594243782 GCA_949130495.1 Sambucus nigra
TGGAGAAGACAACTCTTGGTGGGTTGATTTTGGTGCCACAAGGCATGTTTGTAAGGACAAGAACTTGTTCTCTGCCTATGAAACAGTGGAAGGAGATGTTCTCTATATGGGAAATTCATCTACAGCTGCGGTTAAAGGCAAAGGGACAGTGGATCTCGAATTCACTTCCGGGAAAATACTTAGCCTCACCAATGTTTTTCATGTTCCTGATGTTAGGAAAAATTTAGTTTCTGGAAGTCTTCTTAACAAATTTGGCTTTAAGCTTGTATTTGAGTCAGACAAATTTATTCTGACTAAGAATGGTACCTTTGTAGGCAAAGGATATTTGTATGAGGGAATGTTTAAGCTCAATATCAATGAAAAGGATTCTTCTGCTTATATCGTTGATTGTCTTTCATTATGGCATAGTCGTTTAGGACATGTTAATACAAAGAAAATGCATTTCATGGTTAATTTAAATTTAATTCCTAAATATGAGAATGATATGAATGAAAAGTGTAAAATATGCATGCAAACTAAAATAACAAGATTGCCTTTTCCAAAAATAGAAAAAACTACATCTTTGTTGCAATTAGTACATAGTGATGTTTGTAATTTACATGGAACAACCTGAAGGGTTTGTTATGCCTGGACAAGAAAATAAAGTATGTAAACTTATTAAGTCCTTATATGGCCTAAAACAAGCACCTAAACAATGGCATGAAAAATTTGATAAAGTCACTATTTCTTATGGTTTTAAAATTCATGAATCTGATAAGTGTGTTTATAGTAAATTTGCTAATGGTAAAGGTGTGATCATTTGTTTATATGTAGATGACATGTTAATTCTTGGTACTGATTTAGAAAGCATTTATAATACTAAGAGTTTTTTGTCTTCTAAATTTGATATGTAAGATATGGGTGTAGCTGATGTCATATTAGGAATGAGAATAATAAGGAAAGATAAAAATATAATTCTCACTCAATCTCATTATGTTGAGAAAATTTTAAAGAAATTTAATCAGTTTGATTGCACACCTGTTAGTACACCTTTTGAACCACAGCTAAAAATGATCCCCAATAATGGTAGAGCTATTTCACAATTGGAATATGCACGAGTAATTGGTAGTTTAATGTATGCCATGACATGTACTCGACCTGATATTGCTTATGCTGTTGGTAAATTAAGTAGATATACTAGTAATCCAAGTTTATTGCATTGGCATGCTGTCAATAGAATATTAAAATATTTGAAAGGAACTATGGACTATGGTATATACTATAGTGGATATCCTTCAGTATTAGAAGGGTTTTCTGATGCCAGTTGGATAACTGAGCGGGAGGATCATTCCTCAACAAGTTGATGGATTTTCACACTTGGTGGAGGAGCTGTTTTTTGGGGATCAAAGAAACAAACTTGTATAGCTGACTCTACTATGGCAGCTGAGTTTGTAGCATTAGCTGCAACTAGTAAAGAGGCATAATGGTTAAGGAATTCATTGATTGAAATTCCAGTTTGGCCAAAACCAATGCCTCCAATATCTATACATTGTGATAGTGAGTCTACACTTTCCAGAGCTTATAGTAAAGTGTATAATGGAAAGTCTAGACATATTGGCCTGAGACATAGTTATGTCAGACAAATGATTACAGATAGTGTAATCACAGTGGATTATGTAAAATCAAGTCAAAATTTAGCTGATCCTTTTACAAAAGGTCTTGCAAGAGGACTGGTGTCTAAGACATCAATAGGGATGGGACTAAAGCCCATTAATGATAATCACTCTTGATGGAAACTCAACTTGAAACTTGATATATTCAAGTCTCAAGTTCAATGATTAAAGTACATCATACGACGTGATTGTAAGCACTATGAAATTTAACATCCCAAGGATAAGTGCTTAGAACATGTAATGAATAATGAAAGAGGATGGATTTAACCTTAATAGATTTATGGTGTTTTAAGTTACATGGACACCTATGATAATCTACCTATATGAGTGTGGAAGTGGTGCCGCTTCCTATGAGTATTGGGCTTGACTCTAAAGCACTCATGAAATTAAGGTACAGACACAAGGCCTAATTCATGTGTCGGCTTATATGGATAATCAGTGACTAAAAGATTTGTGTGTGAAGACAAATCCGGATAATCAATATAGATTGATAGTTCAAAGACAAGTCTACTATACTTTCATGGTTAACCTTGACGAACCTTCACAGGGTATTGGTTCAAGTCGTGAGACACCAATGCTTATACATAGTCTTACAGACAATCAAAGATTTACAAAACTTATTTTGAAAATGGTGGAGGAATGTTGGAGATTTTTAAAATAAGAGAGTAAGAGTTTTTTTGGGTGTAAAAGCCTTAAGAGCTTGTCCCACATTGGAAGTGTGAGGAAGAGGTGGGAATCTAACCCAAATATAAAAGGGTATAGTGTCCCACATTGGAAAATGTACAAAGCTAAGTGTCACCACTAAGCTATAAAAGGGGTGGGCAACCTTTGAGTCCCACATTGGAAAAATGTTAAGAATTTGTACACTTAATAAGTACAAATGGAAGATGAAGAGTTAATTCATCTAGCATTTAAGAGACTATTCAAGAGACCTCAATACGGTGCGAAGCACCGTACGCACACGCACACGCGCGCGCGCGCGCGCGCGTGCGGGTGCGGGGCAGTGGGCTGTAGAGGCGCTAGTGGCGCACTTTGCACTTCGCACGCCGCGTGTCCGCAGTGGTAGCGGGTTGCCGGGATTCGTCCGGGTCGGATCGCGGTAGCTCGGTCGCGGTCACTTTTTGGTTGACCCGTGCAAAACCGATTCGGTATTATTATACCTGTTCGGAATGGACTTAAGACTGTTGGCAATTAACAGTCATACCTGTTCGGAAATGACTTAATTCAACAGTCATGACTCTTGAAGACAAAGCCTTTCATTTTCTATAAATAAAGGCTGCCTAAAAACGGAATTAAATTGATAACAAAAACCAGTTTCAGATTTCCATACCCTGCTATTACTCTCTTACAGTTTTCAGGAGATATAAATTCTCTTATTCTGTTTTGTGCACATAAACAGAATAAGAACTTGATTGACTGTTCTTCGCTGCTACATCCAAGGGCTGTCTTCAAATATACAAGTTGCAGACAGTGCAAGTGCTTCATTGTATCTTAAGTACGGATTTGCTGATTCCCGTTTGTATACCGAAATTCTTCGTGTGGGGCAAATACTGTATTTAGGAAAGTGACATCACGCCTTGAAGTTTTATAGTGACTATTCAGAAATTACATTGTTGTATTGAAGTTGACATTTTTGAGATATATAAAGAGTTCCATTTCTGTATTTGCATTTATAATTTCCAACAAATTTGAGGATACTCATTGACGGATCTGTACGGGACAATATTATTGAGAGACAAAAGCAGAGGAAATAATAATCACACACAAAGCAGAGGAAATAATGTTATCACTCTAGAAACTTGAGGTGAAAAGGCTTTTGAGTTTGGACAAACTCATCTAAACCTTGCACGGTTTAAAAACATGACACCAAGAATTCCTAAAATAAAACAAAATTAAATATTAAAATAAAAAAAAAAATCATCAAAATGTCACCTTTGGTTTATATTCGTGGAGACGATGGTGAGTTGAGAGAGAGAGAGATAGAGAGAGTTTGGAATTGAAGTTGGAGATTAGGAAAGCGGGTGATGTGATAACGCTGTTGTTCTCCAATTTTAGGACCTGTAGTGATTTTGTTGGAGGACGGCACGTAAGGGGCTTTGGTTTGTGTGGGAAAAGGAGACAAAGCGCTAGGGAAGGTTTAGAGACGAGAAATGCGGAGAGGGAGATGTCCGGACGCTAACTAGTAGGAGGGAGAGCCTTTTATACATCCTCGCACGCTTAATAATACTATTTGTAAAGAGTTATTCTAGGTAGACGGACACCACACGCAGAATTGGACACATTTTTTAGATACTAACGTGTCATATTTGTATTTGCTTGTGTTTGGGTGCCGTATAGATTTTACTGGCGTGGACCTCAGATACGGGCCAATACAAATGTGACACGTCAAAAAATGTGTTGAATTTTGCGTTTACCTCAAGAATTATCCATTTGTAAATTAACTTTTCGATACTTTTTTTTCCAAAATACACATATTTACAAATTATCTATAGGACACTTACAATTAGGGTTGTGCTTTTTTTCCGAACATTTCGATTTTTCCGATATCCGATCCGATATTTTCCGATTTTGGAACGTATATAAGGTTTCTAATTTTTCCGAAAAAAATCGGATCGAAAATTGGAAATAATTCTGAATTTTTGATTTTTCAATTTTTCCGAAACTATGCCGATCCGATTTTTCCGAATTATTTTCGATATTTTTCGAAATATTTTTTGATTTCTAATTTTTTTAAACATTCTCATGTGTCCCACATCGGCTAGGAGAGGAAGAGAGCCCAAAAAAGTCTTATATAAAAGGAGAATATGTCTCTATCCTCTACACAAATGGAAAAAATGGTTAAATCCTTACATATTTACATGTTAGGTTAAATATTTTTTTCGATTTCTTTAAAATGAGAATTTTGAGTAATCGAAAATCATATATTAATTTTTTTGAAATTTTGGAATTTCCAAAATTTTTGAATTTTTAGTATATTTTTTTGAATTTCCGAATTTTTTAGATTTTTTCGAATTCGGAAACTCTTTTGTTTTTTCGAAAAGATTGGATAGGAAATTGAAACAAATATTTTATTTCGGAAAAAATAAGAATTTTTTCCGAAAGGTCATTTTCTAGATCCGATCTGGCCGAAACACAACTCTACTTACGATCAACTTTCATAATACTCAACGAAAAAAATAGGCTGTTCCATACAAACCTTGGAAAATCACGAAAAAAATAGGTTGTTCCATACAAACCTTAGGAAATATTTTCATGTAATTTACAAAATATTAAATGAATCCATCAAAATAAATTTTAAGATAACTGGATTATATGACCTATGCAACTGTAATATAGGACACCATAAATTTAATCAACATTTTATTATAGTGAATCATCCCGCATTGTCACTGATGCTTTCAAGTTGCAAGGAAGAAAATTACTTCCAGCTTAGCTTTGAAAAAACCATTCAACATATGACAAGCTCAAAATGCATAAAAAGTAAGACAGTAAAGCTAGTGGTAATAACAATAGTACATGTAAAAAAATATATTACCATCCTAAAATATGTTCAATTTATACCAATACAAATGAAACGCATCTCCACTACATAACTGTTGTTCTTAGTGGCGGAGCTAGGAATTTTTAACAAGTGGGGCACAATAAGATAAGTTGCGGGGGTTCGGGGGCAGTAGCCCCCCAATTTTTTTTTTTATGGTTATTTATGCATTTATACTTTGTGGCTAAAAAGACAGATATTCACATAATAATTGTGATAAAATAGAACAAACGAAACCATAATACTTCATTACTAAAACGAGTATCCAAAATCTGAATTTGTCATTACAAGTATTAATCAAAATATAAAACAAGCAAATCACAATCTCCCTCTACGATTTTTCATCTTTTGAAATCGATCCAGAATTGCATCATTGGAAATGCAATCAAAGACATCTTTTTCGATATACGTCACGCAAGAGTCACTTAGCCAACCATCCCCCATACAGTTTCGAAGATCAGTTTTTACGATGTTCATAGCACAAAATGACCTCTCAACTATAGTTGTGGAAACTGGTAGAATTAGTGACAACTTTATGAGCCTATAAACTAATCCATACACAATGTGCTTTCGTTTCTTTACCATTTTCCTAGACAACCCACTTATCCCATCCATATCAACAAAGTCACTATCGGATTTGATATCAAGTTCATACAACTCAAGCTCATCCCGAAGTACAACACGCTCTTGCTCGGTGAAATCGTTAACATAAAGTTCAGATAGACGAACCGACTTGTTTATATCAAAAGCAACAAAAGAATAAGCGGGATCAAATGATGTCATGCATAAAAGCAATTCGGAATCCACCTCATCGAAACAGTTGTTAAGTTCAACAAGTTGTTTATCCACGCAAAGGTAGAACAAGTCAACTTTATAGTGATGTAAATTTGTGGTTCTCAATCCTCTCCTTAATCTTCCCAAAAGACAAAAATCACTTTCCATGTTAGGAATCACAATATCATTTTTCACACAAAAAGATGATACCTCCATCAAAAGATTTTCCCACCCACTATCCCTCAATTTTTGCATTCGGCTCTTTGACAATTTCACTAAAGTCATTGCATTAACAATGTCTTGTTCTTTTCGTTGAAGATCTTTAGAAAGCACATTACTTATTGCAAGTATATTCTTCATTAAATTTAACGTGAATACATAATCAAATGATTGCATTGATTTCATCAAATTAATCGCCTCACCCTTTTTATCCGTGGAATTTTCCCCCAAATCATCAAGAACACCAAGAACGGATTCATACATTATAATCAAATTTATCAAGGTCCCAAAGTGCGAACCCCAACGTGTATCACCGGTGCGTTTCACGCAAGTTTCTTGATTTAATCCCCGGCCACTTGATATTTCACCACTAACCAATTGATATTTAATCCGCTCCACCTCTTTCTCTCGCAAAATGTCGCGACGCTTACAAGATGTGCCCATAATTTTCACTACATTATTAAGTAAGAAGAAGAACTCATCAATGTGTTTAAGATCTTTTGCAACTTTTACAAGTGCCAACTGAAGTTGATGTGCAAAATAATGTACATAGAATACTAATTTGTTCTCCCTTAGAATAAGTGATTTAAGCCCATTGTACTCGCCTTGCATGTTACTTGCCCCATCGTAACCTTCACCCCGCAAATTTTTTATACTCAAGTTATGTTTGTTGAAAAATTGACCGAGTGACGCTTTTAATGATTTAGCGGTAGTGTCAGGAACATGTACCATACCCATTAATCTTTCCATCACATAGCCCCTCTTATCCACATAACGAACTACAATAGACATTTGTTCTGTAACTGATACATCACGTGCCTCGTCAATCAATATTGTAAATGGATCTCCACCAAGATCTTTTAATATTGTATTAGTAATCTCACTTGCAATTGCATTTACAACATCCTTTTGAATGTCAGGAGATGTCAATTTATGATTACCCGATGCATTTTTAAGAACAACTTTGTTAACTAATGTATCTCTTTTGGAAAACAATTCTAAAAGTTTAAGAAAGTTACCTTTATTCATGGAGTCCTCTGATTCATCATGAGAATGAAAAGATAAGGCTTGACGCAAAAGAAACCGAATCACATCAATAGTTGTAATTAGCTATAGACGGTAATCATCTTTACATTCCTTCAGTTTCTTATCAAATAGCGCCGCAATATGTTGATTTTGGTTCAATAAACTTTGAGTCTTCATGTACGCCGCATTATGACCCGCGGTATTAGCATGCTTTTGAAGTCGTTCTTTTTGTTTCCAATTGTCAAAACCATCTCTAACAAAAGCATCACTTTTATATATGTCCGAGGATTCCAAACAAAATAAATAACAAGGCAAATAAAATGCCGCATCCTTTGAAATGTTATATTCCAACCAACTACCAAATTGGGTGAACCAATTCGAAACGAACCGTCGTTCCTTTTCTCCCAATGATTTTTGAGGATAAAGAGGCATAAAGGGTTGACAAGGACCCATTTGCAAGTATGCTAGTCAAACTTTTTCTTGATCGTTCGCATTATAATCTCAAATGCTTGGTCGTAAGCTAGGACCCAATGGAAGATTTGTCAAATCAACTTCAATGCGAGTTTGATACACTCTTGAAGGTTCCACTTGGATAACTTTGGTTGGAAGCGGTGTGACATTGTCATTTGGAGAAACTTCTACACGGGATTTTTAAAAAAAAAATTATCAAGAGGCTGCAATTAAAAAAATATTATTAGAAACCTTCAAGAGACTGCAATTAAAATGGTTAATGATGGATTAATTTTTATTTTGTGAAAACTATCACACAAACAGGAACATTTATATTGAATTATCAAGAAATATAAATATTGATTTTTGCGAAAGCGTACTTGAATCCATGACAGAAAGTTAAAATATCTGAGTCTAAGGTCTTATGCTCTTCCAGATCAACACTTTTATTTCCTCTCTAAATTTCTCTCTGACAATGGGAATCAGAAGATTCGTGTTGTGTGATCTGGGGACCATGACCCCTATTTATAACACAATCGTGTCTTTTCATATTTCGTAAATTTCTATTTTAACCCATCATAAAAATATAAATTACGCTTGTCTCTACACAATAAAACCCACACTTTAATAATACATTAGTAAGGCCCCAAAACTTAAATTAATCACTTTAATTGGCCTACTTTTATTTGATAGCCTATAATTCATATTTATTTTATATATAAGCCCATATATTAAATTTTACTCTAACAATCTCCCACTTGGGCTATATATATATGTAACTTTATAAATTTGAATTATACTTTATGAGCTCATGAGTTTTAGCTATAAAAAAATTATGTATCTTAACAATCTTATCCATTAATTGCACCAATATAGAATCAAAGCGATCGTCATTACATATTTCGTAAGTAGACCCATCAATGATCACATATATCAATGCAACTAATGACAAAGATCAAGTGTGGATGTGTAGCATGGAAATTTCATGCAATGTGATCTTAACATGCCTATTTCCAACTGGTCCTCCTTAAACCTTAGTGAGATCAAACCATATAAAGTCAGAGTGAATACAAACTTAATACTTTACTGCAGTATATAACCATACAATATCCATTAAATCAAATATGTCTATGAAAGCATATAAAATACAAACTCCTACTAAATTGACATATCCTGAAAAGAAATTACACCCATATGAGCAGTGTGCTCATGAAAGACCTTGGGTGGTAATCCCTTAGTCAGCGGATCCGCAATCATGGAGTTTGTTCCAATGTGCTCTATAGATATAAGTCCACTCTGAACTCTTTCTTTTACAACTAGGAACTTAATGTTAATAAACTTTGACTTCTTAGAACACCTGTTGTTGTTGGAATACAATACTGCTGATTTATTGTCACAAAATAACTTAAGTGGTCTTTCAATGCCATCCACAATACGCAGCCTCGTGATAAAATTTCGCAACCATATTCCTTGATTAGATGCCTCATAACAAGCTACAAACTCAGCTTCCATGGTGTAAGAAGCTATAATAGACTGCTTAACACTCTTCCACGATACAGCACCTCCAGCAAGTAAGTAGATATAACCTGAAGTAGATTTCATGCTATCTCCGCATCCAACAAAATCGGAGTCATAATATCTGATGATCTTTAACTGTTCTAACTTTCGATAGGTGAGTGTTGATGTAAAAAACTAGATTTGACCTAATTCTTTAATCACAAATAAAATTAAACAAGACAATTTTTTTTAAAAGTGGTTCAGCCTTGAAATAATGGCCTACGTCCACTGTTTGTGTTATTGCTGACTGTTTGCAGAATTCTCGATAATGGGTTTACCAAGAAATTTCCAGTTCCTATCTAATGAGGAGGTTACAATGTATTTATAGCCTTGAGGCGGTACAAATGAAAGGACTATGCGTTGTTATCGAGTAGACATATACATCTGTATGATAATAAATGGCATTTAATGCGCAGTCGTCTGTCTTGATTATCCGGATATGAATGCTCTGTGCGAGATACAACTCGGACCGCCTAAGTAGCTCGGTATTCATGAGTTACTCAGTACAATAAAGTTCCTCGGAGAGCACTTCTTGCTCAGAGAAGCTGGGTTGGTCGGGGAGGTTGAGTTCCTCGGAGTCAAGGTGTTATTGCGGGTGCCATGTATATTGACACGTGTCTTCACATAATTGGTTCAAGTCAACAGACTAAATTTGGTATCAATAGAAGCTGCCAATGTTTCACAGTTCGAGGTTGAGGAGAAGTGTGGAACATTCTTCTCGAAATGTGGCAGGATTAAATAGTCATCCTGAATTTTAGGAATATTTTTCTTGTATTTATTTCTTCTTTGAATTCATAGAATCTGACTTCACGAATATTTTGAATTTTTCTAACCTCTTTGGTTTTTGTGCCACCTTTTCTTCTTTTAGCCGTCGGATACGCAAGCGTCCATCTTGGTAATCATTTTTTTCTCCCTTCCCGAGGTAAAGTATTTAAACGCTACAGAAAATTCGATCGTCTTTTACTTTTTCAAATCTGCATCTTAGAACTTCTTCACTTCTTCTCTATCATGTGCATTCATTTCTTCCATTGTTTGTTGTCACCTGATTCACTCTTTTCCTGTAAGATCTTCTTCCTTCTCTTTTATTTTCTTTGTTCATCATGGTTTACCTTGTTGAGTCGCTTGATAAATTTCGCTCTGATTTTTCTATTCCTTCATGGGTCACGTCGGAGGAACTTTCTAAACCTTCTGACTATTTTCGTTTGGCTGAGGGACATTGGTTTCCAAGTCTCTTTGTGGCCGAGTGTGGCTTTTCTTTTCCTCCCAATCCTTTGTGTTTGGAGTTCTGTCAGTATTTTGGCATTGTTCCTGCAAAAATAGCGCCCAATACTTGGAGAACAGTTAATGGAGTCTATAGCTTAAATCAAATTCATGAAACCCATTTAGGAATCCCATAAATTATGTTTTGCTATAGATGGATCGTCAGTGATAGAGATTTTTATTTAAAAACTAGGTTTTTAAATAGGGCTTTAGTTGTCAATCTCCCAGATGCCAACAAAGATTATTTCGAGCATGAAAAATTGGCAACACGCTCCATTAAATGGAAATGTTGTATATCAGGGTCCCAGGTGTCCATCCTATGGCAATGGAATAGGTTTTTTTTTTTGAAATCTTGTTTTCTTTGTGTTTGATAAAATGTATCACTGATATTTAATTTTTGTTTATTTGCAGTTGACAGCAAGAAAAAGTCTCCCAAAGAAACTGATGTCAATTTGAGACACTTGAAACTTATCTGGAGTTTGCACCAAACCGTTGCAGACGAACATATTAGATCAGCCTCATACTTGTTGCAGTACAAGAGCTACATTTCGTCTTTTACTGGTCGTCCAGTGGTCGGTGACATCGACCCAATACCAGCTTCTGAAGGTTCCTCCCCTGAATTAAATATTCCCCTCAGTACTAGAATGAAGAGAAGACGAGCTCCTGCCTTCTTTGGCAAATCGGACTCTGCCAATATAGAGGCCAAGAAAAACAAACAGGATGTCCCAGAGGAGGGGACAAGAAAGATTGATGCACCCCCTCCAGTTGCTGCTAAGAAAGTTGCCGAGAAGCCCCCAGTGGCTTTGAGCAAGATTGTTGTTGTTTCTCCTCCCAGTGAGGTTATTGTTATATCACCATCCAAGACAACATCCTTGGATGAGAATGTTCATGCGCCTGTGAGGAAGTTGAAGAAAAGTTCTCTTGAGAGACCAGTTGAAGCAGTCTCTCAGTCTTTAAATGTTGAAGGTGGTATTCCCACCTTTGTTCCTCCGAGCTCTGCTATGAGCTCGATGAAGTCTTGGACTATTCCCGAGATCCAGGGTGTTGATGAAATTCTTTCTTGGGATAGGGTTACCACTTTGGCAGCTCAACATATTTCCTCAGTAAGTATTACTATTCTAAACTTTCATTTTTCAACGTTATATCCCTGCACTGACTTACAATTATTTTCTTTTTCCAGCTGGTAACCTGCTTCAATACTATTCTGAAAAAGGATGAAGCTATTAAATCTTCGATCTCCTCAGGAGGTGTGGAGGATTATAGGACTGACTCAGTCCTTAAAGGATTATCGTCAAAAATATGATGAAGATAAGGAGGTCTGGGAGACACGACTCAAGTCCATCGAGCAAGAAAAAGACCGAGCTGTGGAGGCCTCCCAGGAGTTGGAGAGGAAAGAAAAAGAATTTGAGAATAAAAATAATGAGCTTGAGGAGAAGCTCAAGAACACTGAAGAGCTTGAGAACAAGCTTAAGAAAACTGAAGAGGAAGTTGTTAGACTTCGTGACGTTGATCGTCAAAGGCAGGAAATAGAAGGAAAAATGAAAGCTACCGAGGAACTTCATACTGAGAAGATTTCCTCAAAAAAGGCAAAGAGAAGAACTGCATTAAAAAGTCCTTCAGCACTGGCTGGGACAAGGGATGGAACAAAGGTCTAGCTGTCATGTCTTTCCAGATGGAGTTTTCTAGTGTTAAATACTTCAGAGATGGATGGGTTGCAGCTCTGCAGGAGCTAAAGGTCGCTGAGAATTTTGACCTATTCTAGCGTCATGTTCATGGTCTTCCTCCCTCTCTTGGAGAAGAAGAAGAGGACAAAGCTGCCTTAGAGGAATCCTCCATGCTGATTGGAGATCCAGCTCCTCCTGTTCCAGTTGTTCAAACTTTCTACGAATAACTTCAGCCTGCCAGCTCTTCAATCGAGAAACTTCAGCCCACCAGTACCTTAGTAGAGCAACCTCCCTTATCTTCCAAGCAACCATCCACCTTATCCCAGCTTCCCGAGGAAGTATCCAAACACAAGGAGAAGGTGTAGAGTTGCTCGGGCTTTCATTTTGTTATTTCTTTCGAATGTAACCCTGAACCTTGTACTTGTCTTTTGATGAATAAAAATTTGAGTTTTTTGTTGTTCATGTTGACTTTCTTTGTCCTGCTCTATCTTTATCATTATTGATCATGTTTATGGCTTCTCTTTGCTAGTTTATGGACAGGATGGAACTCTTGTCAGCTCACAATACTGAGTTGATGAAAAAATGTAATGAATACTTCAAAGCTGGCCATGCAGACTTGGATGAGTCACAAATCTTTGATATCCTGGGATCAGATGCCTTTGAGCGAGTAGTGGAAGGTTACCAATATCTGAAGTGCTTACTCGACCGAGCTGTTGCCAATAATGTGGCTTATTATGAGATGATTGAAGATCTCCAGGGTACCATCGAGGAACTCCAGCAGCAATACAAGGAGTCTTCTGCCCTTTTACATCAGGGGTATGAGAAAAAATATCAGCAGTTAAATGCTGACAAAGTATATGATAAGTTCATTATTGCATATGAAAAGAAAGAGAAAACTCTAAAACTTGAGGTCGAAGAGCACAGGAAGATTGCTCAACTATTGGAGCAGGAGAATAATGTTTTGCAAGAAGAGATATCTCAATTAAAATCGGTAGCGTCTTCCTCGGGAGCTATTGTCCCTACTAATGATGAAGGTTTCTCTTTTTTGGAAGTGGAGAATGCCAACTTGAGAGATGAATTGGAAACTTTAAAGAGGATTAGACCCTCTACCTCTGCTCGCGGTCGAGCAAGAGATTCTCGAGGACAAGCAAGGGCTGCTCGAATTACAATTGAAGAATAAAGAACTCAATCACCCTTAGAAAATCAGGCTTTCCAATTGATGGCTAAGAATCAGGCCTTAGCAGTGATGTCCAAGAAGATCCTGAACCTTGAAGATCATCTTTCTACACAAAGCTCAGCCTTGGAAAATAAAATAAATCTGGTGAAGAATCTTCATGACCAGCTAGAGAGGTTGACCTACCAATTCCACAAACAGCCTAGAGATTTTTGGATGGCTGGATACAATGAAGCTCTTTATCATCTTGACGATCAGATCCAGCAATCAAATAATGAAGGTTATAAGCAAGGATAGCTGAATGCACTGGGTGTGCTACAGTTGGAGCTGGGTCACTATCTATGGGATTATTATGACCCTGGATTGCTCGAGTTCCCTGTGCCTCCTTTCAAGCTTTACATGAGTTGGATTCCTGCTCGTGCGATTCCCCAGTGCTTAATCTCTAAATATCTTGGTGACTACAATCTTCATTCAAATTTTGAGATATCTCGGCCAGAGCACATGCTTGCTCGTCCTTCTGTGATAAATATTCGAATGTTGAAAGACATAAACTTCATAAACTCCCCCTACGCCTTAGATGATCCTCCTGCTGGAGTGGAACCTGTTTCAAAGGCAGAGGGAAAGAAACCCATAGAATAGGACTTTATGTAATATGTAATCTGTTCTCTATGTAATATGTTCTGATTTTAATGAAGGAACTTTTAGTTTTCTCTGTAATATTGATTGTTATTGATTTATAAAATATCTATCTTGTGTATGTATATCTTGTAAGAGAACAACAAATGTCCTATGCTATTTTAAATTGCCGACCAACTGGAGTTGGTGAAAATTTATTGTTGACCATTATTCTGAGTTTGTGACAATTATTTGACGACCAACAGGAGTTGATGATATTTTATTTCCTGACCAACTTAGAGTTGGTGGTAATTTGATATTCCATAAGTAAAGAAAATTTGTTTTATTTTTTGATTATAGTGACTTATCACTTTGTAATTCTAAGTCATGAAATGACTTTCATCTCGTGATCCTGCATTGTTTAACCAACTATCCCCGACCAACCGTAGTTGGTGGATTTTCATTCCCGACCAACCGTAGTTGGGAGGATTTCGTTTTACCGACCAACCGTAGGTGGTGGACTGACCAATCGTAGTTGGGAGGATTTTGTTTTACCGACCAACCTTAGCTGGTGGACCGACCAACCGTAGTTGGGAGGATTTTATTTTACCGACCAACCGTAGCTGGTGGACTAACCAACCGTAGTTGGGAGGATTTTATTTACCGACCAACCGTAGCTGGTGGACCGACCAACCGTAGTTGGGAGGATTTTGTTTACCGACCAACCGTAGCTGGTGGACCGACCAATCGTAGTTAGGAGGATTTTGTTTACCGACCAACCGTAGCTGGTGGACCGACTAACCGTAGCAGGGAGGATTTTGTTTTACCGACCAACCATAGATGGTGGACCGACCAACCGAAGTTGGGCAAATTTTGTTTACCGACCAATGACCAACTGTAGTTAGGCGGATTTTGTTTACCGACCAACCGTAGTTCGAAGAATTTTGTTTTACCGACCAACCGTAGCTGGTGGACCGACCAACCGTAGTTGGGCGGATTTTGTTTACCGACCAACGACCAACCGTAGTTAGGCGGATTTTGTTTACCGACCAACTGTAGCTAGTGGATTTTTATTCTGGACTTGATGCATAGTGAGTAAAACTAGTATTCCGAAAAAATTTCAACAAAAGGAGAGAATTGGGTAAAACTTCCAAAACTTTATTCATATTGAAGAAAACTTCATTACATAGGGATCGAACTACTGATAATATTTGCACAGATGTTCTGCGTTCCATGCATTCTTAAACTCCTATCCCTCCAATGTTTCAATCCTGTAGGTTCCTGGACGAACAACTTATGTTACTCTGTAGAGTCCATGCCAGTTAGATTCAAGTTTATTGTGCTTTTGAATTACTTTCTTTAGCACGTAGTCTCCTTAATTTAAATCACACTATTTTACCCTTTTATTGTAAAACAGAGTTGTTCATTGTTGGTATGCATCATTCCTGATTGTTGCTTCTTCTCTAACTTCCTTAAGCATATCCAAGTCTAATCTTCTCATCAAGTCACTGATTGGAGAATTGAAATTCAGCACTCTATGTGTGGGGAGACCCAGCTCGGCAGGTATAACAGCTTCACTTCCAAATGCCAGCATGTATGGAGATTCTCCTGTTGCTGCTCGTGGTGTAGTACGCTAAGCCCACAGCACAGAATGTAGCTCGTTGATCCAATTTTCCTTCACATAATCCAATCTTTTCTTCAAACCATTCAGCATCGTTTTGTTTGTCACCTCAGTTTGTCCATTGCTCTGGGGATGGCCTGGTGCAGAGTGAGTTTTCAATATGTTTGATTGATGACAATATGCAGCGAACTCCTCGTTGTCGAATTGAGTTCCATGGTCGGTGATGAATGCATGAGGAAGACCATATCTACAAATGACGTTCTTCCATATAAATTGATAGACCTTATTATATGTCATATCAATAAGGGGCTCAGCTTCCACCCATTTAGTAAAGTAATCCACCGTGACTACGAGATATTTAAATCTTCCCCTGGTCGTTGGAAATGGACTGACTAAGTCAATTCCCCACATGGAAAATGTCCAAGGGGAAGTGATGGTTGTTAACAAATCTTGGGGAGTTCTTCGGATAGAAGAGAAGCGTTGACATTTGTCGCATTTTTTGTCATAGGCTATGCAATCAGCCCTCATCATCGGCCAATAGTATCCTTGCGTCATTATCCTTTGCAAAAGCGTCTGACCTGCTATATGGGCTCCACAATACCCTTCATGGACCTCTTCAACCAAATCTTTCACCTCGGAGGGATGCACACACCTTTGCAGACTTGCTATAATTCCTCGTCTATATAAAATATCATTAGTTAATACATAATGAGCAGCTTTAAACTTCAGTTTCTTGGCTGTGAGCTTATCAGTTGGTAAAACCCCCTCCTCAATATAGGCCCGGATAGGATCCATCCACGATGGTCCTGAATCAAGGGCAATGAAGTTCATCTCTATATTTTTCTCAATACTCCGACTAGCCAAGATTTCTATTGGGATTGTTCTTCGTAGCTCGGTGTGCGTGGCTGAGGCTAACCGAGCTAAGGCATCTGCTCTTGCATTCTCCAATCTTGGTATTCTAATAAACTGTACTATGTTAAAGCTTGATACCATCTCCATTGCTTTCACATGATATTGGATCATTAATTCTCCTTTTGCTGCATATACTCCCAATATTTGATTTATAATCAACTGTGAGTCACTGAACGCAACGACCTGCTCTGCTTTCATAGTTTTGGCTAGACTGAGACCCACGATCATAGCTTTATATTCAGCCTCATTATTTGAAGCCTTAAATTGAAAACGCAAAGCATACTCCACATCGATCTCATCTGGGCTATTTAAAATAATTCCTGTTCCACTGCCCGTAGTGCAAGAAGAACCATCTACATATAAATTCCACACAAGTACCTCATTATCAAACTCTTGGTCAGACAGAGTTCCTCGGTGGAATATTTGATGCTTCCTCATATCTTCCTCTAGCAATTCTTGATGATCGTCGACCAAATTCTTTTGCTCGTCGACCAACTTCTCTTGCTCGTCAACATACTTAAGTTGGTCGGGGTTTAAGTTTGATGATCCTGTAACATCCACAGATTCGTCGGCATTCAGCTTTTGCTCTTCGTAGGTGTCAGGATAAGTGAATTCTACGATGAAATCTGCTACTGCTTGCCCTTTAAGCGACGATCTAGGCTCATAAATTATGTCATATTAACCCAGTTCTACTGCCCAGTACATCAATCTCCCTGATTCTCTGATTTATAAAGGGCTTGCCTCAACGGCATATTGGTATACACAACTATGGTATGAGATTGGAAGTATGGCCTCATTCTCCTACTCGCTTCGATCAATGCTAGTGCCAACTTTTCTAGTCTCGAATATCTGACCTCTGCTCCTCAGAAGGCTTTGCTAGTGTAATAAATTGGTTTTTGCACTCCACCCTCCATTCTTATCAATGCCGAGCTAACTGCATTCTTCGAAACTACCAGATACAAGTACAATCTTTCTCCCATCACTGGCCTGGACAATAGTGGAGGTGCTCCCAGGTATTTCTTCAACTCTTGAAAGGCCTTATCGCATTCATCATTCCATTCAAATGTTTTTCGGAGTGTTTTGAAGAATGGGAGGCATCTATCAGTTGCTCGTGATACAAATCTATTAAGTGATGTAACTCGCCCTGTGAGACTTTGCACTTCCTTCTTCGTAGTTGGAGATCGTAGTCTCAATAGAGCCTTGATCTTTTCAGGGTTTGCTTCAATACCTCGTTGGTTTACAATATACCCAAGGAACATGCCTTCTCGTACTCCGAATATGCATTTGGTAGGGTTCAACTTCATTTGATATTTATCTAGTTGATCAAAGGTCTGGCCTAAGTCAATTAGATAATCAACAGCTTTCTTGCTCTTCATCAGCATATCATCAACATAAACTTCCATGTTGTAACTGATTTGGTCTGCAAACACCTTGTTCATCAGCCATTGATATGTTGCACCTGCATTTTTTAACCCAAAAGGCATAACATTATAACAATAATTTCCCCTTGGGGTAATAAAAGAGGTACTCTCCCTGTCCTCAGGCTTCATCTTAATCTGATTGTAACCAGAGTAAGCATCCATAAAACTCAACAATTCGTGCCCCGAGGTAGCATCCACCATTTGATCAATTCTGGGCAAAGGAAAATAATCCTTTGGGCATGCTTTGTTGAGGTCGGTGAAGTCTACAGACATCCTCCACTTGTTATTCTTCTTATTCACCATCACCACATTAGCTAACCAGTCTGGATATTTGACATCTTTAATAAAGCAAGCTTTCTGGAGCTTCTCAACCTCCTCGTGTATAGCTTGGTTGTTTTCAGGGCTGAACACTCTTCTTCTCTGCTTCACTGGATTGATTTCCTTATTCACATTAAGCTCGTGACATAGGAATTTTGGGTCTATCCCTGGCATGTCTTCGTGGCTCCATGCAAAAGTTTGTTTTCTTCTTTTTAGGAAAACTATCAATTCCTGTTTTAGTGAGGCATCCAACGACATACCTATTTGAGTTGTTCGTTCTGGGTGCTCGTCGTCCAGAATGACATTTTCAGTGGCTTCCACCGCCTGGCCCTTTATGAGCTGTGTCTCGTCTCTGGGATCTAATGTTTCAATTTCTGCACCCTCATCCACTTGATAGGTAGTAGTCTTTTTCTTAGATTCCTCCAGTTCTTCCTACTCGGCAGACGAATAGTAGCACTCCCGAGTTACTTTTTGGTCACCCTTTACAATTCCTACTCCAAAGTTGGTTGGAAATTTTAGGCATTGATGTACATTAGATGGTACTGCTTCAAACTTCTTCAATCCTACCCTTCCCATGATGATATTGTAAGCTAATTGAACATTCTTATCCATCACGAAAAAGCGTACTCTTTCTGTTCGATAAGCAGGCCATGTACCAATGAACATATCTTACTTGATCGTCCCAAGTGGAAAAACTTTCTCATTAGTAAAATCGAGGAGGGGCCGATGATATGGCTCCAATTGGGATAGCTTTAGGTTCAAACTATCAAAACAGGGGTTTAACATAATATCTGTCGAGCTGCCATTATCCACCAATACTCGCGAAATCACTAATTCCTCCATCCTCATTTTGATCACCAATGGGTCATCATGAGGATATAGCACACCTGCGAGATCATTCTTAGAGAAATCGATGACCAGTTTATCTTTGTTCACCTTCCTCGGGAGATCATCTTCAGCTATATTTATCCTTTGAATATACGAACAAGCTTTAGCCTCATTGAGGTAAGCCTTCCTTTCTGCAGTAAGGTCTCCTCCTCCTGCGTCTCCACGAGTAATAACATTGCAATCAAATGATCCAAAACGGATAGAAAATACCTCACGTTATGTCTATTTTGGCCTTTTGGGGAGATCGGGGTCGTCTTGATCATCATCCAGGTCTTCTTCATGGTTTCTCTTCTTATTGCTCGACGAGGAGATCTAGACCTCTGCCTTGCTCGATCGTTACTCCTTCCACGATTTCGGCGATCCACATACTTGTTCAATTTTCCTCGCCTGATGAGCTCTTCAATTTCATTCTGGAGAGCTATGCAATTTTTGGTCGTATGACCATGATCCTTATGGAACTCGTAATATTTGGAGTTATCCCTCTTGTCAGGATCTGTCTTCATTTTTTCAGGCCATTTTAACTCCTCGTTGTTCTTGATCTTTTCTAGAACGTTGTTTATATCTACCTTCAAAGGAGTATAATTTCCAAATTTCCTCATCTGTTCCAATGCTTGCTTTGCTCTTGACTGCTTGTTACCACCATTATTCTTCTGTTCTTTCTTCTCAGTCTTATCACCCTCAACCTTGGTCTCTTTGGTATCCATATTCTTCTTCGCAGCCATAGCTTCCTCGGCGTTCATAATTTTGGCTGCCTTTGCCATTAGTTCTGCCATGGTTGTGGGTGGATCTTTAGCTAGAGTGTAGTACAGTTTATTTGGCAACAATCCACTCATCAGAGAGTAATTGCTGTCTTTTCTTCGTAATCAATAACTTCGAGCTTCTTGTTATTGAAACGAGTAATATAATCCCTGGTGCTTTCACCGACTTTTTATCTAACATTTAACAAGTGTGTTACTCATTTAACTGGTTTTTCTCCAAAACAGAAGTTTCCAATAAATAGCTCGGCCAGTTGAAAGAAAGTTGCAATCTTCCCCCGAGGAAGATTATTGTACCATATTTGGGCAGATCCAGTGAGAGTTCCTGAAAATGCCCTGTATCACATCTCATCTGGAATAACATATATATTAGCAGCCGCCTAATATTGTTCTATATGGAGAACAGGATCAGTTTTTCCATCATATTTTGGTGTTACTACTGGGGCTTTGAATTTTGATGGTGTGGGGAAATCTATAATTTCTTGTATGAATGGTGTTCCTCGAATAAAAGTCCTTTGTAAAGGATTCTTAGCTTTTTCCATTTCCCCTAACCTATCTTCCAACCTCTGAATATATCCCTTCCATGCATCATTTTCATCCTCGGGCCTTTTGGTCCGAGCAATCGATCGTGTTGAATTTTCTTCTTGGGATCTTTCACGACGACCAACTGGTCGGGATTTGGCAGAACCTTCTTTTAAATCAAAGGATCGTTGAGAGTTTCTCGACACCATCCTAGGGGGACTTATATTCCTTCTAGGACCCAAATGATCAAAGGGAGAGACTCTACTCAATCTTTCAAGAGCACTGGTCCTTTCTGGAGATAAAGTGATGTTTTGTTGAGTGTCTGTAGCTCGCACCGAGGAGGTTCGTCCAGGTTGATAGGAAGGATCATTAATCTCTCGGTACGATATGAATCGGTACGTTTAGAATGAGATTCTTTTGAGAGTAACGTTCGTCTAGTTCGCGAAGAAGGCAATCGGGTATTTCTCTGAATGCTTCGTTGTCCTGACTGGGTTGGCACTCCACCTTGGATAGTTTGCATGAGTTATCGCATGGTTTCTTGCATGGAGATCTGGCCCTGAGCCAAATTAGCCATTACACCAGCCAGGTATTGGATATTTGGGGGAGTAGATGAATTTGGAGGGATTCTAGCATTTCGATTGCTGAATTCATGATGATCAACCATTGGTGATGAATTGTTTAGGTGAAAAATAATAATTACAGTCGTTTCCCACAGACGGCGCCAATCTGTTGATGTAAAAAACTAGATTTGACCTAATTCTTTAATCACAGATAAAATTAAACAATACAAAAGATTTTTAAAGTGATTCAGACTTGAAAGAATGGCCTACGTCCACTGTTTGTGTTATTACTGACTGTTTGCCGAATTCTCGATAATGGGTTTACCAAGAAATTCCCAGTCCCCCGCTAATGAGGAGGTTACAATGTATTTATAGCCTTGAGGCGGTACAAATGAAAGGACTATGCGTTGTTATCTAGTAGACATATACATCTGTATGATAATAAATGGCATTTACTGCGCAGTCGTCTGTCTTGATTATCTGGATATGAATGCTCTGTGTGAGATGCAGCTCGGGCCGCCTAAGTAGCTCGGTATTCATGAGTTGATCAATACAATAAAGTTCCTCGGAGAGCACTTCTTTCTCGGAGCAGCTGGGTTGGTCGGGGAGGTTGAGTTCCTCGGAGTCAAGGTGTTATTGCGGGTGACATGTAGATTGACACGTGTCTTCACATAATTGGTTCAAGTCAGCAGACTAAATTTGGTATCAAGAGTGAGCATATAGTCTTTTGTTCTCTGTAAGTAACTCATGACTCGCTTGGCTTCTATCCAATGATCCTTTCTAGGATTACTTAAGTATCTTCCCAACATGCCAACAATGTACGCAATATCCGGACGCGTGCATACTTGATCATACATAAGACTTCCAACTGCTGACGCATAAGGAATCTTTTTCATCTCCCGAATATCAAAATCATTATTGGGACATTGACTGAGACTAAATTTATCTCCTTTAGCTACAGGGGTGTCACCTGGTTTACAATCATGAATGCCAAATATTTTAAGAGCTTTCTCGATATAGCTCTTTTTTGATAAACTAAGTGTACTCTGAGAGCGATCTCGGTGTATTTGTATACCCAACACAAAAGAAGCGTTACCAATATCTTTCATCTCAAATTTCTTTGAAAGAAATCTCTTGGTTTCGTGCAACATACCTATATCGTCGGTGGCAAGCAAAAATTCATCAACATATAAAACCAGATAAATATGCTTACTCCCACTGAACTTGTCTTATATACAATCATCAACTAGATTCATCTCAAAACCAAACGAGATGACAACTTGATGAAACTTGTAATACCATTGACGAGAAGCTTTCTTAAGCCCATAAATGGATTTATTTAATTTGCAAACTATTTTCTTTGCATCTCCCGACACAAAGTTTTCTGGTTGCACCATATATATTATTTCATTAATGTCACCATTGAGAAATGCAGTCTTAACATCCATCTGATGAAGCTCAAGGTCAAAGTGCGCCACAAGTGCCATTATTATCCTAAAAGAGTCTTTCGATGAAACCGGAGAGAAAGTCTCTTTATAATCGATGCCTTTTTTCTGTGTAAAGCCTTTAGCGAAAAAACGGGCTTTGTATCTCTCCACATCACCTTTCGAATCCCTCTTAGTTTTAAATATCCATTTTCAACCAATGGGTTTTTTACCTTCAGGTAATGGGACAATATCCCAAACGTCATTGTCCTTCATGGACTTTATCTCCTCATTCATGGCATCAATCCACTCTTGAGATTTAGAACTTTCCATGGCTTGACGGAAGGTGATCGGATCATCTTTCACCGCACCAATGTCAAACTCATGTTCTTGGAGAAATACAATGTAATCATCTGGCACATCACTTCTTCTTTCTCTAGTGGATCTCCTTAATGGCATAGATTCTGGAGGTGGTAGAGTTTGTTATTCTATAATGGGAGATTCTTGGATATTATTTTGATTAGGATCTGCTTCTTGAACAATGTCAGGAATTGGATCCTGGTCAATGTTAATAACAGCTGTGGGAATATCAACATATTCCTCTTCAAAACCAAAATCCTTAACCTTATCCCCCTTAGAAAACTCAACATCCTCAAGGAACCGGGCATTTACAGTCTCAAAAATTATTTTGGTAGTAGGATCATAAAATTTGTAACCCCTAGACCTTTCAGAGTATCCAACAAAATAGCAACTAACTGTTCTGGAATCCAGTTTCTTTTCATGTGGCCTATAAGGCCTCGCTTCAGCTGGACATTCCCAAATATGAAGGTGCTTCAGACTAGGTTTCTTTCCTGCCCAAAGTTCAAAAGGAGTTTTAGCAATTCCTTTAGTTGGTACTCTGTTAAGGATATACATTGCAATATTTAATGCTTCACCCCAGAGTAAATCTGGCAAGTTAGAGTAACTGATCATACTCCTTACCATGTCTTTAAGTGTTCTGTTTCGCCTTTCAGCAACACCATTCATGCTTGGAGAACCTGGCTTGGTGTACTGCGGGACGATGCCGCACTCCTCTAGGAATTTAGCAATTGGTCCTGGGCGTTGTTCACCTGAATCGTCATACCTACCGTAGTATTCACCACCACGATCAGATCTGACGCTTTTAATCCTTTTGCTGAGTTGATTTTCAACTTCGGCCTTGAATGACTTGAACACATCCAGAGATTGGGAATTTCCATGGATGAGATAAAGGTAGCCATAACGTGAAAAATAGTCTATGAATGTGATAAAATATTGTTGACCGTTCAATAAAATCGTAGGGAATGACCCACAAATATCTGTATGTATCAGTTCTAAGACGTCTGTAGCCCTATTAGCACTAGATCTCCTTATGTTTGTCTGTTTTCCCTTTATGCAATTTTTGCAAATTTTAAAATCTGAAAAATCAAGGGAATCTAGAATTCTATCTGACACAAGTCTTTCAATTCTCCTTTGGGAGATGCGACCTAATCTCTTATGCCATAATGATGCAGAATTCTCATTGGTTAATTTTCTTTTAATACCTCGAGTGCTTAATTGCAAGGTTTCATGATATGAAGCAATAGTCTCAAGCATATAAAGTTTATCTACATAAGATAAATAACCAGTACCAACCAATTTGAATTATGAAGAAGACTAAATTTATTATTTCCAAAGGAACAAGTATAACCAAATTTGTCCAATACAAAAATAAAAACCAAATTCCGTCTAAATGACGGTACGATAAATGTCTCATTCAAATCCAAATAAGTACTAGATTTCAATAATAACCTAAATTTCCCAATTGCTTCAATTTCAACCTTCTTACCATCGCCCACAAAAATGTATCTTTCACCATCATTTGGCTTTTGACAACTCAGGCAACCCTTTTTAGACACACTAATGTGAGTGGTTGCACCAGAATCTATCCACCAAGTGTGTTTAGGTACCGAAGTCAAATTAACCTCAGAACAAACTAGGTTAAGAAGTGTACCATTCTTGACACGCCAAGCATGATAGTTGGTACATTTCTTCTTCCTATGTCCCGCAGCTCCACAGAAGAAACAATCATCAATATTTTTTTCTTTATGTTGTTTCTTTGGATATGGAACCACTACAGCTTCTTTATCCGTCTTTCTTTTCTTCCCCTTGTCCTTGGAAGTACTAGCCAAATGAGCACTTTCTGTCTTATCTTGCTTCAGTCTTTCCTCTTCTTGTACACTGTGAGATGAGCTCATTAAGAGACCAAGTCTCCTTTTGGCAGTTGTAGCTCACCTTAAATTGACTGAATTGTTCGGGAAGAGATATCAGAACCAAATGCATAAGCAAATCCTCAGAGAGATTAAGCTTAAGTTCTCTAAACTTTGAAGCAAGATGAGATATTTCCATAAGGTACTCCCTATTGTTCCCATTACCTTTATATTTCATTGAGATGAGACTTGCCAAAAGTGTACTTATTTCAGTCTTTTCATTTTTGGCAAATTTGTTCTTAATTTCTTCTAGGAACTCTTTGGCTGTCTTTATCGTTTTCGATATTGTGCCCCTGAATGATTCTAGAATGGCCTTATTTATGATCATCAAACACATGCGATTTGACTTCTCCCACCTTTTAAAGTCCTTTTTGTCATCAGAGGAACTTTTATCCGTAAGAGGTGCAGGAGAAGGAACCCTTAATGCAAGGTCCAGATCCATGACACCGAGAACTATATGAAGGTTCTCTTGCCATGACTTAAAGTTTGTGCCATTAAGCATGGGAATAGAATTAAGACTGGAAGTAATGTTGGAAGCATAACTGATAGCTGAATCAGAGAACAATAAACAAATAAAACTAGCTCATATAAGTCTTAAAAAATAAATTCAAATAAAGTACAAATCCCATTTTGAGATATGGGACACTCTATTAATATTTTATCTTTGGAAAAAATATTAACTTGTAAGTGATATCTTACCGTAATAATCAAACACTGATAATTAGAACATATTGAATAATAATTCTTCCTTTGGGCCGATTTATTATTCATATGTAAAACTAAATAATTATCACGTGCTTATTATTAAAGTGGCACATGTAATTTTGTTAAAAAATAATCTTCCTTTGGGCCGATTAATATTCACATAAATTACATGCACGTAATTCTTTTTATATTTCGAAATAAAATTAATTTTGAACAAAAGAGGTCACTTTGGTGACATATTGTTTAAATTAATTTATCTCGAAATATATATATAAATACACCAAAATTTGAATTTAAATTTGTATATGGGTTCAAAACCCCTTTGGTTCCAGACTTGAAAGGTCATGGGTTAAAAACCCCTTTGGCTCCAGACTTGAAAGGTCATGGGTTAAAAACCTCTTGAGATCCTTCATAATTTTCATCATTTAAGAGGCTTAAATATGAAACACCAAGAGTCGAACCTTTAACCTTCCACTACCATCAAATCAACCGCTAGGCCAAATTTCATGAATTTTATATCGTTGGAATCGTAATGAAACGAGAATATTTTTGAATCCAAAATTTTTCTGAAATATTGAACCTTTTTGAAAAAATATTTGTAGCCGAAAATTAATATCAATACCTTCCTAATATATTCTCAACAATTCAACATGAAATGGCTATGATACCACATGATGGATTAATTTCTATTTTGTGAAAACTATCACACAAACAGGAACATTCATATTGAATTATCAAGAAATAAAAATATTGATTTTTGCGGAAGCGTACCTGAATCCATGAAAGAAAGTTAAAATATCTGAGTCTGAGGTCTTATTCTCTTCCAGATCAACACTTTTATTTCCTCTCTAAATTTCTCTTTGACAATTGGAATCAGAAGATTGGTGTTGTGTGATCTGGGAACCATGACCCCTATTTATAACACAATATTGTCTTTTCATATTTCGTATATTTCTATTTTAACCCATCATAAAAATAGAAATTACGCTTGTCTCTAAACAATAAAACCCACACTTTAATAATACATTAGTAAGGTCCCAAAACTTAAATTAATCACTTTAATTGGCCTACTTTTATTTGATAGCCTATAATTCATATTTATTTTTTATATATAAGCCCATATATTAAATTTTACTCTAACAGTTAATACAATTTACAATTTATCTACTTCTAAAAAAAAGGGACACTAAAAATTAGGTTATTACATAGAAAAAAAATGGACTATTATTAATTAAAAAAAAATGGACCCCAAAATGAAGCTTCTGCATAAAACCCATCAGAAAAGGCACTGCCTCCCTCCAGGACCACAAGAACATAAATTCACAATGGACATCAAACATAACCCCCAATATAAACATATACAAAAACCTCAAATGATTTGAGTATCTTCATAAATAAAACCCCCAATACAAATATAAACATAAACTAGAGCTTAGCATAAATGGGTAGACTGGTGGTAGTGTTTGATTTACCTTCATCACGATTCATCTGAGGGAGCTTGAGTAAAAGAGGAGGAGGAGGAGGCCGAACTGGAGAGGCTATCTTGAGCGAAGCAGAGGATGAGCAAATGAGGTAAAAAGGGAGGTGAAATAACTTTTGTTTTGGGAGAGATGTGTGCTTATCTATATGTAAGCTGTAATATAATTTATTTATTTTTTTGAAATCAGGTGTGGGGCACGTGCCCCACTCACTAACTCATTCCCTCCGCCAATGGTTGTTCTTCCACTATATTAAGTCAAGGCCCATTTTCAATGTTCATACTTAGTTGGTAGAATTCGATGATGTGTAGAATTTAAAAGAGGGAGCCTTTTTCCTCATCTTTTTCTTCTTTCCTTTAATTAATAGAATGTGATAATGAAATAATAAGGTAATATCAAATCGCATGAGAAAGAGAGAAGAGGAAAAGGGTAAATAATTTTAGAGCAAGTAATTATTTTTAGATCAAGTAAATATGAATTTTTAAATATAGATCAATTATATATTTTTTTCATTTCCATCTTTGAACATTTGTTAAAATAATACAAAGTTAAAAGGGAGGTAAATCAATATTTGAAGTATATGCTATGTTCTATTTTCTACATTGAAAATGCAGAGGAGTAATAAAAATTAAAAAAGAAAGCTTAAAGGAGAGCCATATAAATAGGATTTACTCTAATAGTGGACTATATACCGAACAATATAATCATCCACTCTATGTATATATGTATGTGCATCTCTTCAGATCTTGGCATACAAAACCAAGAAATATTAAATCAACAAAAAATCTATAAGAAGAGAAAGTAGTAAACAGACCGAAGGACGGATTCTTCATCTTCTCACCAGTGGTGACAACGATTTCTTCGATATAACGATTGGTGCGATTTGTGCTGAAAAATTAAGATAAACAGTTATAAACATAAATGGAAAACTCGGTATAAAATATCTCAAAAGTTTTTTTTTACTTGATATCCAACTACAAATTATGAAAAAAAAAAGACATACACATATCAATAAGATATATTTGTAATATTTTCAGTACAACGAAATGAAAAGAATAAAAGAGACATAGAACCATATAAGTTACAAAAATAGAAGAATATAGAAAGGAAATGAAGAGATAGAGCTTTGCGACTTTTGAGAGTTATAGTATAATGAAATGAGAAGAAATAAAGAGACATGGAATAAGTTAAAAAATAGAGGGATAATGAAAGTAGATAAAGAGACAAAGCTTTGTGACTTTTGATATTTACTATTAAGAGAGAGGGGGAGACTAAGAGGGATACTCCTTCCACGTGGACACTCTCATTGTGAGTCGTTAATAATGATTGTCTTCCATTCTAGTATATTAGTATAGATTGGGTGGTGTTTCAAATTTTATACATTTCAACAGTTGAAAATGAATATTTATACCATTTTTTTACATATCACCTCATCTCAACGATTTTTTATTGAATTTTTTGATTAAAAAAATTGAAGATAATCTTCTAACTGTGAAGACTATATCCATGAAATTTCATCAAAAATTTCTTGGATTTTACTATGTGTGTGTGTGTGTGTGTGTACATATATATATATATATATATATATATATATATATATATATATATATATATATATATATATATATATATATGTGTGTGTGTGTGTGTGTGTATGTGTGTGTGTGTGTGTTTGTGTGTGTGTGTGTGTGTGTGTGTGGATATTCTAAAAGGAAAAATGTTCAAATCAAATCTTACAGGAAGAAGATGCATGTTGAATATAAAGCAGTCAAGTTAAAAAGGATAAACAAGTCAAGAATAAGGGCAAAAAAATTTAAAGCATTTATAAAAAGTATCAAGATAGTAATGACAATGTTTACAAGACATCTGAAAACATTATGCAAGTCAGTGGAAAATTCTATAAACCAAAGAACCATAATAAGTTAGTGATTTAAGACTATATTATAAAGATGGAGTCTATTGAGGCTTAAGGATGCAAAAGTTCCATTGTTGTGAAATTATCTTAAACAATAACTTTCAAGTGTTCTTGATGCCAAGTTCACCCATTTTTCTCTCTCTTTGTAATTCTTAACTGGAATAATGAGGTTAGGAATTGAGATTTTTTTAGCAAAGTTCTCGAGGAGCTATATATATATATATAACTAAATATAAAAGCGGAGGATGAGAAAGCCCACCTCCAAGGCGTGCAACCCTAGCAAAAATCTAAAATGAAAAACGTAGAGGGTCGGGACTTATAATGTGACCTAACCCATATAAAACAAAATTGGGAATGGGAACATAAAAGAAATGGACATAAGTTACCAACATACCCAAAATGAGCAAAGTTTTTTTATGTCATAGGACTGGCTTTAGATTTATTTTTCCAGTACTATACAATGTATATTGCCTCCTATATCTCCATGTTGATAAAATTCGAGCGGTTGTTCTCCATTTGTATTATAGGGTCTGGAAAATCCAATAATTTAGTATATAAGCTTAAGGATGTAGTCCCTCCCCCCCCCCCCTCCCCCCCCCCCCCCCCCCCCCCCCGCGTGAGCGGGAACTATGCAGTTTTTGCAAGAGATCCTTTGAATTAATTATAATGCAATTTTATAAACAATTTCGAGTGACCAATAAATGGTTCAACTACCTTTTTTTGAAAAACTTTATGTCATCTCACCAATACACATTTACGGCCAAAAGCGTTGAATGTGGTCTATTGGATACAAACATCTTCCTCCACCACCACGTGTTGTTTAGAGAGAATCTGATTTGAAATAATGTTATTTGGGTAACTATAATTTAATGTTGTCCATCTTGATTTCTTCGTACTCATCTTCCTAATAAACTCATGTTTTGCAATAGAATCAAACACAAAATTAGAGACCGCGATTATGCCAATCAAATGTCCTTCAGAGCTCCTATCAGTATGAATAACGTAAATAATGTCAAATGGGAAATAAGATGAAGATATCTCACGTCTCAACTCTCTAATAAATCTCAAATAGGTAGAATGCCTCAAATGAGGCTACAAGAGGGGTATTTATAGGGGGAGTAGTTTAAGCTCTAAGCTATGATTCTAATTACAAAAATACCCTTAATAGCCTTTGCCACCTCCTTCCCTAAATATCAAACAAACAACTACTAAAAGAAAATACAACCAAGTAAAGAAAATAACAAAAAGAAAATAAAAATACTCTAAAATCTTAAAAATGACAAAATACCCTCGAGCTTCTTAATTCACAGCATTCTCCCCCACATAAAACAAAGCACATCCTCGAGTTTTCAAAAAATGGAGAATTGTGTGAAAAATTCCCAAAATATGAGCTTAAGAGATAAACAAAAACTTTGGGGGGCAATTTTTTTTTAAAAATACGAAAGTGCCCATCCCCTTATTTTTCTTTTCGATCTTCTCCATCTCTCTTTATTCTCCTGTATCCACCGTAAAAGCCTTCCTCTAGGGTCAAATACCAGCTTTTTGGTGGATTTTGATGGGCTCGGTCCTTGTCCGGTCAAACTCTGGTTGAGGGAGGTGTATCCGATGGCTACAGGGAAATTTTGGGGTTGTCCGACTAGGGGGACTGCTGTCTGGCCAAAATTTTTGTTACCTGAGAGATTTTCGGTGTGCTCGCCTGCACACAGTGGATTCCGACCACCTTAGGACTATTTTGGCCTTTATCGGAGGTGTGTATCAAGATTCCTGGCCGTACAGGCAAGCCACTAGGACTCGGGTGGATTTCAATGGTGTTTTGTGGGGTTCCGACCAGATTTGGTGGGCTTCAGCTGTGACACCCCGACTAATTAAATACCGGGTAGTTACTTCTTTATTCAAATTAATACAAAATGTCAAGTTGGTTCAGTTCATAGCATCACTGTCGAAAACATTTTAAACAATTACTAGCCACCTAATATTTAAAAAGTTAGTTGCCAAATTTGATTAAATTAACATGCAGCAAATTAAATTATAAGTTAACTATACCATTTCCACATCATAATCACAATATAATAATAATGAAATAATAAAATGAGTTTGGAGTAACACTCCCCTGAATAATCCAAACACTGAATAAAAATCAATACAAAGTCTAAATAAAATAACTCCAAAACTGAAATGAAACTGAAAGTATGAGAAAGTTGTCTCTAAATGGAAAGGGGCGACATGCCCTAACAGATGAATGACCCATAATAGAACCGAATGCAATATGTGGAGGCGTCTACTACCGAGATCCTGTAACTTTTACAGCCGCTACAGCACGTCAATGAAATGGAACTCCTATGCTTGATGTCCCTGTGACTGGGCACCTAAAAGGTTTTGCAAGAAAAATAGATTTGAAAGAAAACGGGTCAGAGCCTGAGGTGAAAACAGTTTAAAAATATAGTAAGTGTTTAATTGCATTAAATAGTGAATATTATATACATACTAGTTACGTGCTCTCACATGAGTTCCTCACCCCTCAGCTAATGTGTACGCCTAACGTATATCCTTAACCCGTCCTAGTTATGTCGCTAACTAACTATTCTGTACCACTTCCTGTCCTCACATTATAATATGGGGGTTTATTCATAACATTCTAATATATCCTGCGAGTATCGCACCTTTTCAATGATCAGATTGATTGATAACAATTACGATAAAAAAATCTCATTTTTAATCCCACTCAAAATGTCTCAATTATTCATGTTCACACTTTAACAAAGAGTCTGTTATAATCACCAGTATTTTATTCTCAGCATAAATATACAATAAGGTCACCCTGAGGCTAAGCTGCGGTGCTCATATCCTCTAGTATCGAATCCCGATACATCACGTACATAAGGATCACGTGTTTCGAATCTCTCAAGAACCGTTTTAATAAGCAAAATAACACATATTGGAGGCGAACATAGTTCACATACCCATGGCTCACGCACATACCTACGCTCCCATGGTCAGCTGACTTATTAACTCACAAATAAGCCATTCACAACCCTATTACTTAAGGTACTAATCTAAATCCCCTCGTAGGCACACAAAGATTAGATGGCCCTGTTCTGAAAGCCGACCTCCCCTGATAGCAAGTATGGTAGGTATGTCATGCATATAATAATCTATATACTAAACATTCATACAACTTTGATAACTTAATATATTATGAAAGGTATGTTCTCATCCCTATACCATTAATCCAATTCGTACACTAATATAATTCCGGATGATATATATTATATTTCGCTGATACGTCTCACGTCGTATAGTTTTGAGTACTTAAAGCCTAATCGAAGAGGTTACTAAGTCTCCTAGTATTCCCACAATTTAATTCAGTACTCTTAAGTCCTTATTTATGTCCCAAATTCTAACTTATCACTCCTAAGAATTTATAAAATGTTATCGCATCGTAAGATAGGAAATTACTCGTCGAACCTTCGTAAATTCAACACTACATTACAACCGAATTCTAATATGTTCTGAGCTTCAAATATATCCGTACTGGTCTTCCTCGAGTCCTAATGTGTACACGTAATCCCCACTATAACATTCGATGGCCGGGAAAACTTAAAAATTAAAAAGGGGAAAAATTCACCATTTTGGGGGGGATAGATCGATCGATCCTGAGCATCGATCGATCGACCTGTGAATGTCGATCGATCGATCAAGCAGGTGAGGCTACGGGTTTCTTCGTTTTTCAGTCCCAGATTTGTCCCAAAACTTTATTACATGATGTGAAATCCTAATATAAGTTTATGGGGTCATTATACCACTTAATTACATGATTATTAACGTTCCAAAACCTTTAAATCATTAACAATTAGCCTTTCTTGGATCAAATCTTCATAATAACATAAAAACCCTATTTTTCTATTTTCTTCAAGAACCATCATATTTCTCTTCCTTAATCAGTTTTTAATTCATCTAGGGTTATGATTTTGTTACTGAATTACTTCCAGAATTAAACTACATGCAAATCCTATCCAAGATTTAGGTTTCTTCTCCAAAGTTCATGGGTTTTCATCATTGTCCATGGCTATCATCAAACCCTACACTATCATGGATAAATTATTCGCTGAAACTTAATAAAATCAAATCACTTTCCTTGGAATTGATGTTCTGATCCGTTGGCGATGTTAATGGTTGGTTCTCCTTCTCCCTTCGGTGACAAATCCGGTGAATAATGGTGGTGTGTGGTGGTTATGGCTTGGAAACGCTCTTTGTAACTTCTCTTCTTTCTCATGTTGCCCACTCCTTGCTTTTTGGTTGATAAGGGCCCTAATGTTGGCTGATAAATAAGGCTTAAAATTCGTGGGTCAAAATCCCTTAAAAATTAAAATTTCTAACATAACATCTCGGTTTGTTGGTTTGGCCTAAAAATGCCCCAGGACCAAATCTAAACCTCCGTCTAGTGTTTTCTGACTATTTAGACCCCTCCGGACACGTTGACACACTCAAAATAACCATACGAATGATAGAATTATAATTTACTTTTAAATCCAATTAAATTGATTCCTAACGCGACTGACACGCGCGTCCCAACTAAATTTCTCGAATTGTTGTATTTATGACTCGCGACAATTTTAATAAATTCAATAATCATATATCACTACATTCACCCGGTAATATTCAACATTATTATCATAATAAAATACCAACTCTCGTCTCGCTATTATTTAAATTCGGATTAATTTCCAATTAATTCCCATTTAATTTAATTAATCCCGTTAAATAAAATCAATAAAATTTTGGGGTATTACATACTTCCCCCTAGTAACAGAATTTGGTCCTAAAATTCGAAAATAAAGATATCCCTGGCAAAAATAACTCTGGATAACGCTCCCGCATCTCATCCTTGTGCTCCCAGGTAGACTCCTCGGCATTATGATGCCGCCACTGAACACGTACTAACGGTACTATCTTCGACCTCAATTTTCTCTCGCTACGATCTAGAAGAGCAACCGAACCCTCCTCATAGGAACTATTAGGCTGTAGATCAATATCCTCTAAAGCAATATGAGTATGGGCCAAATCATCCCTAAGATATCTCCTTAGTGAGGAAATATGGAACACGTCATGGACCCTATGCAAGTGTTCCGGTAACCTAAGTATGTACTCAACTTGCCCAATTCGCTCGATTATAGGGAATGGTCCTACATATCAAGGTGCCAACTTCCCCTTCTTCCTGAAACGCATAATCCCCTTCATAGGAGACACTCTGAGCAGCACCTGGTCCCCCACGTTGAACTCTCAAAAGGACCTCTTTGCATCAGCATAACTCTTCTGTATGTCTTAAGCTACTCAAATACGGCTCCGTATCACCTCTATTCTCGTCGAAGTATCCTGAATCACCTCCAGCCCAAAGAGTTTGTTATCCACCACCTCTAGCCAACATGCTGGGGAACGACAAGGTTTATCGTACAACGCTTCGAATGGAGCCATACCCATAGTGAACTGGTAGGAGTTAATATAGGAAAACTCCACCAATGGAAGATACTTCTCCCAACCACCTCCAAAGTCTAGGATACACATACGCAAGATGTCTTCCAACATCTAATTCGTCCTCTCAGTCTGCCCATCTGTCTGCGGGTGATATGTTGTACTCAGCCGCAACTCCGTACCCATGGCTTCCTTGAAACTCTCCCAAAATTATGACACAAAAATATTGTCTCGGTCAGACATGATATTGAGAGCCTCCCCTCCCCCCCCCCCCCCCCCCCCCGCGTGGAGTCTCACTATCTCAGATATGAAGATCTGGGCATACTGTCTCATAGTGTAGTCTGTCCGGACTGGTAAAAAGTGAGAAACTTTGGTCAATCGATCCATGATTACCCATATGGAGTCGTGACCTCTCTGTGATTTAGATAACCCCATGATAAAGTCCATGGAAATTCTCTCCCATTTCCACATAGGAACCTCTAGTGGTTGTAGAAGTCCTGTCGATCTCTGATGGTCCACCTTTACTATCTAACAAGTGGCACATTTAGAAACGAACTCGGCAATATCTCTCTTCATCCCACTCCACCACTACGGTCGCCTAATATCTTGGTACATCTTATCCCCACAAGGATGTACCGCGAACCGCGAACCGCGAACTGTGAGACTTTGTCATTACCTCATGTCGCAAGTCTTCCCCCTCAGGAACAAATAATCTCCCATTGAAGCGTAAGCCCTGGTCTGAACTAATGGTATAAGACTCAGCCCCCTCTATTATTAATCGTATTATCTTCTCTTGACAGAACGGATCTGCTGCCTAGACCTGTATCACTCTCGTAATGATCTGGGGCATAACTGTCATCACATACATGAATGATCGGGCTAGCGCGTCCTGGTATCCTAACTCCTTCCACTTTGCTCTCCACACCTCGGCCACCTCACCTACTGGCCTCCGGCTCAACGTGTATGCTACCACGTTAGCCTTCCCTCGGTGATATTGGATATCGAACTGATAATCCTTCACAAACTCAAGCCACCTACGTTGACGCATATTCATCTCCTTCCACGTGAAGAGGTACTGTAGGGACTTATGGTCCGTGAATAAACGAAATTTCTCCCCCAGGAGATAATATCTCCAAATCCGAAGAGCAAACACGACTGCCGCTAACTCCCAGTCGTGGGTGGGGTAATTATTCTCGTGAGGCTTAAGCTTACAGGAAGCATAAGTCATAGCCTGACTCTCCTGCTGCATTACACCCCCAAGTCCTAGTAAAGAAGCATCAGTGTAGACAAAATATTCCACTCTCGGCCTGGGAAATGCTAACACTGGTCACTACACTAAATCTGCCTAATTATCACGGTCAATGACCTTGACAAGTTCAACTTGTCAAGGTCAATGACCGTGACAATTCGGGGCGAGATAATTTTTTTTATCACGGACGTGTCACGGTCAATGAACATGACAAGTTCGTTAGAATTGTCACGGTCGTGTCACGGGCCATGACCGTGACAAGTTTAGTCACGGTTATTAACCGTGACAAATCATTGACCCTTTTTTAAAAAATTGTCACGGTTATTGACCGTGACAATTCTGGGCAGAATTTAAAAAAATCTGTTGGGCAGTATGGCCACTACCACTGCCCAACAGTATATTTGTACCTATTATAGCAACATCATATATCCAAATAAACTAAAGATAATGCAAATATATATTCAAAATAGAAACAATATACATGATGATATAATCCAAATATAATTCAAATGTACCAACTTAAAAATAATGTCACTACATGTCTGGGGTAAATGTGAGGAGGTGAGTAGGCCACACGATATACAAATTGACACACCCACTAATATACATCGTGTCGCATTGTTCGTGTAACCACAATAGGGAGTTCTCCTTCCCGAGTATCACATTCGTGACGAGCACTTTGGAGTCGATCTCTTGAAGCTCACGTCCATGAACTATTCCACCTTGGATGATATTCGGGTCCCTCAACCCCCGCCCTATCCGCTGGCGATCAAATACGTCCAATATGAACACGCTCGGCCAACCAAGTGTCAACATCAGTCTGTTGAAGGGAGCCAAATAGGGAAGTGGATCATCGAAGTACGCATGTGTCGGTGATGAAGCAGCGAGGTCCACATCCTCGTCATCCTGTGCCTCGTCCTCCCGCACCTCCTCGTCCACTGCCTTCTCCTTCCCTTTCCCCTTACGGTCTCCGCCCAACGTACGCTTCATGAATGAGTGCATATCTTGGACCGTCGCCTCCAAACGGGACAGCTTCGCATGTGAATCCACCGTTCGAGCCAACCCGGTGTCGCTCGTCTTCAATCCGATGATCCTAGATTTGTCCACCCGCGATCTCACCCCTCTTGTCCTCCCCTTGCGATCAGAGCCAAGCACTTATCTGAGTGCGTCTGTGGACAAAGATGCCATGTCGGCATCAAACTGCAACTCATGCACTTCCTTAAGCTTTGCCTGAAATGATAAAAAGCACATGATTAGTAAAACAAGTAAACTAAAAAATTATAACGTAATTAACAAAAAGTAAACTGTTGGATTACTTACAATCGTGGTCGTGACGCTCGAGGTCACCTCCTTGTCCTTCCCCTTCTTCGTCTGAAGAGCCACATAAGTATCGAGCCTATGTGGCTTACCCCCAGGGCCACTCCCTACCCCCCTGAAATAAAATAAAGTAAAATTAGTATCGGCGCCGCAAAGTAAAATAATGCAGAATAATATATTTCTGTAGTTATAGAAAAATTAAATCTTACCTTCATCCTATGCTCCACCTCGGCGTAAGACGTCCGGCCGGATTAGTGCACGTCCGTCTTTTTTGCCCGATTTTCCCTCCCCGGTTGGCGAGATGCCAATTATCGCTCCCCGATCTCATTGTCAATGAACTTTTTCCATTGTGCCAATGAGATCGGCTCCTTCGGCGGGACGGATTCACGCCATTGGATAATGGACTCTCGTGTTTTCCCAAAGTACAGTGTCCGCATATTTTTCTTCCACGTCTTGTGTTGCTCCCTCAACTGCTCCAAGACGGAATCGCTTAGCTTTGGATCCAAGTTGAATTGTTCTTGTCCAACAAATACAATGTTAGTTGCGAATAAATATAAATATAAATATAAAATGAAATTGAAATCGAAATTGAAATTGAAATTGAAATATTCATATAAATATAAATATATTTGTTGTAGTGCCGCCCAAAAACCTAACTTGAGCTCATATGGCACCTCCTTCCAACTCATAAACCCCGGGCTGATGACCGTCTTTAGAAGCTCGAGGGATCTCGCTAATAGCTCCGACTTGTTCTCGATGGTAATCCCAAATTTGCCATATTTAGGGAGCCTAGGGGCCGAGGAGCCCTCGTCGCCTCCGCTACCATCGAGCCCAGATGACATCATCATAACCAGCATCATCATCCTCGCCTTAATACCTGAAGGAGACAGTCGCTGTAAAAAAATGTCATTAGTACAGATAAAAAAAAATTAAAAGAAGACATGCAAATATATACAATTACTACAAATAAAAATGAGCACTAATTATTAATTTACTTTTATACACCCCCTCCCCCACCACACACACTCACACACACCACCCCCTGCCCCCCACCACACACACATAGGGACACTATGCACATACACACACATAGACACACACGCAACCCTCCACCCCTACCACCCACCCTCCCCCCACCTTGCCCCACCCCCTTCCCTTATCCTTGCCCCCTCTAGAACTAGCTTATGTGGTAACAGTTATATTCCTATAATGGTGGATGATTGTACACAATTTAATTGGGTCGCTTTTATGAAAAATAAATCTGACACTCTCCGTGAGTTCTTGAAAATTCTTGTAAAAATTGAGAACGAGATGGACACCCAAGTATCTCGCATAAGAAGTGATAGAGGTGGAGAATTCATATACTCAGGTGTTATAGAATACTGTGTAGGTAATGGATATAAACATGACTTTAGTGCACCTAATATCTTACAAAAAATCTGCCTAATTGTCATGGTCATTGGCCTTGACAAGTTCAACTTGTCAAGGTTAATGACCGTGACAATTCGGGGCGAGACAACTTTTTTTGTCACACTATATATTTCAAGTATGTTTCATTTAATTATAATACTATATATATATATATATATATATATATATATATATATATATATATATATATATTGTTCGATATACAAAGTAATTTTCAAAAAAAGTTGAAAAATCCCACCCCCATATGGACAATAATCCAGTGGTCAGACCACTTTTAAAACTAACCAACCCAACATTTACTAAACAAAATAATCCAACAACAATGTCAACAACAAATTTGTATCCCGTACTCCTTCTAATTCATCTACTCAATTAATTCATTTCATCAATTAAACTAACAATTAAAGTATACAATTATTAATTTACTAATTTACCATGAGGGGCAATCCGACTTTCATATGAAATGGGCACTAATTATTAATTTACTTTCATCTAAAACTATACAATTAAAATTACAATTAAAGCTATACATTAAGTAAAATATAAAATAATTTGTTTCTTCTCTCTTAACCAATCATACCACTTATAGGCCTGTAATAACTTAAATTTAATTAATTTCATCTTCTTGCAACACATAAATAATTTATTAATTAAAGCTATACAATTGATAAGATTGCCCCGCCACACACACATGCACACACCTTCACACACACACACACACCCCACCCCACCAGACCCCCTTCCCCCTCACCCCACCCCCACCACACCTGCACACACACACACACGTACACAGCCCACCCCACCCCCACCACCCCCTGCCCCCTCCCCCACCACACACATATATACATACACATACACACACACACACATATACACACTTATATATACACACATACACACACATATAGAAATGAAAGAGAGAGAGGAAAAACCATACCTTAGAGAGAGAGAGAGAGCTGAAATCGCTTAGAGAGAGAGAGAGAGAGAGAGGGGGAAAACCAAAAAACGGTGGGAAAAAAAAGCCTAGGGCTTTTTTTACTGAAGACATTGTCACGGTCGTGTCAAGGTCCTTGACCGTGATAATTATTTTAAGAATTGTCACGGTCAATAACCGTGACAATTCTTTGTCACGGTCAATGACCGTGACACAAAAACGCGTGTTTTTTGTCACGGTCAATGGCCGTGACAATGGTGGTCGGTTGAAAGGTGACAATTTGTCCATTTTGGTGTAGTGGGTGCTAAGGTCAACTTGTCCTTCAACTCGTCGAATGCCAACTGGAAGGCATCGCTCTAGATAAATGGCACACCCTTGTGAGTCAGATGTGTCAAAGGACTCGTTATCTTTGATAATCCCCGAATAAACCTCCTGTAGTATCCTGCTATGACCAAGAAACTACATATCTCTGTCGGTGTCGTGGTGTATCCCCACTCCCTCACCACTGATACCTTCCTCGGATCAACAGATATCCCCCTGTCTGAAATGATATGCCCCAAAAACTGAACCTCCTTCAGCCAAAATCCACACTTATCATATTTTGCATACAACTCATTCTGACGTAGCGTCTACAAAACCTATCTCAAGTGCTCGGCATGCTCTTCCTCTGTCTCAGAGTAAACTAGAATGTCATCAATGAAGACAATGACGAACTGGTCTAGGAATTCTGTGAACACCCTATTCATCAAGTCCATAAATACGGTTGGGCCGTTGGTTAGGCCAAAATGCATAACCCTGAACTCGTAGGAACCATATCTTGTCAAGAAGGCAGTCTTCGAGACATCTTGCTCCCTGATACGTAATTAATGGTATCCCGATCTCAATTCAATCTTTGAGAAGAAGGCAAGTCCTCTCAATTGATCGAATAAGTCATCGATTCGGGGTAACGAATACTTATTCCGTATTGTGACTTTATTCAACTCCCGATCATCTACACACAACCTCAAAGATCCATCCCTCTTATTAACGAATAGCACATGAGCACCCCACGAAAAAGTACTCCTACGGATAAACCCCTGACCCAACAGCTGCGTTATCTGGTCCCGTAGCTCCCTTATCTCCGCTGGAGACAAACGGTAAGGTGCGCGGGCTATCGGTCGAGTGTCCGACGTTAAATCTATAACAAAGTCTATCTTTCTACTAGGAGGTAATCCAAAAATATCCTGGAATACGTCAGCGAACTCCCTAACAACTGGAATCAAATCAAGTGGTATCACCACCTCCGTAGAGGTCTCCTCCTATATATAGTATAAGTGAGCGGACGATCCACCCTCAGGACGAGGCATCGCTACTAGGAACATCTACTATCCGGGTATGGAAAAAATAATACTCCTACTAAAATAATCAATCATGGTTCGATACTCAACCAGCCAATCCATACCAATGATCGTATCGTATTCGGTCATATCTAATACTAACATATCGGTAGGTAAAGTAAACATCCCAATCTCTACTCCCACACCTATACATATAAGAGAAATCACAGAACCCCTACTCAAAGGTGAATCTGCACAAGTAACAGTGCTCTTCGCGATATCTAATAATCCCATAGCGCGTGCAAATCTCATGGCAATAAAATAGTGTGTGGCCCCCGTGTCAAATAAAATGCGCCCCATAGCCCCCTGAATAGAAAACATACCCTCAATTGCGGGTGGATCCTGTGGAACTGCGATCTACTGGAGCTGGTAAACTCGACCGTACTGAAGCTGTCCCTGCTGGACTGGGACTGCTGGGATAGGTTGCAATGCTGGCATCTGTGGTGGTGCTGGGAGGGTGGTGAACTACATCGGTTTCTGGGCCTCATGTCGAGCACCCTGATGCTACTGCTACAGGGACCTACCCCTTTCGGGACACTCCTGGAATTTGTGGCCAATCTTACCACATATGAAACACTTCCTTGTGAAGTTTCCCCCTCTCAAACCCTACTTCCCACGGGCCTGATTGCCGTTACCACCCCTACCCTGGCCATATTGGCCCTGCTGAAACTGCGACTGGCCTTGTTGACCATACTGGCCATGCTGAAAACCTCCCTGGCCATGCTTGAAACCTCCTGATCTAAATATCTTAGAATCCACCTACTGGGAACTCTGACCACCCTGCATGTGCTGACCCAAATCTGATTGTGCCCCGCCGACACCATTACCCCCTGTCATGCCCTGCTAGCTGGACTCTCCTGCTTGCTTACCCTCTGACAAATGGAAGCGGTGGTCCTAGCAGTGAATTAATGCTGTGTTAACCACATCTGAATTAGTGTCCAACGAGATATTACCTAGCAAGTGCTGACGAATCCTCCACCTCAACCCATCTATGAACTTCTGGATCTCCTTCTCTTTAGTAAGGATCTCATCGAGAACGATGATCAGAAGATTAGTGAACTCAGACTCATACTTTGACACTGTCCTCCCCTCCTACTTGAGGTTCATCAATTTCTGCCTCATCTCGGTGTGAACTACTGAGGGAAAGTATTTGCGGTCGAATCGCACCCAGAACTCCTGTATCGAAAGAACATCTCTCTCCTCCACGGTGGTAATGGACTCTCACCACTGCAACGCTGCTCCTACCAGCTTAAATGTAGCCAGTATCTGCCTTTGCACATCTGTACACTCATGCATCCTTAAGTGTCTTTGGATGTCCTTTTCCCACTGCCTAGACACAACGACATCAAAGCTACCAGCAAACTCTGGACGGTGCATCTTCTGAAAGTCATCATGGACACGTTCCCAAGCAAACGGTAATGCATGAGCCTGGGTTGGGGCTACCACCGGTGCCTGAGGTGGTACCTTCTGCATGATTGCTAATGCGGCATTTACCTCCTGGGCTACAATGGTGGCAACTTCCGCAGCGTTCATAGAACCCTGAACTGGTGCAGGCTGTGGCTCAGGCTGGACACCCCTGGGAACTCGTTGTGCACGTCAAGGAGGCATCTGAAATGAGAGAGAATTTTTGTAAGTCCACACTTAATATCTCAAAATAGCTGAAGAACATAATATACACAAAAGAGTACGACAATCATAAAACATAGGGCGCTGTATCAAAGGACGCTACACAGAAACATAACAAGCCATACAGATCCTAAGGACACTAGAACCTGATGCTCCGATACCACCTGTGACACCCCGACTAATTAAATACCGGGTAGCTACTCCTTTATTCAAATTAAAACAAAATGTCAAGTTGGTTCAGTTCATAGCATCACCGTCAAAAACATTTTAACAATTACTAGCCACCTAATATTTAAAAAGTGAATTGCCAAATTTTATTAAATTAAATTAACATGCAACCAATAAAATTATAAGTTAACTATACCACATCCACATCACAATCACAATAGAATAATAATGAAATAATAAAATGATTTTGGAGTAACACTCCCCTGAATAATCCAAACAATGAATAAAAACCAATACAAAGTCTGAATAAAATAACTCTCAAAACTGAAAGTATGAGAAAGTTGTCTTTAAATGGAAAGGGGCAACATGTCCCTTTCCAGATGAATGACCGAGAATAAAATCAAATGAAAAATGTGGAGGTGTATACTACCAAGATCAGGTAACTTCCACAGCATCTACAACACGTCAATGAAATGGAACTCCTATGCTTGGCGTCCCTGTGGCTGGGCACCTAAAAGGTTTTGCAAGAAAAATAGATTTGAAAGCAAATGGGTCAGAGGCCGAGGTGAAAACAGTTTAAAAGTATAGCAAGTGTTTAATTTCATTAAACAGTGAATAATATATACATATTAGTTACGTGCTCTCACATGAGTTCCTTACCCCTCAGATAATGTGTACGCCTAATGTATATCCTTAACTCGTCCTAGTTATGTCGCTAACTAACTATTCTGTACCACTTCCTGTAATCACATTATAATATAGGGGTTTGTTCATAACATTCTAATATATCCTGCGAGTATCTCACCTTTTCATTTATCAGATTAATTGATAACAATTACGATAAAAAATTCTCATTTTTAAACCCACTCAAATGTCTCAATTATTCATGTTCACACTTTAACAAAGAGTTTGTTATAATCACCAGTATTTTATTCTCAGCATAAATATCCAATAAGGTCACCCCGAGGCTAAGTTGCGGTGCTCACATACTCTACTATTGAATCCCGGTACAGCACGTATGTAAGGATCACGTGTTCCGAATCTCTCGGGAACCGTTTCAATAAGCACAATCACACATATTGGAGGCAAACATAGTTCACATACCCATGGGTCATGCACATACCTATGCTCCCATGGTCAGCTGACTTATTAACTCACAAATACGCCATTCACAACCCTATGTACGTAAGGTACCAATCTAAATCCCCCCGTAGGCACACAAGATTAGATAGCCCTATTCCGAAAGCCGACCTCCCGTGATAGCAAGTATGGTAGGTATGTCATACACATAATAATCTATATACCAAGCATTCACACAACTTAGATAACTTGTTATATTATTAAATGTATGTTCTCATCCCTATACCATTAATCCAATTCGTACACTATTATAATTCCGGATGATATATAATATATTTCGCTGATACGTCTCATGTCGTATAGTTTCGAGTACTTAAAGCCTAACAGAAGAGGTTACTAAGTCTCCTACTATTCCCACATATTAATTCAGTACTGTTAAGTCCTTATTGATGTCCCAAATTCTAACTTATCACTCCTAAGAATTTATGTCATGTTATCGCATCATAAGATAGGAAATTACTCGTCGAACCTTCGTAAATTCAACACTACATTACAACCAAATTTTAATATGTTAGGGCTTCAAATATATCCCTACTGGTCTCCCTCAAGTCCTAATGTATACACATAATCCCCATTACAACATTCGATGGCCGGAAACACTAAAAAATCAAAAGGGGAAAAAGTCACCATTTTCGGGGGGATAGATCGATCGATCCTGAGCATCGATCGATCGATCGATCAAGCAGGTAAGGCTACGGGTTTCTTCAATTTTAAGTCCCAGATTTGTCCCAAAACTTCATTACATGATGTGAAATCCTAATATAAGTTTATGGGGTCATTATGCCACCTAATTACATGATTCTTAAAGTTCCCAAACCTCTAAATCATCAACAATTAGCCTTTCCTTGGATCAAATCTTCATAATAACATAAAACCCCTATTTTTATATTTTCTTCAAGAACCATCATATTTCTCTTCCTTAATCCGTTTTTAATTCATCTCGGGTTATGATTTTGTTACTGAATTACTTCCAGAATTAAACTACATGCAAATCATATCCAAGATTTAGGCTTCTTCTCCAAATTTCCTGGGTTTTCATCATTATTCATGACTACATTCAAATCCTACACTATCATGGATAAATTATTCGCTGAAAATTAATGAAATCAAATCACTTGCCTTGGAATTGATGTTCTTATCCATTGGCCATGTTAATGGTTGGTTCTCCCTCTCTCTCCGATGACAAATCCGGTGAATAATGGTGGTGTGTGGTGGTTATGGCTTGGAAATCCTGTTTGTAACTTCTCCTCTTTCTCACATTGCCCACTCCTTGCTTTTTAGATGATAATGGCCCTAATGTTGGCTGGTAAATAAGGCTTAAAATTCGTGGGTCAAAATCCCTTAAAAATTAAAATGACTAAAATAACCTCCCGGGTTGCCGGTTTAGCCTAAAAATGCCCCGGGACCCAAACTAAACCCCCCGCTAGTATTTTCTGACTATTTCGACCCCTCCGGACATGTTGATGCACTCAAAATAATCATACGGATGATAAAATTAAAATTCACTTTTAAATCCAATTAAATTGATTCCTGACGCGACTGACACACGCGTCCCAACTAAATTTCTCGAATTGTCATATTTATAACTCGCGACAATTTTAATAAATTCCATAATCATATATTACTACATTCACCTACTAATATTCAACATTATTATCATAATCAAATACCAACTCTCGTCTTGCTAGTATTTAAATTCGGATTAATTTCCAATTAATTCCCATTTAATTTAATTAATCCCATTAAATAAAATCAATAAAATTTCGGAGTATTACATCGGCCAGGGGAAATTGCATGAAGGGGATTCTAGTTTCCCTGTGTGTGTCGCAGTGATGGCCGACCACCGTGTTGTGGTCTAGGCGACTGATCGACACTGGATTCCTGTTCTGGCATGATTTTGACGGATGTCCTCTGCTATTGGCACCATCGGCCAATACTGGATCTGGGGATGTAGGGTTAGAGTTTGACGGGACAACTTTTTTGGGGGGTAGAGGGGCGAATATTATTGTGGAAGCGTGGATTGAAACATCTTGGTGTCTAGGGTTAGGGTGTTGGGTAGTGGTGGAGGCGAGTCTCAAGATCGTCAATTCGCGCTAAGAGGTGGTTCAAGACCCCCTTGAATCGATCTTAACGAGATTCCACGAGAGCATATCCCCTCTTAAAACTCATTTCTTGTTGTTTATGATTTTTTTGTTTTTTTTACTATAACAACAACGGGCGGAGACAACGAGTCTCTGATATCGATTGACGTAAATAACGTCAAATGAAAAATAAGGTGAAGATATCTCACGTCTCAATTCTTTCTAATAAATCTCAAATAGGTAGAATGCTCCAAATAAGGCTACAAGAGGAGTATTTATAGGGGGAGTAGCTTAGGCTCTAAGCTATGATTCTAATTACAAAAATACCCTTAATAGCCTTTGCCACCTCCTTCCCTAAATACCAAATAAACGACTACTAAAATGAAATACAGCTAAGTAAAGAAAATAATATAAATAATATAAAAATACTATGAAATCCTAAAAATGATGAAAGTTCCCTCTAACTTCTTGATTCATATCAACGAATATCTCTAAATGGAGAATAACTTGAAAACTTTATTTTTTGCATCTGTGGTGATAAACCGCCTCTGGTTTTTATATAGAATGCGTCATCTCTAGAGAACTTAAGATAGTTTAAATTATGTTTCTGTTGCAAAAATCATTCCAGCCTTGGTTTCATGTTGTCCAATGAGCGGATTCTTGATGAAGTGTAGAAATTATTTGTCACCTTATCTCTCTAGAAATGGCATATCTTCTCATGATATATTCTTAACTTTTATCATACAAACATTCATGCGTTCAGTTTTCAAGTTGACCTGAATGGTTGAGGTGTAGTTTAATTTAATTTGTGTTAGTCGGCACAGAACCAACTGGCGTTGTCTAACATATGTTCAGTTTTTAACTAAACATGATCAACTGTTCTATATGCTTTGTTTTCTTCCTGTTAACTCTGTAAATGGTTGAACTTGAGTCCTTGAGCATTCATTGCATTTTGATTGAACATTTATGAATGGACGGTTCTATTTGCTCTCTTTCTTTAGCTAAAACTTATGGAATGTGCGATACAAAGTACCTTTTATATGTTTTAGAATAATTGTTGGAGTTGTAACTTAGCTGTATAAGCAATTAAATTTTCTAAGTAGTTTAGTTCTATATAATTTGTTCAATTATGTTACCAAACATGTTACTTAGGTAAATGAGAATATTTATTTTTATTTTTTATATCTTTATAATATTTTTTATATTTTATGGAATATATCCTTCTATATCTATGTACTTGTGTTAGTGTGTGTGTGTGGTTATCTATCTTTATATAAACTGGTGATATTTATGATAATTCTGTATCATTTTCATGTAGACCTTCTTTAGAATTTTCAAGTCTTGAAATTGCTTGACTAATTTGGTGTGCATGTGAATTTGTGGGTTTCTCTCCCGGAGAAGAAATTGAACTCTTTGAGGCCTGCTTTCTAATTACTATACATTTTTAAAAAAATGCTCTAAGCTTCCTAAGGTTGTTGCATATGTTTGTGATTTTTTTAGGGTACTTGTCTTACTCGTCCCTTTTGATATGTGTGAACATACTGACAAGAAGGTCAGTTGAATAGACTAGCCTTCGTGTTTATTTCGTAATTGTTAGATGTACCATGGACATGTATTAATATAACCATATCTTTATTTTTTTTAATCTTTTGAGCTGCATTATGTTTCAATTTCAATTATTTTTTAGTTCTCAAACATGGTTTGGTAGTCAATTTTTCAACCTAGCAGCTAATATATGGTGTCAGTTTGTATACATGTGTCGAAATAGTCTTGTCGTAAAGTAACTAATTGGGGATTTCATGAACTTTTAGTGAGCTGAAGTTGTTGGGTGGTGCCTACTTGTTCATATTTGCATTGGATGATAGGGGATTATGGGTTGTTAGTTGTATTAAGCTATTATAGGGAGCGCCGATGAGATGATATGGAAGGGGTAAAGACTGTGGAAAAGGTCTGTGGTAGTCTACACTTTTATGTCTTTTTTTATGCATTTAAAGTGAGACATTGTGAGACTTGCATGGTATCTCTAAAACTAAAATAAGACTTGTTTGTAATGTACCTCGTTTTTTTCTTTTGATCGGTTGGTTCTATTCAGGCACTCTAATGTTTTTCTGATTTTTATCTATAGCTTTCGATAGGTATATACGAGACATTTAGGTGGGTTGCACCTCAAATACTTGTCCAAAAAAAGCGAGATTTGTTTAATATTCTTATTTTGATTGTCTTTTTACACTATCATTATGTGACGAGTACCCATTACATCTTTTTGCTACTTTTAACCGAGTTACACTACTGAGATGTTCAATTTTATTTTTACAGTAAAATAATACACTGTTCTCTTTTCAATTGTATTTACTTATGATGGTCATCTTTCATATAAATTCTTATGGATTTGTGGCAAAGGAATTATGATAGCTATCATTGTTAAGTTCTAGAACTATAAAACTTGCACCTATATTGATTCGTGGCAAGTTACCATGCTTTATGTTCCTGTAGGGGTGAATATGTGTAATTTGGTTATAATCCTTGCTTTAATTATTTGAAGAAAGAACAAGCATCGTGTTTCAATCGATTGAAGGTTGGGAAGGTCTTGGTTTTCGCTCATATGATATTTAGCATCATTATACTAAATTCATGATCATGAGCACGATTGCTATTTGTCTTCAACTTCCAACTTCAGCAAAATCTCCAACCACAAGTACTCTCGTATGGCCATTACCTTTTTTTAACACAATTTAAGTTGTTAATTTTGTGTGTTGGGTCTTAGCTTTTTACTTTTTTAAAAAAACAATTAGAGTTTCCAGATTTAGTTTCTTTGATTGTTAATATTTTAATATTGGATATTTCTATTATTTTAGTATGTTTCTATCTTGATATAAACCCTTTTTGGTAATGCGCTTTATCATCCATTTTTTAATCTCACCACCTGATTTGCTTCTCATGCACCAAATGAAATCATTATAAAAAAATTAAAAATAAAATAAAATGGCTCACTGTCTACAAATTTATACTCTCTCACTCTATATGCCATATTATTCTGTGTGCATCTGCTTGGAAACGTAATGTGCTCAAGTGAGTGGCACGTGTCTGTATGAAATAAAACTGTGTGTTTGTGTGTGGTTCTGTGGCATGTGGATGTTCTGGCGTAATATTGTGCTTGTTGGTTGTGTACTGTAACATCCCGTATTTTTGTACATTTAATATTTAATTAATTCGGGAATTTTAAATTACTTGTGTATTGTAATTTTAATTGAATTAATTATGGCAATATATATATTTAAATATTAATCGGGGAGTGAATGGTTAATGTTTAGGGAAATTTATTTACTAAGTGAATAGTAATAATTTAATTACGTCATTTCGAGTATTAATGACATGGTATACACTTATCCCAGCCGGGAGTCGGTATAGACTAAATTGGGTGTGAGATAAGGATTTTTATAAATTAATTAGCACGCCAATTCTGAGTGCACGGTTAAGTCTGGATGGGTCGAGATAGTCAGAAAAGAGCACCCGGGGGTAGTAATTGGGCCTCGGGGTAATTTTGGGCATAGCCGGGCCCACACGGGGTGAGTTGGGCCACTTTAATTAATCTCATTAAGCTAAAAACGGGATGGAGGGTTTTTAACCTAAGTGAGGGATTAGGAAATCAGCAGCCAACACAATTCTAAACCTAGGGTTTGAGAGGGAATTTGGGGAAAAACAAATCAAGAGCAAATTGGAGGTTATTGGAGCCAAATTAAGGGACGTCAACAACGGATCAGAAGACTGTTTTGATTCTTAAAGCATGATAACCAATTCATATCATAGTGATGTGTAAACCAAAATTCGTTTTTGGGTGTAAATGGGTACAAAATGGGGTTTTTGTTTTTGAAACACTTGAATGAGATTCAAAGTAAGATTTAGATGGGTGATTGATATCTGAATATGTATATATGATTTGAACGAGAAATATAGAACATAAAAGAATGGAAATCAAATCTGGAAATTGGGATTTAAAATAGATAATTGAATTTTATGGAGAAAGACCCATTTCGAAAATTATAAGATAAGTAGAGAAGTTGATTATCTTAATGGTCTCTATGATGAATAGGATGTGGATTAACCATGTGTAGATGATGGGATGATGTAATTAGAGGTTTAAATTATGGTTTAGAAACCCTGAAGTTCGTTAATGGTGGAAAACAGTGGGGAAGAAGAGCTGTAACGAAGGGGTCGACCGATCGATCGGGGGCATCGATCGATCGATGATGGGAAATTCTGGCCAGTTCGGCTTGTGTGTGATATAAGGGGGAAATTAATTATAAATTAATTTCCATACTCTAAATTGTGATAATTAATTTTGAAACACCTATTCCTAGTAATTATGGGAAAGAGTAATTGGGACTAGGATGAATTTATGTGGGGCATTTAATGGATGAATTTGAGAGATTTTATTCCAAAATAATCAGATACGGATCAAGTGAGCGAATCCGGGTATATTGGTCAAGCGACCCCAAGGTAGTGAATTAAGTTTAGAGATAAACTAAGTAATTTAGAGTCGGGATATAGACTCGGGAAATATTTAATTTCGGGCCAAGTGAATCGAGTCCGAGTATGTTAATAATTATAGGCAAATATAATTAGGAAAATTATAGAAATAAAGGTGTGAGACATTGTAGGCGAAAATGTGGGTATTATATTATGAGATGTAAATTGGACCAAGTGAGCGAGTCCGGGGATGTTGGTTAAGTGACATCAAGGCATTAAATTAATTATTGAGAGAAAGTAATTAGTTTGGAGTCGGAACATTGACTCGGGAAATGTTGAGGTACGGGCCAAGTGAGAGAGTCCGGGGATAATGGTTGGGTGACACCAAGTTATTAAATTAATAAATGTGATAATTAATTTAATTAGAGTCGGATTGTAGACTCGGATATGTGTTGATTAATTAATGTGTAAATTAGTTAAATAAAAGTCGGATTGTAGACTCGGGTAAGTATTAAATTAATGGGTGTAATAATTAATTTAATTAGAATTGGACGATAGACTCGGGGAGATATTAAATTAATATGTGTGAGGAGTCGGGCGAGTATATCCCCAGGTCATAGCGTCCGGCACATAGGTAAGGAGATTATCTCACTTTCAGGAAGGAATATGACCGCCTCCAATTCGTTTATGTAGTAGACCAAGTTGGTGAGCGAATCCAACTTGGAAAACTAGGTTTTGTGAGCACACCTAGTGAGATGGCATTTTAGAGTGAATCATCCGGTGAGGGTATACTCGGAAGGATGGATACACGTATGATATATGTGTGGATGTTAGTAAAGGTACGTATAATATGGTAGTAAATATTATATGTAGGTGATAATATAGTGTGTGATGTATTTGCCTTATATAACTCGGGTTACGGTTATATGCTGTTAATTAATGAGAAATTAATTAAGTTATTCATTTGCTGGAATAATACAGTGTGTGATGTATTTACTTTGTATAACTTGTGAGACGGTTATATGCTACTATTTAAGAGGATTTAATTAAGTTAATTGTGAGATAGCTTATAATTCAAGAAATTATTATACTCGGGTTAGAGTAATATGGTAAGGGAAGGTTATACCAGAACTAGTTGGACGGGGTAGTACAACTAGGTGGGGTTAAGGTAACCGTTAGATCTGCACAATAGTGGAGGGGTGAGAATTTCCACAAGGGAGTGCGAAACTAACTTAAATATGAAGCGCATTCATGCATTTTAAATTACTGCAGTTAATTCACTCGCTAAATATTTTCAAAATGTTTTGGGTTCTAACCCTTGCTATAAAACTATTTTTAAAACCTTTTAGGTGTCCAGCCACAGGGACACCAAAATTGATATTCTATTCCAGGGACACGGAGCTGCGGCATATGTGGATGCTAGCAGGAGTTTGGATTAGACGCATCATTCATTCTTTCCTAGAGTAGGAATCTTGTATTAGTCTCAGTTTTATTTAGGGATTGTCGCCCAGACTTCTCGATACAGTTTTCAGGTGTGATTCATTCAGGTGTTGAATATTTGTATTGGATTATTTATTTGGTAGCCGGTGATTTATTCGGCAAGTTGTGTAATTATTATTCTATTTACTTTCATTCAGTTGTGTGAATGGTTTATATTTTAATTCTGCATGTATTGTTTTGTTTAATTAAAAAGTTAAAATTGGCACCAGTTTTTTTTGGAATACTAGGTGGTTAGTAAGTTTTAAAAAGTTTTCGACAGTGATGCTAAGGATGATCCAACTGGGATTCCTGTTTTAATTTGGTATAGGACTGATCACCCGGTATTTTATTAGGCGGGGTGTCACAGATGGTATCAGAGCATCAGGTTCTAGTGTCCTTAGGATCTGTGAGGCTTTTCACGCTTCGGCTTAGCAATCTTTGGTATAGAGCCCTATCATAGGATTGTTGTATTCTCATACGTATGCGCATATACGTTCTTTTGCGAAATTTATATTTGAAAGTGAACTCATACAATTCGATTCTCATTCCAGATGATGCCCAGGAGAGGGAGAGCAGCTAGGGCAACATGGGGAGGTGAGACGAGGGAGGCTCGTCATGAGTAAGAGTTACTGCAGCAACTGCCAAAGATAATTTTGGTAGCACAGGTAACCGAACTAATGGCGCGGGCGATTGAAACGATGGTAGTCGCAAATGACAAGGTACTTTCCACGGGACCCGCCACAAGTGTTAGTGGCATCGGATGTTCAGACTCACGCGGGGTCGTTGGGGTGCAAATAAGAAAGAGAAGTTATTTTTAGTGGGAACCCACCAGAGTTGCTAGGAGGTTCAGGTGTAGTACTAGCGTGTCAAGGAAGAGAGGTATCCAGCGTCACCTACGCATGGGAGATTGCGATGGGGTGCGAAAATAAATGCTAACCATTTTAGTTAGTGGGAGCGGCGCTACAGAGGTGGGGGTCGATCACCACAGTTGAGGAAAGGGACACACTAGCTACTGCAGGGTTTTAAGTGCGATTCGACAGCAAGTATTTTTCCTTCAGCGGTCAAGATCGAAATGAGGAGAAAATTTTGTGAGGAGGCTCAAAGGGAGACCGTCCAGTGGTCGATTACGAGGAAGATTTCACTCGTTGGCAAATTTTGTACCGGATGAGGTAAGCGAGGAAAAGAGAAAGAAAGCAAAGTTTATGGATGGGTTAGTCTGGAGAATCAGACAACATTAAATTGATAATTCCGCATTAGTAGGTTATACTGATGACATTAACGCAACACTCCGACACTGTTGGGAATATCGCTTCCACGCGAAAGGAAGCGGGAAGGGAGTGGGGATTAACCAGTCGGATGAGGCAGAAGGAAATAATACCAGTAGGGTATCCCAACAGCAGACTGGGGGAGATCAGGGGAAAGATTTCTGACAGGGAAATCATGCCAAACGATATAGAACTGGAGGCTATTGGCGGGATGGCCAGGAATTCCAACAAGGTTGGCATGGAAGGGATCAGTGGCAGGGTGAACACATTAGAAAGTGTTTCGTTTGGGGGAAAAGCGAGACACATGAAGAGATATTGCCTTAAGCGAGGCAGGGGTCAACTACAGGACGAGGTCCTGGATGTACAGCCACTAAAGCAAGTCACGGGTGCAGTCGGTCAGGGAGAAGCTGCTCCGGAAATCGAGAACCATCCGTTGTAGCTAGAGTATAGAAGTAATTATTTTACCCTAGGGGCATGGGGTATATTGTTGAGTGACAAAGAGGATGTCACAGTATAAGACTTATTTTTCACTAGAGTTCGCAGGTGAGTCGAACTTAGTGGGTGCTTTGGCGGTAGCAGCCATAACATGTGGGTAAACTTTTCGTAGGGTAGCGTAGTTCCCTAGTGTTCTTCATGGGAGAGTGGAGGCGTACACTGAGTGATTGGTTGAATTATGCAAGGAATTACTACTTTCGAGAATTATGGGAGTAGGGTTGATAATACTTTTTAAACATCGGCTGGACAGCGATGGAACTTAACTATTGTGGATAGTGGAGTTAAATTTTGGTGTCCGCGACACCAGGGTATGGTTGGTACTAGGTATCACAGGAGAGGGCGTATAGCCTATATATATGTGGATATATATGTTGTATTGTGTGGTGCGATGGCACATAGTGAGGTTTTGTGTTCTCACATTTTATCCCGATAAGTGGGGATGTTTACTGAAGTGAATCAGGGTGGTTAAATTGAATTTTTGAGCAAAGAGAGATAGCTCGGGGTTTATTTTGTGCAAAGACTAGTGGTAGTAAGGGCGCGATAATATGTTATCTTTGGTAGCATAAGGGTAAGCATATATTCTTTTGTGTTGAGAGATAAGTATTTATGGGGAGATAGTTGGACGTAGCATGGGTTGAGTACCCGGGCAGTAATTATATATGTATATATATATATATATATATATATATATATATATATATATATATATATGTGTGTGTGTGTGTGTGTGTGTGTGTGTGATATGACTACGGGTTCGAAGTTATATTACGGGTTACGACTAGCATAGTTGGGTAACTTTCGTGTGGTAGGGCACGGGGATAGGGTGTATGGGCACCCGGGTTAATTAAGGAAAAAAAATTTGTGTGGTTAAGCACAGGAATAGGGTGTATGGGCGCCCTGGTTAATTTTAAATGCATACTTGTGCAACGTGGTTAGAAACAGATGGGATAGATATAGCGGGCTTGGAGGCACATGACTAGTGAGAAAGATGTGAATATCGGAACACTAGGTTTATCTTAATTTCGAGGGCGAAATTCCTTTGTAAGGGGGGAAGTATGTAACACCCCGTATTTTTGTACGTTTAATATTTAATTAATTCGGGAATTTTAAATTACTTGTGTATTGTAATTTTAATTGAAATAATTATGGCAATATATATATATATATATATATATATATATATATATTTAAATATTAATCGGGGAGTGAATGGTTAATGTTTGGGGAAATTTATTTACTAAGTGAATAGTAATAATTTAATTACGTCATTTCGAGTATTAATGACAAGGTATACACTTATCCCAGCCGGGAGTCGGTATAAACTAAATTGGGTGTGAGCTAAGGATTTTTATAAATTAATTAGGACGCCAATTCTGAGTGCGCGATTGAGTCCGATTGGGTCGAGATAGTCATAAAAGAGCACCCGGGGGTAGTAATTGGGCTTCGGGGTAATTTTGGGCATAGCCGGGCCCACACGGGGTGAGTTGGGCCACTTTAAATAAGGCCATTAAGCTAAAAATGGGATGGAGGGTTTTTAACCTAAGTGAGGGATTAGGAAATCAGCAGCCAACACAATTCTAAACCTAGGGTTTGAGAGGGAATTTGGGGAAAAACAAATCAAGAGCAAATTGGAGATTATTGGAGCCAAATTAGGGGACGTCAACAACGGATCAGACACTACAAACACTTAGAGGCAAGTGGTTAACTGTTTTGATTCTTAAAGCATGATAATCAATTCATATCATAGTGATGTGTAAACCAAAATTCGTTTTTGGGTGTAAATGGGTACAAAATAGGGTTTTTGTTTTTGAAACACTTGAATGAGATTCAAAGTAAGATTTAGATGGGTGATTGATAGCTGAATATGTATATATGATTTGAACGAGAAATCCAGAACATAAAAGAGTGGAAATCGAATCTGGAAATTGGGATTTAAAACAGATAATTGAATTTTATGGAGAAAGACCCATTTCGAAAATTATAAGATAAGTAGAGAAGTTGATTATCTTAATGGTCTCTATGATGAATAGGATGTGGATTAACCATGTGTAGATGATGGGATGATGTAATTAGAGGTTTAAATTATGGTTTAGAAACCGTGAAGTTCGTTAATGGTGGAAAACAGTGGGGAAGAAGAGCTGTAACGAAGGGGTCGATCGATCGATCGGGGGCATCGATCGATCGATGTTGGGAAATTCTGGCCAGTTCGGCCTGTGTGTGATATAAGGGGGAAATTAATTATAAATTAATTTCCATACTCTAAATTGTGATAATTAATTTTGAAACACCTATTCCTAGTAATCATGGGAAAGAGTAATTGGGACTAGGATGAATTTATGTGGGGCATTTAATGGATGAATTTGAGATATTTTATTCCAAAATAGTCAGATACGGATCAAGTGAGCGAATCCGGGTATATTGGCCAAGCGACCCCAAGGTAGTGAATTAATTTGGAGATAAACTAAGTAATTTAGAGTCGGGATATAGACTCGGAAAATATTTAATTTCGGTCCAAGTGAATCGAGTCCGGGTATGTTAATAATTATAGGCAAATATAATTGGGAAAATTATAGAAATAAAGGTGTGAGACATTGTAGGAGAAAATGTGGGTATTATATTATGAGATGTAAATTGGACCAAGTGAGCAAGTCCGGGGATGTTGGTTAAGTGACATCAAGGCATTAAATTAATTATTGAGAGAAAGTAATTAGTTTGGAGTCGGAACATTGACTCGGGAAATGTTGAGGTACGGGCCAAGTGAGAGAGTCTGGGGATAATGGTTGGGTGACACCAAGTTATTAAATTAATAAATGTGATAATTTAATTAGAGTCGGATTGTAGACTCGGATATGTGTTGATTAATTAATGTGTAAATTAATTAAATAAAAGTCGGATTAAGTATTAAATTAATGGGTGTAATAATTAATTTAATTAGAGTTGGACGATAGACTCGGGGAGATATTAAATTAATATGTGTGATAGTTAATTTAATTAGAGTTGGACGATAGACTCGGGAAGATATTAAATTAATATGTGTGTTAGTTAATTTAATTAGAGTTGGGTGATAGATTCGGGGAGATTAAATTAATAGGTGTCTTAATTTATTTAATTGGAGTCGGGCCATAGACTCAGGGAAAGTATTATATACATTGAAGTGCGAATTAAATATATTAGGGTCGGACCATAGACTCGGGAAGACGGTAAATTATTAAGTGAGAAAATTAATTACGTTGAGTTGAGCCACAGACTCAGGAAATTTAAGGCAGTATACGGGATATTTAGAACACGGTAAAGCCAGGGTTATAATATATATATATACGGTGTAGTGATAGTATATATATATATATATACGGTGTAGTGATAGTATATATATATACGTGTATATTGTGCGTGATATTAAATTTCAGGCAGTATACGGGATAATTTGAGTACACGGTAAAGCCGGAGTTTATATTATATATATGGTGTAGTGATAGTATATATATATGTGTATATATATTGTGTGTGATTGTAAATATCAGTGACTAGATATTTATTCAATTTAAATACTCTAATGCTATCAAGGCAGGTTGCGCGATGTGGGTGAACCCCCTAGCTTGAGGAGTAGGGCGAGTATATCCCCAGGTCATAGCGTCCGGTACATGGGTGAGGAGATTATCTCACTTTCAGGAAGTAATATGACCGCCTCCAATTCGTTTATGTAGTAGACCAGGTTGGTGAGCGAATCCAACTTGGAAAGCTAGGTTTTGTGAGCACACCTAGTGAGATGGCATTTTAGAGTGAATCATCCGGTGAGGGTATACTCGGAAGGATGGATACACATATGATATATGTGTGGATGTTAGTAAAGGTACGTATAATATGGTAGTAAATATTATATGTAGGTGATAATACAGTGTGTGATGTATTTACCTTGTATAACTCGGGTTACGGTTATATGTTGTTAATTAATGAGAAATTATTTAAGTTATTCATTTGCTGTAATAATACAGTGTGTGATGTATTTACTTTATATAAGTTGTGAGACGGTTATATGCTACTATTTAAGAAGATTTAATTAAGTTAATTGTGAGATAACTTATAATTCAAGAAATTATTATACTCGGGTTAGAGTAACATGGTAAGGGAAGGTTATACCAGAACTAGTTGGACAGGGTAGTACAACTAGGTGGGGTTAAGGTAACCGTTAGGTCTGCACAATAGTGGAGGGGTGAGAATGTCCACAAGGCAGTGCGATACTAACTTAAATATGAAGCGCATTCATGCATTTTGAATTACTGTAGTTAATTCACTAGCTAAATATTTTCAAAATATTTTGAGTTCTAACCCTTGCTATAAAACTATTTTCAAAACCTTTTAGGTGTCCATCCACATGGATTCCAGGATTGATATTCTATTCCAGGGACACGGAGCTGCGACATATGTGGATGCTAGCAGGAGTTTGGATTAGACGCATCATTCATTCATTCCTAGAGTAGGAATCTTGTATTAGTCTCAGTTTTATTTAGGGCTTGTCGCCTAGACTTCTCGGTACAGTTTTCAGGTGTAATTCATTCAGGTGTTGAATATTTGTATTCGATTATTTATTTGGTGGCCGATGATTTATTCGGCAAGTTGTGTAATTATTATTCTATTTACTTTCATTTAGTTGTGTGAATGGTTTATATTTTAATTCCGCATGTATTGTTTTGTTTAATTAAAAAGTTAAAATTGGCACCAGTTTTTTTTGGAATACTAGGTGGTTAGTAAGTTTTAAAAAGTTTTCGACAGTGATGCTAAGGATGATCCAACTGGGATTCCTGTTTTAATTTGGTATAGGACCGATCACCCGGTATTTTATTGGGCGGGGTGTCACATGTACATGCATGTGTATGGATGTTTGTGTGTGTGTGTGTGTTTGTGTGTGTGTGTGAGAGAGAGAGAGAGAGAGAGAGAGAGAGAGAGTGAGACAGAGAGTGTGTCTGTGGGTGATTTAATAATTTGGCAAAATTAATTATAGAATTGGGGTTTTCTGTAAATAAGAATAAAATTTAAGGATAAACTCACAAATTTAGTACATTAATATTTTGGTAATTAGTTAGTAGTGTATTTTAAATGAAAGATTATTTGCTATTTGACCTGAGTGACCACAGTATACCTCACGTGTAACTTTCACACACCCAATTCGTTTGATGGCTTATGAAACTTTCTCTTAACAATTTGTCTTAGATTTAATTAGATTCCTCATTTTTTTTCTTTTTCTTCTTCTTCTTCTTCTTAAATTATATTATTTTACCTCATGTGTATACTTCTTGTTTTGTAGACTTTATATGTTTTGATCCCAGCCTTATTGACCAATTGTGATGTGAATTGGAAGTTTATGGGCCATTTTTTGTATTTTTAGGACTTTGTAGCATTTTTATTTGTTTTCTTTTATTTTCTTTATTTGGTTGTTTTTTCTTTAGTAGTTGTTTGTTTGGTATTTTGGGAAGGAAGTGGTAAAGGCTAATAGGGGTACATTTGTAATTAGATCATTGCTTGAAGCCTAAGCTGCTTTCCACCTTTGTATCCTCATTTGGGGCATTCTACATTTTGGATATTTTAAAGATTGTGGGTTAAGGCATGTAATATCTTCCTCTTATTACCCATTTGGTGTCATTTACGTCAATTGGTATCCGAGCCTCATTAGTTCTACCCATTGTTGTTGTAAAAAAAAATTTAAACAATGACAAATGGGTTTTAAGAGGAGGTATTCTCCCATTAAAACTCGTTATGATCGATTCATGGGAGTCTTGAACCACCTATTGACGCAACTTGAGGATCGTGAGGCTCATCTCCTTTCCACAACTACCCTACACCCTAATCCTAATCATAACTTAAGAACTAGCCCCCCAAACTCCTTTACATATGATTCCACAACCATTTCCACCCTTCTAACCCCCCCCCCCCCACCCCCCAAAAAAATGACACTAACAAACCCTAGCCCATCTACCACCTGCCCTGAGGTGATCGAAAGTAGCAGCAGAGGTGGTCATCCATTGGCCCACATTTTTGGACCATTTCTGGCATTAAACATCCTGTCCGAACTCAAAATACCCTTCCCGAAGGTTTACCAACTCCCTGGTGACTGTCGGCTCCTCTGTGGTAGGGTCTACTCCCGATCGTGCCTTAAAATTAGTTGCTCGAGACTCGTCGGCCTTCTGCTCACGTCGAACCACCACCCCGATGACCGATGACCTAATTTGTTTCCTGAATCCGTTAGGGTTTTATCCCATAAGTTCCCAAGAACCACTAGGGACAAACCCAAGATCCGCCACACACCTCCTCTTGATCGGAATCCACCCTACACATGCTGGCGACCATGAAACCCTAGGGTTTCAACCCATTTTGACCCAAACCCCTCCTATGCTAGACGATTTGTCTTCTGCCCTAGGTGGAACCCTCCAACAAATTCAAGTAGTAGGGTTTGGCACCAATAAATTGGTTTTTGAGGCGAGTGCAAGAAATTTTTGATGATTCACATGAGAGGCAAGAGGAAGATGATGATCTTAATTCATGAATTGAAGGATCTTCCTCAAATTTTTAGAAATTACTTTTGGCCCCACAAGTTTGCCTCTCTTCCGCACATTTTTGGTGCTTTTCACGTGATTCTCCAAATTTGAAGATTTTGTGCATCCTCAACTTTTAAATCTCGAGGACGAGTTTTTCGAAGGCGGGGAGAATGATGTGAATAAGAAATTTATGGGCTATTTTTAGGACTTTGTGGCATTTTTGTTATTTTCTTTTACTTTCTTTATTTAATTGTATTTTCTTTTAGTAGTTGTTTGTTTGGTATTTAGGGAAGGAAGTGGCAAAGGCTAATAGGGGTACATTTGTAATTAGATCATTGATTGGAGCCTGAGCTACTTCCCACCTATAAATACCCCATTTGTAGTGTCATTTGGGGTATTCTACATTTTGGAGATTTTAATGATTGTGGGTTAAGGCTTGTGATATCTTCCTCTTACTACCCATTTTACATCATTTACGTCAAATTGTGAGGATGTTCTTAGAGACAATAAGTTACAGTTTTGTAGTTAATGAGAAGAAATGTTGAATATATATTATTAGTTTCATGGCTTGAGCTACACTAAATGGTTGAGCATATTTTCTTTACCTTAATCTCTTAATTTACAATCACTTTTATTTTTGAATTTATCATGTGTGTATAAAAAATTGATTTATGACTTAACAGGTTGTAATATAATAGACTTGGTATTGGGTATATGTGCCTGCGGTCCCTGGACTAACTTTTAGTTCAAAACTTTATTTCGTTTAGGATTTTCATTTGAGATTTCATTTGGTATTTATTGCAAATGTTGAATTTAACAACTTTGCTATTCCTTTATCAAATATTCTTTAGTACCTTTGCTTGATGGAAAAATGGTGGAAGGAAATAAATAAACCGTCTCTTGAATCACATTTCAGCCTTCTTTACTATGTGTCATAGATTTTTACACTTCAATTTGTGTGTCGATTAATGATATAGGGGCAACATGGTGGCTTCCAATTTATACTTTGGATGCTAAATATTCTTGTATTTTTCCTTGACATTTATTTTTCTAATTCTAATTTGCCTTTCTAGAAAAATAATGATCTTTTTAACGTCTCTAATAGTATAGAGGTAGTTGTTGAAAGAAAAAAAAACTAGAACGGATGAAGTGTTTGATGATGTTGGGACTTTACTTTTAACCATTGTTTGGGTTTTGTGAAAACAATAAATGTAATTAATAGTACAAAGATAGTTTTTGTTTTTCATTTGTTGGTTCTTTTTGCTTGATTAGGTTTTGATACATGCATATGTGGTCAAGGATAAGAACAAATGGTGTGATTTTTGGGATATTTTTATTTATTAGATTGCAGTTGTGAACTGTCTTTTTCTACAACCGCTTTCTGTTTGTGAATGGTGCTAACCTCGTTATCTTGCTTGCATCTTTTGCTAATTTTCACTTGCCCAGTATATGCTCTGTGAGTAACTCACACACTCAAGACCTTCGAATATTTATGCAGGGAATGCAGAAAAATGTATATGTGTTGTTGATTAACATGCAAAATTGCAGTTTGAAAGAAAAAGTGAAGATCATATTTTGGTACGCTTTTCTCTAAATTCCCATTTTTAATTTATTTCCCTCCCTCTATTCCTTTAGTTGGTATAGTAAATTTATATGTTGCATATTATTCAGTGTCCCTTTTTATAATATTATTAGGCTTCTCTCTCCCCCTCCTTCTCACCAATCTAATGCTATTATGGACCGCATCTTGGAATGATTTTTCTTCATTTTTAAGACAACCAAAGAATGGTTCTTTGAGCTCAAGCTTCACATTGCATAATATATATATATATATATATATATATTGTATGAATTGTTTTTGATATATTATCAACTTGGTTCTGATTACATTAACAAGGGTATAATTTTTTAATGACATTGACAACCAATACCAATATCAATTGATCCCAAGGGTAAGCCACATATTTTCTAAATGAAACGAAGGTCAGGGGTAAGACCACATATTTCCCTTTTAGTCTAACTTTCACAAGTTGTTCTGCCTTTTGGTCTTTTTACAAGCAAATTTTATTTTAAAATTTCTTATAAATCTACTGCTAATATTGATAGTTGTGAGTAGAACCAAAATTCTCTTATATTATGAATTGGACTTTCATTATTACTTTGATTCGTTAGTTGTATTATCACACCTAAATTTAGCTATGTTAGATGGGTACATTTCCTTGCTAATTGTAAGGACATTTTTCTCATGTCCAACATGTTACATTTATGTATGTCGTACGCCGCTACATTTGGCACGTCACCTCACGATCTCACATGACGGCCTCTATCCAAATTTCGGGAATCAAGCATGCATTATCTCCACTAATATGTCCCTCATCTGCATCAACGACTTCATGTTCCTTGATTGTAGGCTCGTAATGCAAGTGGAACGCAAGAGAAGTCAAATCAGTGAAACAAGGCATGATAGGGATGTTCAAGGGCAAATTGGTAATTTTACAGCCACTGTCCGAAGGACCGGTCAACTGGAAAGTTGAAGAGCTTGCCGCAACAAAGATACTGGAAGAAACGGCACCTCAATCCGAGCTACGGTGAACAAGTTATGGCCCGTTGAAAATGGAGATATGTTCATTAAAAATTCTGGGAATTTTTCTAAGTGTTTAAGCACCTGTTCCCAGCACACTTTCCCGAACCCAGCTTGGAATCGGTTCGGGGGGGCGAACCGGTTCGCAGGGGTACCTGAACCGGTTCGGGGTACCTGTACGCTGGATAGAATTTCAATAGTTTAAAATCGTGGGTCTCTTCATGTATTTCCCTATAAATACCAACTTCGGGAGAGTTGTTTTGCAAGACTTTAGAAGACGTTTTTGAGAGTCCAAATACATCTAGTCTTCATATTTTTGAGTCCCAAGACTCATGTTTTGATTCACACATCCTTGCCAAATATTTGTAAATCCTTTTGCAACCCAAGAACACAACTTTGGTTTGTTCAACCCTTGTGGAGAAGCCGTTCTCTTCTTCATTGCTGCCCTCCTGGAAAGGGAAAATTCCAGCCGACAAACTTGTGGAGAAGCCGTTTCTCTTCTCCATTGCAGCACTACGGGAAAGGGATAGTTCCAGCCGCGACTACAGAATCCGATACCCGAGGGTAATTCTTAGTCAACTTGTATTTTCATTGTAATCCGATTGTAAGCCGTTTTCTTACAAATTATAGTGAAAATAAATGGTTTTGCCCCTGTGGGTGATTTTTCCTGAAATTTATTTGTTTTATCCTGCATGCTATATTTTATTTGATAAATCATCTAGATGCATGTCTTAGGGTTTTAACTAAAATTTGGGATTAATTAAAATTGGTTTTTATTTGAGATTCTCACTAATGATCCACCATCTCAAGTTTGTCTTATTAAGAGTTTAATATGCTTTTGATAATTCGACATTAGATGATTAAATTTCATACTAATGTTATTTCATTTTTGCAGCGAGGAAAAATTAAAAAAGGCGCATATTTTGGAGCATTGGTTGCATCGATAAATATACTATTATAAAATTTCTCTAATTATGTTCTAAAATTTTATTATAGTATTGTAGCCTGTAGCAAGCCAAACTTATAATGTGAAAGTATCATAGTTTCCTAACAATTAATGGCAACTTTATGTGTGTTATGTGCGTGATGTTGACATTGTTAATTTTATAACATACTCTATAATTTCTTATTTTAGAAAAAATTATCTTAGTCATAGTCTATGTCTTAGGCATGGGGTGACGCACGGATGTGCTGGAGCCACAATGCACCTAGGTGATGCAAAACTAAGTATATTACTACAAATTTATAATCGTGCCCATCGGCACGAGTTATACCTAGTATGAGTGTGTGTGTGTGGGTGTATGCGTCAATTGTTAACTTCCGTGTAAACTTCTTATTATATATGTTAGGTGATTACTTTTTCTTATATAGACAACTTCTTGGGATTTTTTATAGTTAAATTTCATTGTAGTGCTTTGCGGTTTTTATTGTGTAAGCATTGCAGTCCTATTTCTTATTAACTATGATGATACAATGTGAATACTTTGGCTCATACGTGCCTTTATGACTAGGATTTATAGACCCTTTGACTTAAATGAGTTCAATTCATGCTCTTATCAATTTTTGGCAAGTGTAACCTTTAAAGTATACATATTGATTCATTATCCAAATAAAGTTCCAACAATTCATAGAACATAAACAGTCAAACATAGATCTTAAACTCTGTTTGCTCATATATATACTGATGATATAAAAGGATTTCAGAATAAAGAATTCCTCAACTCTGCTTATATGTCATGTGATTTTTTTAATTTATTATCAAGTTTCCAAATCAAGTAAAATATTTTGTATTGTAGGAGGTATGACAAAGGTGAGAAATGAGGCCTACAGGAATGGTTGGAGAAAAATTGCCTTACCAGCTAGGCCGGTTACAAACCTTATTAAACCACAAAGATTTTTTCTCTTTTTGTCATGTAATAATGTTCTACCTACTTCATATTGGAATTCGGTCAAAAATTTTGGCAGAATATATATTTTCTTTCAAATAATCATTTTTACTCTGAGCCTTTTTATTTGCACACAGAACTTTTGTACAGAGTGTAGAGAGTGATGTGGAGAAACATGATTCTTCAAAATTGAAACCGTCCAAACCGATAACTTACATCCCTTCAATTTTTAATGAAAAAACACCACACCTAATTACAAAAAAAAAGAACACTACACCTGTAGCTTTCCACACCTCAGCGTTACAATTATTCTTCAACTCAAGCTACTATCCCGTGATACAATATAATATTTTGCTAAAACAATTGCATTAAATCCAAAAAAATTGCAATATCTTAATGCACTTTTCAAACAAAAAAGAATACCAATAAATCCCGAAACTTTCCATTGTCTTGGTACCATTCTCAAAACCAGAAATACCAATAAATGCAGAAAAAATTATTTCTTTGACATTAGCCTCTTCCCCGATCAATGTAATGTTAAGTTGATTGATCGAAAATGGTATAGGATCATAAACACCACATTTTAGAGAGTTCTTCATTGTCTCATATTGGTCATATCCCTTCAATTTTTTAGGAAATTTCTTCATAATGTGCCACAAGCACCAATGGTGTCGCGAATTTGGAAAGACAATTCCAATGGCATTTTTCATGGGTTTATCCTGATGAGTTATTATTGACATTAGAGCACGACCATTCATGAAAGTAAACCACGATTTAAAGAGACATATAAATTCATTTGTATCCTCACTCGATATCAACCCACATCCCAACAATATTGATTGGCCATGATGATTCAACTCAACAAAAGGTGCAAAGGGCATGTCGTACTTGTTGGTCAAGAATGGCATGTCATACGTTGTATCAAATGTGATGAACTACCCAAACTCCTCGTAGACCACCCTACTCCTTGCTTCTGTCCAAAATAAATTCTTCAACCTCCTCTCACAATCCCAATGCATGTACAAAAAAATTTAGAATTATTAGCTTGCATTTTAAGAAAATAGTTTTAAACGGCTATAGCATCTCCCTCCCTAAGTTCCAGTCGTCTAATTCATTCACAATGTAGGTCATTGATGATCCAATATTATAGTGATAGAATCCATTCATGTGAAATTAGAGGGTCGTCTTGCTGGGATGAATTTTTCAAAAGCAAAATATGGCATTCTAGGACAAATGATGATTGCAAAAGCTCCTTAATGTGTGGAATTTGGTTAAGGGTCAATTAAATAAGATGTATGAGAATATTTAATGGATCACAAGTGAGGGGAATTAAAAAATTTAGATGGATAAATTGTTTAAAGTAGACCTCTACCTTGCATAGTAAACAGACCCCAATTGCTCTATTTTTGAAGCTAAATGATCTTTACCTCATAGAGAATTTTTTTGAGTCATTGCCCAAGGATTCGATGACAGGTCTCACTTTCATAACTCTCTCAAAGATAAACCTCATATGGAAGACCAATTATAATGTCCTCTTCTCCTCTAAAAGATACTGGAACTTGATAAATCACTTCCCTTTTGTATATTGGGACAAATTAATCTGGAAAAATTAGATCCCTACCAAGCTTGTTGCATTTATCTAAAAAATTATTCCCAATGGGATATCCACTAACATAAATGTGAAAAATCTCAGTATTAACTTAGCTTCGGGTTGTGGATGTTGTATCTCCCCAAAGTAAGAGAATCTAGATCATCTTTTTAGTAAGAGTGGCCTAGTTGTCTACCTATGGAAGTTTCTTAGGTGCAAATTCAGTTACAACTTAATTTATCCACTATAAAAAGCATACCTTGTCAATGGGCCCACGGGTTAAAGTTGAATTCACAGTATGCAATTAAGTTCCCCCTGAAAATTTGGTCTGTGTTGTTTACTTTTATAATGTTTCAGATTCAATAGCGTTGAGTTTTAATCTTGAATAAAAAAAGTCTCTCAACCCCAATTTCTCTTTTTTACTTTCCAAGCAACGGTCCTCCACCAAGCTCCAAAGGTACTAAGCTCTTTCTCCCTCGTCTTACATGCTCCATCACTCTTTTTATCTCCCTCTCTTTTGGTGTACATCTTTCAAACCCAAATGTGTTCAGATTTCTGCCTTTTTTCAACAAATCTGGATGGTTTGGTTGTTGTTAGGTTAAAAATCAGGGCTTTTGTGATTTTATTTGGGCCTTTGTAAATTTAGGACTTATTGTAAGATGTATTTTGAAAATAGGACAACAAACATTTAATTTATGGTTTTAATCCCTATTTTTGAATAAAGCCGCTGGTGTGGACCCATATTCATAAAACGTCAACCAATCACAGCATGCCATGTGTCCCTTTAATTTGAAAATAGGGACTAAAAATTGAAACGAAATGTTTGTTGTCCTATATCCATAATCAATATTATTTGAAGTCCTGAAATTATATAATCTATTTAATTTATGGTTTTGTGAGTCAAAGTCAGGGTTTGGTGGGTTTTTTCTTAGAATTTTTGTGTGCAAATGGAGAGGGTTTCAGATTTGGCTTTAAATACTGAGTTTTTTCTCTCTCATATTTTGGGGTTTAAATTATGTCTTATCCATCGGTGTGTATGAGAGTGTGTGTGCCTGCTCGCGCAAATTTTTGGGTTTGAATTTCTTGATATTTTGTGGCCCATTTAGATTTTTCGAATTAGGGTTCAAAAGCAGGTGCATAGATAAAATATAGGGTTATCAAAAACCATAGCTTTTTGGTTCAAAATACGGGATTTTGGAACTAAGGTTAAACATTAATTTATTTGGATTTTTGGTCCCTATCAACTTGATCTATATGCATTTGTGTTGCAGACCAGATTGCTTATTTGTTAGCCAAATCTAGAAGAATTATGGTTTAAAGTGTCGCCCAAGTTCACTCAGTATCGTAAGAGGATGGTCCTATACCGTGATGAAAGATGGAAAATATGTTGATTTGTTGCGAATTGGCGATATCTCGGCTCAATATTATAGTGTTGTTCGATATATATATATATATATATATATATATATCAGTCGAATCAGTATGCAAGGAGGTTGAAGAGAAATAAAATAGGAATATTAACCTTGTGCAGTTGATTGAACCATTTATGAAGATTGATTGAATAATCTCTGCGATTTTTGGAAGTGGGCAAGTCAAGGGTTGAAATTGGGGCTGAGAAGGAACCCTTTGAAACAAGGTATCAGGTGCAAATTCAGATCATTGACTCCTCTCATTTATTAACCATTTGGGCCGAAAAGGTCGCTTACCCATTGCATTTTTGTGTAGATAGAAGTTTGGAGCCTTCAATAGTTAAGTTTGGAGGTTTTTTTGTGTGTGAATAAAAGTTTAACAAATTTAAAGTTAATTTATTTATTATTTTGTTAAATGAAATCCAGTTAATATGGGGGTAAGACAAGTCGACATCCACCTCTCCCAGACCTTGTAGCTAATCGGGAGCCTTGTGTATTGGGTGCGACCTTTTTTTTTTGTTAAATGAAATATGATAAAAAGAATCTCTGTTTTGAAACCCCCCCACCCCCCAAACAAATATATATATATATTTTATATAGAAAAGTAAAAAAAAATTGTACAATAAATAAAAATTTTCCTCTATGTAATTTCTTTATCAACTTTTATGTGACATTATATTGTTTTTCTATCCTAATATTGATTTATAATATTATATTGAATATGAAAAGTTTGACAATCAATTACATTTTTTGAATTTATCGAATTGGTTCACATTATCGATCTTATTTTGTTAAAGTTGTCTATATTTATTTTCTAATTTTTGGGCTATTTAAATGTTGTATCTATGCATAACATCCGATTCAGTGCCTGATACGAGTTCGAGTTGAAAATTGAGTGTCTGATACGGAGACAAAGACTTTGAACAATGAGAAGAATGAGATAGTAGCTCCGTATTAAACACCAAAATCACGATAGATTAGTAAATTTTTGAATATGTTTCTTTCATTTCTCTCTTTTTGTGCACACTTTTCATGTTAGTGCCCATATTTTGTTGATTTTATTTTGCAATTATTGATGCATCTCTAACATATTTTTTGCAGTTATTATATCTTCAACATAAATCCTATTTCTTCATTGCGCTCTATTTTTCTCAATATATTCTTTTAAACCACTCTTTTATAATTAATGTGTAAGACCCCATATTTTTATGCTATATTAATTTGGGGATTTATTAAATTTATTGAGAATTAATTATTTAATAAAAATCCAGAAATTAATTATGTTATAATTATTAACGTGAAGAGAGTTAGTAATTATGAGAAATTTGTTGAATATTACTAATGAGCAAAGTAATATATAATATTGGTTATATTAAATGTCACGAGTGAATAAAATGACAATTTCCGAAATTTGAGTCGGGACGTGCCCATGTCGTGTCGGGACCAAATAGTGATAAATAAAAGTGAATATTTTATAAGTTGTTTGTATGGTTGTTTTGAGTGTGCCGAAGCGTCCGGAAGGGTCGAGTTAGTCAAAAAAGTGTACCCGGGGGTTTGATTTGGGTCTCGGGGAGTTTTTAGGCTAATTAGTACCCCGGGAGGGCATTTTAGACATTTCACATTTTTGGGTAATTAAACCCACGAAAATTAATAACCTATAGCAGCCATTTAGGTTAGTCATCTAGGGTTAGAAAACTCAAAACTCTACAACGGCCATTGGAGAAGAGAGGAGAGAGCTCTCAAGGCATTCCAAGGCTCAAAACTCACCCGTTTGCACCGCCGCCACCACCAACGCGTAGATCGCGAGACGGGGAACGCAACCACACCAATTTCGGCACCAAACCAGAACCTCGAAAATCCCAGGCAAGTGTTTATCTTGCTTATTTCGTTGATTCACCTTTCATATTAGTTTAGGAATGATTAAGAATGAATTATAGGGAAGAAAAACCCAATTTGAGATAGGAAACTTCATGTAGTTATGGTTTAAATGAAAATTTTGGAAACCCTTTGTCATGTAGAGGAGTAAACCATGAAATTATGATGTTTATAAGAAGGAAATTTTGGAAAATACTTTTTAGAACCATGTTTAAGAGAATTCTAGGGTTCTTGATAATTATATAAATTTTTGGGTTGTTAATCCATGTTTAGTGATAGAAATTCACATGCTTTACGTTGGAAATATCTGGTATGATGATATAATGTTAGTGGTGTAAATTTTGGGACATTTGGGATTGAAAAATATGGAATTGGTTGAGGTTAGAAGATGAAACCCGTAACTGCAGAATTGGAGTTTTCGCATACTTGCTTGATCTATCGATCGAGCCTAGAGCTTCGATCGATCGAAGCTTCGATTGATCGATCCCCAGACCTCGATCGATCGACCCCTCCTGGCAGACTCATGTTTTCCCTTCTTAATTAGTTGAAATTCACTTTAATGAGGAATAATTCATGGACACCCTTATAAATATGTTTTGGGAGAAAAAGAGGACCAGTAGGGTATATGAATAAATTTTGGGACCTTTAATATATGACGAGAATTGTATTTTTGGGATAATTATATAAGGAACGATGAAACTACGTATTTAAAGTGAGAGATCACGTCAAATAGTTACGATAGAGAATAGATGAATACCTACTGAATTTTATAATTGGGAGGATGAAGCCATGAGAGTTATGTGGTAAGTTGGAATAATACAGAATCAAGGTTAGAAACGAACTGTTATATGTGTTTACTAAAAATGTGAAAATAAGGATAAAAGTCGTAACTATGGGATTTGAAATATACCTAATATTGATATGGTAATATTAGTATAGTTATATGACTGTGTTTGCATATACTATCTATGTGTGAAAAACATACCCATGACACTTGCTATCCCTGAGGTTATCGCGTTGGGACGATCTTATCATGTGTTGCCTTATGGGGGATATTGACTCGTACCCTAGGAGATAGATATCCTTGGTACAGGCTATCGATTTGATAGTTCAGACGGTCCTAAGAGATGCGGGTATGTGCCATCCTCTTAGAGACTTTGAATCTATGCTTCGCCTCAATATTGTTGTGTATGTGTTAATACAATTCGAGAGTGATTACGAATTTGTATTCCCCTTAATACGAGTGATACGGGGTTTGGATAGTAGAGTACGCCCGCACCATAGCTTTTTATTTGGGGTGCTGTTATAATATATATATTATACGAGTAGTTAATATATATATGAAATTCTGAAATTTGGAACTGCCTACTGTGATTTGGTAAGTAGGACATGGTTGATGACTCAAATTGTAAATACTTGTTTTGAGAGAGTATAATATGACACTGGAAAACTTTATTGATTAATAATATTAAAATGAGAACTTTGGTTAATAATTGAAACCCTATTTTTAAACAATTATATTGTTCAGTTTTAAATCTTACGAATAACCTAAGACAAGATAAATCGTTGGGGGAGATTAGTGCGATGTATGATAGATAATCCGTTGAGAAGGTTAGTACAATAGGCGTGCACATTAGAAGAGAGGTGAGCTTTTCTCAAGAGAGTGTCGCACTAATATGTTGTTGCATTGGCCTGTAATCAATTTAAATACTTTCCAAACGAATTTTTAAATCATACACTATCGGGCTCTGACCCGTTTCTATTTATCTTTTTCTCTTGTATATATATATTACAGGTGCCCAGCCACAGGGGCGTCTTGAATAGGATCCTTTGGAAGGAACGTGCTGCAGCTTAGGTGGGAGTTGCAGGCCACTTGCTTAGACGATTTCATTTACTTGATTCCACTTCTATCATTCTCAGTTATTGGGGCATGTGTCGCCCTTTCCACTATTTATCTGTTTTATTGGGACATGTGTATTTTAGGTATATCTAGTAGTGTTTCTTTGGGATTTATTCAGTATGGATGTTTTACTTTAAGTTTTAAATGTTAGGATTTTGGATGTTGAATGTTTAAATTATTTGGTTCATGTTCCAGGATATTTGTGGTATGATTCTTACTTATTGGAAATGTTGTTAATAAATAAATAAATAATTTTTCTTTAAAAATAAAATTTGGAAAGTAATGTTAAAAATGGTTTGACACTTAGCTTAATTAATTAGGGTGTTAAATTGGAAAATTTATTTTCACGTCAGTGATGCTAAGAATGAACCAACTATTCACCTTGATTTTAATTTAATAAAAGAGTGATCGCCTGGTATTTAATTAGGCGGGGTGTCACATTATGCATATTATATGTGTATGTGTGTCATTGGAGTATTCACCTGGACTACTATATATGTTGTTTATTGAGGCGTATTTCTCTATTTTATTGGTTTCTTTTTATTTTAATAATCTCATTTAGGGTGTTATGAATGTGGTAATGGGAAATTCTTCTTAGATTAGGGATGCCTTGCAAGTCTACACGTCTTTGTACTTTTTATGAATTTTTTGTTTTCTCGTTCTTCGTGATATTTCAATCCTCTTTATCACTCTTTCTTATATTACACATATTTAGGTAACGAAGATGACATTCACAGGCTCAATGGCTGCTGAAAAAAATTGGCAGCCGATGCAGCTGGAACTGTTAGAAATGTATTCTTAGGAAATTTCATGACTGGAAAATGGAGAGAGAGAGAGAGAGAGAGAGAGAGACGAGCATTAAATTTTTGTAATGATACTAATTTTCTCGAGATGTTGACTCTTGTAGGTATCTCTTGAACTTGGTGGCAATGCACGCTGCATAATTTTGATGACGTTGACCTGGAAGTGGAATTAAAAGGAACTGTAAGTCGTAGAAAATGAACTGATATACACTGATATTTGTGTTTTAGTTCTAGATAATTGTTGATTTTTGTGCGTAATTCACGGTTCAAAGAGTTGTCCAACTCTGACCACTTAGCCAAATTAATTGGATGTTGGGTGAATTATCGTGGGCATGCATACACTTCTTGGTATTTCGACCAAAAAGGAAAACTCAATAAATCTTAAAAAGTAAATAAAATTCCTTCCTTACATAATTATATTATAATAAGGAAAAAAACATAAAAAGGAAACAAATACTATTTTCAAGTAAATAATATCTCTATAATATTCTACTGCCTATAATAATTTATACAATTTCCCTTATAATTATAATCTTTTCTTTCTCTAGCTACCCGCACACCCTATGGGGTCATCCGTATCCACAGTATACATCATCCCAACATCCATATTGACTAGGTAACAGTTGTATCTTCCACATGTACTTTTATATGATTTTAGTTCTGGTAATTGTAGCTAGTCTTATTTTATGGCCTTTTATGTCATATGAGTTCCTTTCGGTATATGAAGTCCTGGTACAGAATACTAAAGAAATATATTTGTATGGATCTTGACATGTAAAAATATATATATTTCCCTACCGAATATGACACTATCATTGATTTAGGTGCAGGTTGTAGTTAAAAGGTAGTTTTAGGCTTACTATTTATGGGTTATGTGGCTGCAGGGTTTGTAATTTTTTTACAATGTTTAACCTTGCATTAAACAAAGTGTAAATATTATTATGTATGAACCGTTAAATTTGCCTCTGGCCACCAACTTATGCAACCTAATTATTTCCTTATTTGCAGCGTTCTAGCGCACCTGGTTGGTGGGTAAAGTAGTTCACTATTGAACACGAGCAACATGGATCAGTTGATGACCAGTGAAATTTTCAAATTGCATGATCATGATTGGGTGTAACTTTAGGGAAGAGAAACTAGTCAACAAAATCAACACATCTCACTCTATGTTTGGTTTCCGAATAAAAGGAGGAAATTAGAAGAGTTCATTTTTCTCGTCAACCGAGCATTCATGAACTCTTCATATTCTCTGACCATTTAATGTATTGTTGAGATGGAGAATTTGAATAGAGATTTACTATTTCATCAAGTTGAAATTAATTATACCATGCCCCGTCAGCGATCCCTATAACAACTCAGTTTTTCTTCGAATCCCTTATTTGTGGCTGTGGGAAATATGAGGTACACTAAGGTTTCAGCACTTTTATTCGATTGTTTGTTCTCGAAGTGTAGGTTTTAGAGCTTGTTTTAGAGGATATGCTGAAAGAACATCGTGATATCATCACAATGGTATATATTTCGTTCACAATCTTGATGATGATTTCAAGATACATATTCAATTTTCTTAGGCTAATAAATTTGTTTTTATAATTTATTTTGTTTTTATTCCTCAATATGTAACTTGGTGATCTTTTCCAAACTGAATTGAATGGGTCTCTGGACATTGATGATAATTTCGCACTTGGCACAAACATGTTTGGAATAAATGGTTTCCCCAAAAGAATAGGTGCCTTCATGTGGAATTTGTTTCATAACGCAGATGTGCGTATTGGGAATGTTGTTCGGGATTGCAATGCGAAATTTAAGGAAGCAATAGCACAACAGGTCAATAAGGATATGGATAGCCCTAATGTTAGTTGTTAATAACAGTTGGACCACATAATTCTGAGGGTCTAAACGTGGAATCTGAGTGTATCTCTGCTAATGGTATTGTTTATTATGATGTATATCGATTTTGGGCTTTCAGTTTCTTTTGTAAAACACGATGGCAATAGGCCTTCTTGTATTTCGGCTCAATATGCCAAATTCATTTTTAATTCCCATGTTTGGAAATAGTTCCGCCCAGACTATTAAGCAACTCTGTACAACAGGATGTAATCAATATTTCAGTGCCATGTATGTTGCTTTAAAAAATATAACATATGTAAATTGGTAAATATTAGCAAAGGGTTCTGATGGGTTGGTGTATGGTGTTGCAATGCAATACTAATTCGTTATATATAACTGGTGAAACGTGGATGAGCCTTCTGATGAGCTACTTATCATAATTAATGGATATTTTCAAATCCTTAAAATGGCAATCTATGCATAGGCCTTTGGGTTTTCTTCCTCCGTTTCATTAGTAATCTGACACTAAATCCTAGATTTGCTTATGTTTGCCAAATGTCTCTTGGAAGAAAAAATTGTTTCAACAAACACCTCTCTCAATCTCAAATGCAACTTTACAAAACAATATATAAAGTTGTAAAACTATATGTGGAAAAATTATTTACTCAATAAATTAGAAATTATAGGAATCGAGTGCATATACATTTGGTAAATCCTGCGTGTATAAATAGATATCTTAGATATAATTGGCATGTAAAAAAATGCATGTTGGCAATATTTTGTTAATTCCTTCAACTAACATTAACTTAAAATTGGTTTGGTTTAAAATGAATTTGGGAACTATCTTTTAAGCTAACAGTTTAACATTTTGGTATTGGGGTTGGAATTTATGGTTTATTTGGGTTGAAAATTTTCATTTTGGTCATCTATGAGGTCAATTTAATATGGGACTTACATGTCTTTAGAGATAGTTTTGAGTTGAAGCATATTCTCCGTGATATTGTTTTCAATTTTAGGCAATAAGCAACACTAAAAAAAACGTAGAAAAATTTTGGGAAATAAATATAATAACCTAGATCAATTTAATAATTACAAAATCATCATCTAGTATCCACAAAATTGTATAATTGACTATACCGGGGCATAATTCATTTTCCAATTGCATTGTTTTTGAAGTTAAAAGAACACGATCACCAAACATGTCTAAATAAAAAATAAGTGTAAGGAAATCTCAAATTATAAACTTATATGTATACTTAAATATCCACCTTATATTAATAACGAAAACCTCTATAGCCGAATGACGAAATTGCATGGGAAATTCTCAAGTGGGACGTGAGTGGACGATGACACTTAGGTCGAATTCTCTAATTTTTTGAACGAGTTGCCAATATATAAGCCGAGTTAGTACTATTTTATATATTTCATGACTCGTGACTTGAACTCTGTTCGGTGCCCTATGGTACCTTGGCCAAGTTGTCTACCGTGGTTCCTAAGAGTTTGTAAAATTTCATGCATACTTTTCTTCTTGGCCACAAATGAACAAACAAGCATTTTTTTTACTTTCAGAATCATATTGATAGGTTAATAGTATTAGAAAAATTATTATTCTAGAACCTGTTGGGTGGCTCTTCTTAGTTAATAGATATATAAACCTTATCAAAGAAAAAAAAATCAATGTGTCGGTTCCATTTCCACCATTTATTCCCAATTACATTACATAAAATAATGAACAACACGTTAAATGCAAATTAGAATGTTCTTTCTCGTGGATCTCTCACTGGATGGACCTCATACTGTTAAAGATGTGGAGTTGTACTATACTTGGCAATTAAGTCCAAGTAATTCCAAACAGTGCCAAAATTAGTTTCATGTATCAAATTAATTTTATTGGCAACAAATTAATTTAGTGAGGGTATAATACACTTGTATACAATATAGACTCACATTATAGTTAAATATTCACATTTTATCTATAATCTGTGATGTTTTGGCCCTGGTGTCTAATATTGAATTATTATCAAGGAATAAAAACAAAATTACCCTTCTCTTTTTCATAAGACTAACACTTTTTATTGTTTGCATATTGAATTTATTCTAGCGAGTACTTTTTAATTCCATGATGGCTAAACTGCAACCACACTAAAATTTGCAATTTTTTCTAGAAACCCTATGAACTTGAAAATTCATTTTAAGGGGGTACTTGTAACAAAATGCATAGACACCCTTGTGTCACTAATAACAATGCAAAATGCAATATAAACAAACATTAGACCTGACAAAATGAGGCACGACACAATAACACAACACAAAGTTATAAGTTAATAATGAGTGAACCCTTAATAGGTTTGTGTCATATCAGTGCTAAACCGATAAGACATGATAGTTAACGGTCGGGTTAGGGTTGACCTCCTTCACCCGTTAATACCTGATAAGACCCATTAGCACCCATTAATTTAAGTAAATAAAATTTATTGTTGGTACTTATAAAGAGTTTATGTAGCTTAATGTTACTTTTTTCATAACAAAGTTTACTAAATGAGAAAGTTAGTAATGTCAATAAATAAATGGGTGTAATTGTGTTTAAAAATGAAATAATATGTCAACTTCTATACGATTCAAAATAGATCATTATCTTAATGGGTAGTAACGGGTGAACGTGACTCGACACGTTAAGATAACATGTCGGGTTTGAATATAATTTTTCACACGGTAAAAAAATCACCCTTTTAGACACGAAGCCGATAAGATTCCAACACGATAAAAACCGACACGAACACAACTCGACACTACCCGTTGCCATCTCTAACAAGCATTGTCCTTTCCACTTATGAAATTGTTGCTTGTTTATATTTAAATTGTTGCATGAATATATTTCTAAATTCCTTATACGTTGATGGCAGATGAAATTATCCTCTTTAAGGTTCATATTTGCATGTATATGCACTTTAGATAAAATTCATATGTTTTACACAATTTTGAAAGTCATAAGGATTGAGGCTTGACTTTTCGTTCATGTGATGAGCGCAATTTCAAGTGCTAATTATTTTATAAATGTAATCATAATATTTTGTTACAAAATTTTTAACCATTGGATCCACATTATTGATGTTAAGTATACTCGAATGCTCTAGAGCCGAAACGAGAGAGGAGAATGGCTTCACTTGAAGACCCACTTTGATCGCTGGTCCATGATGGTGGTCCATGATGGTAGCACCAAGCATATGTTGTGCGACAAGGTCAAGACAAAACTTAGTGATGTTTAGAAGCGCCATTTCTCTAAAGAAAAAAATAGGGAGATAATCGGTTAGGGAAGATAAAGGAGAGCGCCGAGGTGGTTCTTTTGACGGACAAACCATCTATGGTGGTGCATAGCAACGACGGTGATTAAAGACGAGAACATCGCCGATGATGAGATTCTTCTAGATAAGCTTTATGGGATGAAAAATTAGGTCGTCCCATCAAAGTTTACACTAGTTGACATAAGGTTAGAGTGAACTATCGTCCGTAGTGTCCATTTTTTGGAGGGCATGACCTTCCCTGAAGGTTTTGGCGCGAAGATTTGTAAGATAACTGTCAAACTCAAGATAAGCGATTTAGAACTTAAGAAGTGCCCATCATTTTAAGATCCATAATAATAATTCAATACATTTTGATATCACCTGCCCAACAATAGTTAATAAATCATTGCCTCTCATACCTAATTCATACACACCACCAATTCAAACTGAGGATGTCCAAAAATGTTGCCCATGATATTGTGTCCCACATGCTGCATGCATCAAATCATTCACAAGATCATTATTGATGTCCAAAAGCACAAAATAATACAATCCATAATGACCAAAAATTATCTTGTAAAAAAAAGAGAATGTTATTTAGGTAATAAGTTCATCTTTGAAAATCAAACGTCCCACGCTGATCCAAAAATCCTGACACGTTAAAATTAAATATATTTTAACTTTGGGGACAGTCCATTAAAACCTATACGACAACCGTTGTACATCTGAAGATGATACTCTTGCTTGGAGTTGATCACCTGGAAAAAAATTCAAAAAAACTAAGCCCTGCTAAATATAAAATACGTCCATCATCTTATAAATCATACAACCCAAATGAGAAAATAACACCAATAGAGAATAGGCATAAAAGATGGGACAATACCATATGCAATTAAATGCAAGAAATTCAAAGAAGGGTGATTTTGTTCCAACCAATCATTCTTTTCTATGGACCCGATCAATAGATGTTAAAATTTGTAATAATGTAAACATAAAGGACCAAAATAATCTAACTAAGCCACTCGTGAAAACGAGATGTGAGACTGGGAATAAGAAAAATAAACTCTTCGTTGTCTCAGGTCCCATTGCGGCCAGCAAAAGCATGCTTGCATGAGAGTTCAAACAGTCTTAACAAGAAATCACCAGTCGAGGTGTGTATCAGCAGAGATTTCATTCAGTGAACAAAAGGAAGTGCCACACCATTTTGTTAACATATTTCACCCTTCTGAACAGTATTCTGCTGGGTAATTTTTGAGAATGCATAGCAAGATACAAGAGATTCTTTATAGTGGTTATGTTCCAATAGTTACCCGCAGTCTTAATTCACGCCCAATAGATTGTTCTCTTAACATCAATGCTTCTGCTGATGGATTTCGGCAGAGTAAAATGAAGGATTGGACAATTCTTCTCTTTATTAGATCAATTGAATTCCCCATAATGATGCACTTTAAAAAGATGATGGATTTTTTGTCAAAGTGAAATACTACATTGTAAAATTCAATATTCTATATACACACCACTTATGGGGTATACTGAAAACCCAATAGTGCAGGTATATTAAATTTAAGGTGCATAAAAAGAAAATATGGTTCAAATGAAACAACCCTTCAAAGAATCATGGAATATTGTCAAGAGTCCAAATATTAAATATCGATACACAAAGTTACAATCAAGGAAATACTCAACTACTAAATTGATTAAATACAATACTTAAATAGGAATAAATGAACCATTAGAGATTGTAGGCTTTCTTCACAAAAAATTTACACACATATGTTACAACCCACGTAATTTTGGGGGTATTTTTCGAAATAAAGAGGAAAAATAAATTTTGAGATAAAATTATTTTTTATTGCACAAGTATGTTGGTTATTATTTTTAAAGGTGATAATTTCAAACGGTTTCGAAATCAGAATTAAAATGGAGTTTTAATTGAATTTTTATTATATAGAAGAGTCCTCAAAATATAAAACTCTCTTAGAGTCCTCAAAACATAAAACTCTATAGAAAAAAAACATATTTAAAAATATTTAACGGTCCGATCGAGCTAAAAAATTTTAGAAAGCTTCTTCTCGCCCTTAGCTAATTCTATGTAAAATTTCATCGAATTCCAACGGTCCGATCGTCCGAAATAAAATTTTTAGTGCTTGTATCTAATTAGAACTCTTTTCTTAATCAAACTCTTAATCCTTTATATATCAACAAATTCGTGGATGGACCTTTCAAATCACTTTGTCTCAAACTTTTCAACCAGAAGACCTCTCCAAAATTACTCCCTTTCATCTGCAAACCCTAGCCCCAAACTTATTCAAGATTTTAACATTAGATTAGAAGGCCTATTTGGTGTTTTCTCGAGTTTGGGCTAGAACGAGATTTGATTATTTTCGCGAGAAGAAAGTGACGGTGTGTTTAGATTTTGAGGATGAAATTATGTGATGATTTTGAGGTATGGGGTTTTACACAATATGCTCCTTAATCTCGCGAGTATTATTCTCATTGTTTTCTTGTGATTATTGACTCATATTTGAATTGATAAATTCATTTGGAAATCTATAAATATTTGTTGGAATCTAATTTCGATTCATGTGGTATTATATTTGGTGTTGAGCATGTTGCAATTCAGGTTAGTCGTGTCATTTTCAGGTCGAGTTCATTTTGATTTGAGTATAAATTTTAAGTACTCTTAAATCTATACAAGCTAATCGTGTCATGTTCGGGTCAGTTTCGGGTTATTACCGTAAATGGGTTATCGTGTCAAAAATTGCCAGCCCTCATGAGATTTTAATATGGCACTGAGGTTGGGCACCCGCCAATATTCCTTTTTCTGGATATGCTAAAAAAATGCATAGGCGCGGTACGGTGGTGAGGCCTGGTGACCCGGTTAATGTGCTGTTGAGAAATTATATTGATATAATTGCTTATGAGATTCGCATTTGATTTGAATATTCGTATTCGTATTGTTACGTTTTATTCATTGCCATTATTTATTGAGCATATTTCCTGTCGTATTGTGTACTTCCCCATATTTTCTTTTAGTGGCAGGTTAGCGCGGATTTTGGGGCGCTTCGTAGTTTGATTTTAGCGAGGATTGTTTTGGGAAGATTTTTAATACAAGTTGAGAAGATTGTATTATTTTGATGTATAGAGCATTGGAGATTTGTATTTATTTTTCAAGCTAGATATTGTGTTTTTTATTCGAGAGACTTGGTATTTATTTGAAGATATTGAGATTTGTAGTTCTCTTTTGTTGTTGTGGTATTTAGATGCTCTATACCTTGTTATATTGTGGATTTAGTTAGTTTTATCGACAGTAGCGCTCCGTTCGGTCTTCCCCGGCGGGCGGGGTGTTACAACACACACACACACACACACACACACACACACACACACACACACATATATATATATATATATAGAGAGAGAGAGAGAGAGAGAGGTAATAACACCCCAGAAAATATATTTAAAAAAAGGTGGGAAAAAAGCCTCTCCATAGTGGTGCACTTCAAATGATAAGCACACATTTGCAAAACCACTAAAATTTACCATGCCTATAAGTATATCAAACGAATCAAAAGGAAAAGTAATGAACCACGACAGTCTACTGGAATGATCCATAACAGAATCACACTGAAACTGAGCGAATTGCATCTAGTCAAACCTGAAGTTGCAACAGCTAACCTTAACCACGACAAAATGACAAAACTGACTTGATAAGGATGTGTAGATGTGATACCAAATTCAATTATAATATGTGTACTTTGCTCTTGATTTTTATTTATACGATCGGGCCAAGAAAGACTCCTCAATATCTAAACAAATTTGCCCAACAATATGATCTGAATTCATAGGAATATTATCAAACACATGTTTATTACGACCTCATCAAAAATATTGCACGACACAGCCGTCAAATCTTTAATCTTTGTTCTAAGGAATCAAAACGGAACGCATGGAATGAGGATCAAACTGAAGATCTAAAATTTCCGCTAAATTTTAGATGCCACCTCCCCTAAATAAAACAGGTGCTCAAAATTTCCCTCCACGAAACAAAACAGGTGCGCAAATGTTTCCTTGTTTCTCTATATACAACACCAAAACTCAAGATACCATGAGAATTTTCAATTTCGAGATGGCCTTATCAACGAGAATGCGCCAAAGAAGAAGCTTATATAAGAAAATAGAAAAATGTTGAGGAATTAATTCGAGAGTATCACACAAACTTGAAAGAAAATAGCTCCACACCTCTTCTTTTAACTAATTCCCAATCCAACGCAAGGGAGAAAGCACCAGTTAATCTAGACCTCCAAAAGCATTGATTATCGAAACCTATGTGATTAATAACCATGTCAATCACAACTTGAAGACGCTTCCAATCTTTGGAGGTAAAGGCACAACAAAGAGAAACAAGGTGGGCCACACCAAGAGTAGAGATCATAAATTTTTAAATAATGAAGTTCATGAGGTTAATATTTGGATATCAATCTAACAATTATTTAGGGAACTCTATTTGCTTTCGATTAGAAGTGTTTTTAATGTGATTGGAAGGGAACATTCATAGTGACTTGGGGGTGCATCTTCAGATTGGTCATCTGACAATTTTTTAGGGAAGTCTCGTGAAGAGAGAGAGATATTCCACTTCAACATATCCAAATTGGTTTCTTTTTCTCCATACACTTACCTTTTACAATGGTTAGTGCATTTTATTTTCAAAATAATCCATCTCTCTATCGATATAGGCACGTTTTGTCATGATCCTAATGATCTATCATATACAGATACAACCACTTTCTTTGCACAACCAAACACAATGAATTTTAAAAAAAGCATTCAAACACAATAAGCAATGCATGCGAGAATAGGGAAAGAAAAAGGATTTTACCTCGAAGGACATCTGTAGCAGACCAATATGGGAAATTTTTGGAGCTTCAATTCGTCATGATCCGTGGAACCTTTGGACAGTGAGAAAGATCGAGAATTATAGGAAGATCAATCAAATTAATGTATATGTCGAAACAGACTTCTAATGTTTAAATTGCAAAAAGTGAAAGATAGCCAATTATTATGACTTACATGCCTTAACCAACAGTATTAGAGGATGACCATTAGATTTACTTTTGAATTACACAAGATCGATAGAATATTTCTATCAGTTCTTCAAGTTCTAAACAAACAGTCCAACAGAGCAAGGACTATTATTGCACAAAACGTTGAGTAAAGATTATTGCACAAAAAAACTACTGCACTCAAAGATACCAAAATTACAGAAAAAAACAAACCAACAGAGCAAGGACTATTAATTAAAGAGGTCATTATGATATATACAGACTTAAAGAGGGTACCGATAAAAATCATAAAAAAACTGATAAGAAGACAAGCATCGATGGTTCATGAAACACTAAAGTTGATCTTCTATACAAACCGTTTCAAGTCATTTGAAATTCATATTAACAAAATTGAAGTGGCACCTGATCTAGGAAGATGAATCCTCTAATTTTGACATCCCTTTATATCAGTGAATATACAAGGACATTGAGTTTAAGGTTTTGAAATTCTATATTTGGGGATAATGAATCTATTATATTTCATGTTATTTTAGTATTTTTTAACTTTGTATTCGGCTCTCCATATTTTGGGCCTTAGTGGTGTACTTTTAGTTTTGTAGTCTCACGAACCTTCTTTATACTATTTTAGTATAAATATAATTTTTGGGCACCCAATTTGGTAAGCCATTACAACACAAAATCCTTCTTGGTATGATGCTTTGTATCATATCCAAATCTCTCTTTAGCCAAATCGTAACCCTAATCCTAAAAAGCATCTTACCAAACCTTAACCCTAACTCTACTTAAACCTAAGCCGCCAACCCTATATCTACCAAAATCTAAGTTGCCAAACCCTATATCTAACCAGTTAAACCCTCCCTCAACCTTTCACTGCCACGCCCCTGCTCTCCACCTCCCAGGGCAGTTGCGCACCTCTTGTGGGGGTCCTAACTCTTGGCCTACATGGGTTGTTGATTTAGCCTTTGGCTGCTAGGGCTTCATACCACTTTACCCTTCACCAAGGTTTTTTCCCCTCTTCTTGATGTATTAATTTGTTAAATCTTTACATCTTTGAGGGTTGCCATTTTTTTTAGAGGCATTTCATGATTGGTTGTCGTCTTTCCAGCCTATTTTAGTGATTGTTTGATCAACTTGGGTGTTATTTGTGTAAAAGACACTTGCATCTTTATTTGTTTAATTCTTTTTGAAGTGATATCGTGAATTGGGTATTGCGAAAGATTCTATCACGTCGGCTTAACATACCACTGCTCAAAGGGTTACGAGTGTCCTTTTGAATGGACGAAATCTGGCCTTACAGTCGCACTCATTTCACCTCTATGTTGGGGAGAAAAATAAAACTAGTTGGCTATTGGGAGCCGAGAATCAACCTTTCCAAAGTGAGCCCAAGGTGCTTAATCAGTGGGACATGTAGTAGTGAACCATCTTGAGTTGGATGTCCAACTCAATGGACGAGTGAATTTACTCAATGTTCATATTCTATGAGTCGATTCCGAATCTGTGGAAGTCCCTCAACCAGATCTATGAACATGCACACAATGATGCCCGCATTTTTTAGCTCTATCAGGAAATTTGTCGAGCTTCACGAGTCGCTCAATCTTTCGATTCCAAACTACTTTGGGTATCTTTAGTCCCGCTGAGAGTAGTTGGCACAATATGAATCTCTTAGTGAGTTTTTACCTGAGGCTGCGTCCCTACTAGTGAAGCTATTGGATCGTCTCATACATATTAATTTCTCATGAGTTTGCCCTCCGAGTATGATTCTTTTAAGACTCAGATCATAAACACATCTCATATGCCTCCACGTTCACTATAGTCGATGGTGAGGAAAACTGCCTCCGCCTAGTCCAACCTCACCGCCCAAAATCCTAGATCGATGCTTGCCGCCCCGCTAGACCTCTACCCCTATTTCAACCCACCTCCATCCCCGTCTCCGACGGCCACACTTCCCAACCCAAAATGTACAGCCTCCGAGTCACCCCAACCGATTTATCCTGAATTGAGTACACCGACATCCCGCCAGCAGCCACAATGACTCTCAGATATTAACTTACCGCCCGAGTGGCCAGCCCACAGCTATGAACTGGAGTCAGATCTGACAAGACCTGTTTTACCTTGATGTATTGCACATCAACAGTGGATACAAGTTCAACCTAGTTGTGGCGGATATCGTTACTAGGTTGCACCTACTCGTCAAGCCACTTACCCAATAACGCCACATCAGTTAGTTGGACGGTGACCAGGGGGTCATCTCAGATAACAAGTGATGAGTTCCCTTCTCATTGGCAGCTACCGAGATGAGGGTTGATTGTATAGTGGTTATCATGGATATTTTCCACCACATGCTAAGACGCATATGGAAATTGGACCACCATATCGTTCATTATGGCCGGCAAAACACCTACACCTTCCAGCATAGGGAAAATAATACCAGCTGAACGAAACGCAGGACCTGAGACCACCGGTCCCTCAACTCTATCATCCTCAGGACCCCACTCCTTTCTGCTACCCAGGATATTGGCCTCTACTTTGTACTAGTCAGACCCATTTTTACACTGACCGATGAGATACACCCGGATATCCAGGCCCTCCTCAACTCTTACCATACCAGTGTGTGTGATTTACCCAACCTATGGACAACCACTCCTTCACAACATTCAACACACTTTGTAAGCAAGGGCTACTATGGGAGAGTATGTCATCATATGTCATGCTGGCCTTACAGAAACCAAAGCATGGGTATTAAAGTTTTGAAGACATGATAAAACAAGCTTGCATAAATATCAAGAGAAGTTTTGGAAGACCATTGAAGTCAGAAATTATTGGGTATCGAATAAATGAGGACTTTTTTTGTAGTTGTCTCTTAAGACAATTTCAAAAATCGTCCTCCCATATTATATAGATATATGTGTTAGGAGTTTTTTCCTCATTAGCAATATGAAACCTCACATTAGTATATGTACCTTTCCACCCACTTCCAAATAGCTTCCAGTTTAAACCCTAATAATAATGCACTAGGGGTGATAATTGTTTCTTGTTATATTCAGTTTGGGGTAAGCCTTATCCATATGGAAAATCCATGTGGCATGTATAGAGCACATTTGTTGTCATTTTATAATTTTTAAAAATAACTAAGGTTGTATTTGTAAACTTGATGGTCCAATTTTTTAATTTCCAGAAATACTATTTGCTTTATTTTACAAATCTAAGCTTATTTCAGTAGCTCTTCAAAAAGCGACACTTACGTAGCTAATAATTGATCCCACAATTAAATCCCAAGAGATATATGAACAAATGATTCACGTGACCACTTTTCATTATGATTTCTATTTGTTACATGTACATATTGCTTGGCATATGGATGAAAGTGTAAAAAAAGAAGCAAGAAGTTTTAGTGCCCTACCAATACTAATAGTAGTAGACTTGAGTTAAGGGTTGGCATCTTGGTGACCCTCATAACATAATGTGAATGAAATTATCAAGACCTATAACAAATTTCTGAGAAGAGAGAGATAAATAGACCGAACATAGACCATGGCAATGTAAATGACAACTAGAAATTTACAGTCAATATTAACCATGAGAAAACATAAAGATTGCAACTAAGATCATACCTTTACTAAGAAGAAGAAACTCCAAAGCATGTAACATCAATGAATAAATATATTTAACCTTTCGACTACACCCCTGTAAATTTCCCAAACATACAAATCATAAATCCACAACTATATTTAATTACACGAAGCTATAACAACAAAATAAAATAAATATAACGCATTCTTAACGAATAAATGACTAATGACTAACTTAGTGAAAATAGGTAACACTCCAAATCTTCATATGTTATTATCAACACAAATACAAGTAGAGTCTTATAATTAATTGCTATACTTGATTAGAACAACTACAACATTACATTTTTTCTTTTTCTTTTTCTTTTTCTTTTTCTTTGTTCTGAAAGAACAATTGTTGCTTGCCCATTCTTAGTACTTGAATAACTCGTTAAGTTAATAGCTCAAATTTCAGAATATTTTAAAGTTTAAAAACTCGAAAGAATGTAGAACTAAGTATCCAATGGAACTAAAATAGAATTGATTTGATTTGATTTTGACTATGATTCAGTAGAGCACTATCATAACTATCACGACACATCTACTACCATGAAAGTATAGAAAATTTTCACTTAAAGCCTTGTGATAATGCAGTATCTAGACATAACCTCCTCAAAGATGAAAAAAATAGGCATAACCCCCTAGATTCTAACACCATTACTTTTTCGCTCAAAACCAACTCTAAGACATATTTTGACTCAACCCCCTACGTTATTACGGAAAAAAAATGCCCTCTTTCTTTCAAACTTCATCTTCTTACCCAAATCACTAAATTATAACCCTAATTTTAAAACCCCAAAACAACACCCAAATATTAGAAATAAAATCCAATATACATTAAACGCACACATTGAATCTGAATTTTAACACAAAATCAAATTGGGCAAGGAAGTATAAAAATTGAGTTGTGGGGTCAATTTGAATGTGATAAAATATATGGGCCAAATTATAAATAACCATGATGTAATGTGAAAACCTTATTTTTCTCAAATTCATCATAATTCTGATCCATACTTTTTTGAATTTCCAGGAGATCTCAATTTCACACAGCACAACAGTTGTTAGGGTTGGAAAATAAAATGTTGTGTGTGTGTGTGTGTGTGTGTGTGTGTATTAAGTGTCAATTTAAACACATATTGTTAAAACGAGGTTTTAATATGCTGCAATAAGAGAGGAAAACCAATGATAATAGACCCAATCTTGTAGAGCCTTAATAATTTAGAGATTTGGTGAGTTCTTAAGTAGAGAAGTCTCCATACAGCTTTAAGCTTTACACAATTTTTTTCTTAACCTCTCATATATTTTCCATAGTTGTTGCTACTATTAATATATTAGAGGAATAAGAACATTAATATATTTAAGGTATAGTTTTGTTTTGGCATCTGCGTGGACCATAACCTGTAATAAACATGTTCTTTAATTTTGAATCATTAGCATGTTAATTTCTAATCGTGATTCTAATTTGATATTGTGTTTAGATTCAAATTCAATGTGTGTCTTTAAATATAGAGTGGGTTTTAAGTTTCTGGTGTAGTTTAAGGCTTTCTTAAACCACGGTTAACAATTGTTGATTTGGGGGAAGAAGATGAAGTGTCGAAGGATGGCATTTTTGTCCATTAAAAATGTGGGGTTAAGTTATGGTGTCAGAATCTAGGGGTTATATCTAATTTTTCATCTTGGAGAGAGTTATGTCTAAGTATGGCATTATTTCAGGGGTTTAAGTAAAAAAAACTAAAATATAGGTAAAAGTAAATGTAGAAGCGTTACCTTGCTAATTGAACAAATTCCACTGGAGGTACTTGATACAATCATCTTCTATGCCAACTGGTTCACAGATTTCAAATATAAAATAGGAGTTAAAATATATATGAATCAAATTATCACATCTGAAAGCACAACTCACAGTTAATGTGTCTACAGTTACTTTTAGGTAAGCATATGTTGGTGCGATTATCCTTATAAAATATTAGACGATAGATAATTTAAGTAGTTGTATTTCTTCCTAAATGAGTTCATACATTCCTTCTCTTTTTCATTCTTAATAAATACCAAATACTAAATTTATAACATATTATTGTCCCGGAAGGGGAATGCAAATCACACGAATAAATGATGAAATTTGGGTTGTTGATCATCATCTAGGCACAACATGACTTTTTTGATAAACCGCGTTTGAGACAAACTCAATTATTTACACCTAAAAGTAGGAGGCCCGCTCATTTTGTCCTCTAATTTAAGTCCATTGGTAAATATATTCATCACACACCACCTACTTTCGCAATGTGATCTTGACGTCCATATTTGGTCCTTTTTTCAATGGGATATTTGGTCCGGGCAGACCCAAGAGATTTGTTTACCGTATCCTTACAGATTGGTGGAGTGTGGAAAAGTCATCCTTATCCATCATACCGTTCCAATTGTAGTGTGCTGGACCATCTGGAATTACCGTAACAAGGCAAGATTGATAACTCTAAAACTAAAAGCGCCAGTTGATTCAGATGGCAGAGGATATGGTTGAGGAGTGGATATCGTTGTTGGGGGCCTGAATAATAACAATGAGGAATTTTTAAACCATTTTTTGGACTAGAAGCGTCAGCCCCAAACCAAAAAATGTTCTGATCCTGAAATCGTTGAAGTTTCCAACATAATTTTCTTAAATTGAACTGTGACGGATGTTTTAAGAGATCCTCCGCCCTAGCTACTGGGGGTATTATTTTGCATGACAACAGAAGTGTTTTCATAAGGGCCTTTGCAAATGTCTATGGGACTTCATCAGTCACCAAAGCAGAGGTGAAGGCCCTCCATGATGGCATTTGAATGGTTGATCAATTGGGTATTCCTAAGTTAATAGTGGAAATTGATTCCAATATTATTGTTGATATGGTGCATGGTAAAGTAAAAATCCTGGGAAGATACACTCTGTCATTTCAGAGGTTATTGATCTAAGGGAGGAAATTCGGGCGGAGAACTACTCATAACTACCACAAAGTTATCAAGGGGCACATCACACTGGATAGAATGGAATGCCCCAACATTAGAAGTTGTTAATGGCTTCAGTTTTCTGATATGGAGTACATTTTTGTGTCTTTGTACATCCAATCTACAAGGGTTTTATTTTTTATATTGCCTCTCGGCCGCTATGCGGCTTTTATGTTTAGTGATAGAAAGAATGTTTCTTCTTTTTCGCTCAGAATGAGATGGGGTTTGCCCATTCATCCTTGCTCAATTTTGTCTCGAGTTCAGTCGAGACTTGTAAAAAGCCACCGAGGGAATACTATTTTCCCTCTCCCCGTGTGGATGAATAAATATCTTCCCCCCACACCCCCAACAAATTTTTTTAAAAAATGAATAAACATAATAATCATCTCTATATGCTTGATTTTGTCTTGAGTTCGGTCAAGTCTTGTAAAAAGCAACTTTTAAATTGTTGGCCAAGGTGATTCCACACATGTTTAGCTAGGGTGTTAGTGTGAAAATGATGGTTCATGTCTTCATTATCGGGATGGACACAATAAAAACATTTAGAGACTACAGGGTTTCTTAGTCTTTTAATAGTTTTTAATAAAATTCTTAGTCTGTTGATGTCACTATCAAATGGTATACCAATATTTAAAAAAATTCCACATGAAAGCTTATTGCGAACATGTTTGTGCCAAGCGCACACTTATCATAACTCTGCAGAACCCCATTGTTTAATTTGAAAAATGTCCCCAATTTACATACTAAGGTAAAAAAAACACAGTAAATGTAAAACCACGATTGATTAGACCTAAGAAAATTGAATATGTACATTGTATCTTATGCATAAATTCAAATCAAGAATTCATAGTGCAATATGACATTATTGTCGAGATTGTGAAATGTATACCATTGTGATCATATAAGGATGTTCTTTCATAAAATCCTCTAAAATAAGCTCCACACTTCTAAAAAAATCTCAATAATATAAAAAATCGAAAAAGTCAGGAGGGGCGACCGCCCCTCCTCGGCCTATGCTAGATCCGTCCCTGTAATCAACCACACCAAAACCCCAAAAAATATTGTAGAAAACCTCAACAGCAAACCAGCACAGTCTACAGGAATGCTACACAGGCAGAACCACACGAACTAAGCCAAATTGAATCTGAGCAAAACCTGAAGTTTCATCAGCCAACCTCATCCAAAAATAATGACAAAATCAGCCTGATGATACTATGTTCATGTAGTACCAAAATATGTGTGCATTGGCTCTCGATTTAGATCTAAATGGCTGGGCAAAATGACTTTGAACTAATTTATTCAATGATATGACCCGACTTCATTCGAATATTATCAAACATGTGTGTATTACGACCACATCGAATTCTCCACTAAATAAAACAAGGAGCAATCTTGCACAAACAGTCTTCAAACCTTTACTCTTTGTTCCAAGACATCAAAACGAAATACTAGGGACGAGGATCAAACTGAAGACTTAAAATACACTGAAAACGACTCCAAATTCTCCCCCCAAACAGAACAGTTGCTCAAAAGTTTCCTCGTTTCTTAGTACATAAAACTAGGACCCGGACACCATAGTACTTTTAATTTTGAAATAACCTCATCAACGGGAATGCGCCTAAGCAGAAGTTTTTATAAGAAAGTAAACAAACACTTTGGAATTCTAGCATCCCATGGGGACTTGAAAGAAAATTTTTGCACATCGCTACTTTTAACTAATTCCTAAGCTGATGCAAGGGAGAAAGCACTAGTCAAGATAGGGTTTCAGAAACATTGATTACAATTATCAGTGTGCTCCTTAACCGTGAAAATCACTGCATGAAGATGCTTCAAACTTTGGAGGCAAAGGCGCGACAGGGAGAATTAAGGTGGAGGCACACCTAGATTAGATATAATAAAAATATAGATACATGAATAAACGAACAATTAGAGATTTAAGTCTCAGAAATTTCATGCAATTAGTCGTTGGGTATTAATCTAACAACTATTTAGGGAACTTCTTTTGCTTGCTCTTGGCTATAATGTTTTTTCAAAATTCAAAGGATGCATTCATAGGGACTTGGAGAGTCCAAGTGCATGTCAGATTGGTCAGTCTCGCGAAGAGAGAAATTCCACTTCAACATATCCAATTTGGTATTTTCCATACACTTTCTTTTTACAATGGCCTGTGCATTTTATTTTCAAATCAGTCCATCCCTCTATGGATATACGTGCGTTTTGTTGTGAACCTAGTGATCTATCATATATAGATTCAACCACTTTCTTTGCCCAAAGAAACTCATTGGATTCTAAAAAAACATTCAAATGCAATAAACAACACTCCATGCAAGCAGGAATAGGAAACGAAAAGGATTTTACCTCGATGGACATCTACACTGTGCAAGCCAATCTGGGAATTTCTTGGAGCTTCAATTTGTTTTGGTCTTTGCAAACTGCAGATAGGTAGATAGAACCAAAATTCCAAGAAGATCCATCAGTTTGATGGATATGGATGAATAAACTCCTAATTTTTAAATTACAGAAAGCCAAGGATGGACAACAATTACCACTACATGCCTTTAACAAAGTGAATTTATGGAAGATCATTACATTTACGCTTGGAGTACACAAGATTGATGGACAATATTTATCCGTTATTCAAATTTTATAATTCACCAATTGATACCCAACAATAAAGAAAATGCAAATAATTACTGGAATCAGAGTTATCAAAATTGATAAAATAAAAAGTTCGATAGAGCAAGAACCATTATTTTAAGAAGCCATTTTGATATGCAGGAGAAACTAGAGAGGGTACGAGCAAAAATCATAAAAAGAAGTATTATTTGTTTTTAAGAGATAACAAGCATAAGTGTTTCATGCCACACTAAAGTTGATCTTTTATAGCTACGGTTTCAGGCCATTGGGAATTCATGCAACTCTCAATTTTGTAAATTGGGCAACAGTACAGTGAAAATATAACTATGAAAATGACCAAAGTGATTACATCTCCTCCTAGGCGAGGGACATGGAGGCTGGAGCTGATAAAGTGACTTTTTGACTTTATACATTTTATCATGTATGAATGAACGATAGTTGCGTTAATCACTGGGGTACTTTATTCTCTCAAAGAACGTACGTCTCGATATACGAAGAAATAAATATTCGCAGTAAAAGTTACTAATAGAAAGATAACTGAAGGTGATAACATTATCATATTTTAACTATGTATGGTAGGCGAATGGAGAAATCTTTGCCTCTTAGCAGCGGTTAGCTACCGAGATCTGACCATCATAACCCCCCAAATTACTGCCCTCTATAACAGCCTAATCTATTCCTTTCTTGGTCTCTACTCTCTATCCATAAACTCTAAGTAGTTCCTCCCTCAGAATAACAAACATGGTTGTGTTAATTCGATTAATTTTTGAAGAAAATGTGTGATTAGAGCTATTGGCGATCTGGGTTCCCATCACACAAATCTCTACATGCAGACACGGTGGTCTTCATATTCAGGCTTAAACTGTTGAGCACAGTTTGCTTCTTGTAGCTTTCTTTTAAGAATTTTGGTTTCAAATATGGAATCGAACATAGCAGATGCTCTTAGAGCTAAACAGGATGTTAAGAAGCTTTTTTCAGTGAAACTTTTTGCATATGAAAATGATAATGTTGTAAAGGCCGAAACATTTTCCCTCAACTAGAGGGTATATCTCAAATAGTGGCTATATTCGAAATCCTTACATCTTCTCTGATAAAAACTTATGGAGAAGTTGATTTATATTCTTAGATTGAACCCACCTCTAGACATGCAAAGTGGAAGAGGCAATACAAAACGATGGTCATGATGTTTTACCCTGATAAGAATAAGACATTAAGGGCTAGTGGGGGTATTTAAACTTGTTTCCAAAGTATGAAGTCTTCTATATGATGGTGTTACGAAAAGCTCTTATGATATCAGGAATAACAAGTACTTGTCTTCTCATAATAGCCTTCATACTTTTGCAACGTGCATGTGCATCTCTTGTCATATCCAGCATGAATATTTTCGGAAATATTTGAATAAAGCATTCCTGTAAAAACTGTCATAGTGTTTTTATAACAGTCTAAATAGGAGAATCTCCAGTGAATGGTTCTGTCTCGTATAGCTCACAGGCATACACGGATAAAAATGGGTACGAGAGTCATGCATTTAAAGGGATTTTCCCAAACACTACAATATGTTTTACAGGGAATAGGTCTCTGGATTTCATTCTGAACATGGATATGATTACGATCCTAATGTATCATTTCAGCGGGGCACGACCCCTTGAGCTTGTTCGGGAGTTAGTGGATCTAAATGAATAATCTAAGAAATATGTGAATGTTTTCATAAAGCCTAAAGAAAATTTAGTTCAAAACCAGTGGAAAGCATCATATGAGAAATGGTGCGGTTGATATGGGCTCCAATCAGTACAATGAACACTAGGTCTCAAAAGTCGGGAGACCACCTAAGAATTGGAGAATTGACGTGGCAGCAATTTCTCAAATTAAACATGATGATAGGGCTTCAAAAACTGAACTAGATGAGAACGTAATTAGCAGAAATGGAAATATCAAATATAACTCTAAGCTTCATACTCCTAGTGACACTTCAATCAGATGTTACTCAGTTGCCCTTGCATTTGATACTAAAGTTGTTAATTGACAAAGCAATAATAGTAATTCGTAAGAAACTGGGAGAAAGAAAGTTGGCTTCTGCAGTGGCTAACGGAAAAATGCATACTGAAGTTGAAAAATCCACCGAGTCTCCGAAAATATAAGGTTTGACTGATCCTGAGGGCCAACCAAAGATGGAAAATTGTGTCAATACCAAAGATAGTCCCCTGACTCAGACTTCCATGATTTCGACAAGGACAGATCAGAGGAGTTCTTCAACCCAAAGAAAATATGATATCTACACGATGAAGATAAATTGTCTCGCTTGTACTGTCTAATCCGTGAGGTCATCTCAATAACGTCGTTTAGACTCATCTCAATAAAAACAGTTTAGAACAGTGAATTGGATGGACTCTGGGTTTACCAAGTCTTGCAGAATTTTCAGGGCATTAACTTCTGATATTGTTGAAGAATTAAACGTCTTATCTTATCTTATGATCGTAAAAGCGGAGACATATGGGCCATTTATCAGAACTGATTGAAATTAAATAAGACATAATATACAACATATAAAATTAAATAAATAAAACTGAATATTTCAGATATAACAAAACATAACATATAAATTAATAATGAGTTTAATCGAGGAAAACAAATAATTGAAATTAACAACACACGGAAATTAAATGTAGGTGGACGAGGCAAGCATATGAAGAAGTTGAATATTTCAGATGTAATCACCAAAACATATATAAGAAGAAGTATACAATTTGATTTACATATATTGACATAATTCACAATATACTAAGGTTTTAAAACATGGGTAGTCAGTGAAAGATTCATTTTGCTTACATAGTTCATAATAAAATCCACACTTTTTCAACGTGGGTAGAATCTTTAAGAATGAAAAGATATCTATTCAACAGGTCAAATATCTATTTCGGAACAAAATGTTGTGAGGAAATATGACCTTATGAAATTACAGTATTAGTGACTAACCCAACTGTTGAACTCCTAAAAAGCACTTCCTGTATGGTAAAGGATCAACCATAAACTCATTTGCAATTAATAACATAGCTAAAATAACTAAAATTATGACACTATGCAGTTTGATAGTGCCATCAGCAGGTAATTCTCAGTATTAAATAAGCACAATATCGATATATCAAGAATATTATTTTCATAAGTAACTTATAATGAATTTCAACAAGCAATAATTAGATTTCATTATAATTCATGAAAACCCTAAACTTTCATTTCCCAAACCCTACTTCTACCATAAAAACTCACAACATTTTTTTAATGAAATTAAGAGTGCAAGAATATCTACCTGAATTGCAAGTGAGATGGTTCTCTTTCAAGAAAAAAGGTGATAGTTTCATAGTGAGGGTCTCAATGGCAGTGTTAAATCGGAGGTTCCAATAACCGTGTGATATAGAAATTGGGTGGTGTGAAATCGAGAGAGACGGTTGAAGCTACATGAAGTGAATACCCATATGTTTTGCAGTAGATCAATTCATGCAGATGAGTGAGGGATCGAGGAGAGGTGGATGTGTATTGGCAAGGTGCGAACAATGATGCAATATAAGGCACATCAAGCATACTCTTACACCACCCAAAAAGACACAAGGCAAAGCAATACATGGCACATCAAGCGTATCCATGTCAATATGAGGCCATCATACATCCATGAGAAACTTGCACCATTACGCAGACAAATGAATTTTCGAAATTAGTAGACCAAAGTGAATAGGAATTAGTGTTGGTATTGAGATAGAGCATTATCTAGGGAATTAGAAAATGGGAGACCTGAAATTCTGCATAATGGTTGAAAAAAATGATTGAGATGAATTAACACACCTTTGTGTGCAGATTTTGAAAATGCATGTAGTGATTCTTTTTGTTCGAGGGAGTTCAAATTTTCAACAAAAGCAAGAACTAATGACACAAACCGCAACAACTTGTTACAACAAATGTTCAATAATAATGACTGTATGTGCGAATCTTTGGTGCTGTTCATATGTAGCTCTATGTGTATGTCATGTGCAATGGGTGGATTGGTCAGTGGATATGTTTGAATTATGTCATGATAATAACCAAAAATCAACCGCCCAACACATTTAACTTTTACACCAACAGGGAATTATAGTCATGACTTTCTCACCCCACTCAAAATCTATAGAAGTAAATTTTCAAATTAATGGGAAAACGTGATTAGAATGTGTTGGCGATAAGAAAAGGCAACGGTAAACTAAGAATCTGAGAAGTGGTATTTTCTAAATTGGATGAAAAGTGTGGTTGCGGTATTTTAACACACGTCTTGCCTGCAAATTTTGAAAATGAGTGTGGTAGTTTTTCTTGTTTGGTGGAGTGCTCATATTAATACAATCAACTAAATTCATCCGCATTATATGCTACTATATCCAATAGAAAGGGAAGACCTCACAAGCATTAGTGTGTATATCGTGTAAATGTGTTGGGAGAATTGGGCTGGACAGTGAGTTAGTGAGGTAAAATAAATATGGGGAGGTGAATGTGAATGTGAGTGTTATGCGTTTGTGTGATGAATTGCAAGTGTCTATTTTAGTGTGTGAGGGGATATGTATGTGAAGGCTGGTGAAAATAAGTGTTCATGTGTGTTAACTGAATGGCAAGTGAATACGACCTCCTGTGTGTTAAGCACTTGAGTTATATATTTTTTTCAAATATATATTAATAAAATTTCACAAAACATTATTATAAGACGTTTTTTTCATTAGACCTTGAAAAGATTAATATGCCGCACTCAAAAGTTGCAAATTTAAAAAATTTAACTTTATCACCCCATGAATATTGCACCTTAAAAATTTGAATTTCACCACAACTTTGTAATTGAACCCAAAAATACCAACATGATGGCTATTATGACCACTAACAACGCAAAGGCGAAAATGCCTACACTCACCAATTCGTATACCATCCTGACCTCAATGAACCCAGAATTACCTAAATGGACCTATCACCAATTTAATCACCAAAATGCCCACAATATGCAAAAATGACCTTAATATTGCCAACATGTAAATATTACCAAACTGTTCTATGACTAGTTTAAACCCCTCAATGACCCCCCCCCCCCCCCCCAAACTTACCCATGTAAAATCTTAATGATTCAAGGGAGACAAAATTCACCCAAAAAGATATGCATGTCAAAACAAATGCAATGAATTTGCACAAAAATGTCCTCCACACACGGACCAATCATGGATGAAACTCATGACGAAGGATGCCCTCAATAATTTCTTGAATAATTTTATTATGCATGAGTGAAGAGATGCTCACTCACTACTTTGGGTGGAGACAAAAGTCCGCCACAAACACTGGACAGCCACGAAGTCGTAGACTGACAAACATAACATTTGAGAATCTTTCCAAAATATGACCATGATGACAAGACAAATGACTCATAATAGCTCACTAATATGACATGGTGAGGCACAATTTCAGTCCAGTGAAAAATTAACCAAAATTAAGACAAATGGGCACCAATTTATTCCATGTTTATCGGTATCTAAATACGATGAACATTCTTCTTGAGACTTCGTGCAATGATCTTCAATGGGAATGGGCGGTGGTCCACATTGGGGGAAAATTGCATGAATGTACTCTTGCTCACCTTTTTTTCTCACCGGCAAAGTAGTTAATAGGTATTGGCTATGCATTCAGCTCCAAACAAAGATGGTGTAAGGTGTAAGAGGAGGGGTGACAACAATGGCAAATACAATCTCCCAATCTAAAGTAGAAGGTTCATTGTATTCGAACAGATTCGAGAGATGAGTGTGACTCTTCAACTAGGTTCTCCTTTGTGTTTTCCCAAATAATAGCAAAGTCAATTGAAGACTCCTCCACGTTCTCTACATGACAAGCATTAGCACAAACCCTATCACTAAGATATTGGGCATGCCAATATCTTCCTCCAAGATACTTCAAATCTGGTAATCAATTTTGCGAGGCACTATAGTGGTCCAAGGTTTGGGTTACAAACAATGCCTGGGGGTTGGGTTGGGAGTCAAGTATTCAACAACCTCACAAGATGTGGGCTCTTCAAGTGAATACCCAACCTTATCTCCGCGCAGTTTCACCTGCTCAATATTGAAATTTTGACATTTTATAGTGGATGAAAAACGAAGGTGAATAAAATATAAAACCTCATGGTTCCTTAGTAGCTTATAGCAATCCAAGACAATCAAATGTCCTACAAATAGAGCAAAAATCATCTAAATATATGAGCGAGACAAAAGCTCACAAATCATATTAAGATATTCAGAATTCCACTAATATAAAATAACAATATTTAACAATAAATCATCTAAATACATAAATGAAACCCACTAAGAAAACTAATTTGGGGCAAGAAATCTATGTGTGCTTGCAAGATGTATAGGAATCTCACTTTTGTTCCTCATGTGTGCTCTGTTGTCCATTAGATTCTACAAAATTTCCACCAAAAACTAATTAGTAATTTATTATAGAAACTAAACAGAAATTTTAATAAAATGTACAATACATGTACCTTACAACGGAAAATCGACAATGCATGAAGTGTGCGTTAACACCTATATTTGGTGTACCCGAGCAAAAAAAGCCATATCCAAATAAAAAATTCTGAATAAAATAATCCTCAAAATATAATTCAAAACTAGAAAATCAATCAAGCCCAATAGCGAGACAAAATTGTTAATGATCACAAATCCAAAATCATATAAAGAATAAAAAATCTAACTACAAACATCCCAAATCTGTAAAAGCAGTCACATACCCTACAGTATACTGCTTTGAAATTAGAAAGAAACTGGTGAGAGGGAGAGTTTTTCGATATAGACTTTTTGTGTTTTGGTGAAACACTTGTGAGATCTAGATATCGTGTGAGCATTTGAGTGAGTTTAAAACAGAACTCAACCGTATAAAAATGCAATGTTACCATAATCCTAACTGTTACGTATCTTTTGTTAAGAAGAGTAATAACCTCTCTTTTATATTATATAGATTCCATTCCTTGCATGATTTCATGAATAAATAATAAAGACACACCTCCGTTGAAACTCTAATGATTCAATATCTAAAGGTTTCAGCCACAAGCCAAGAGATTTGAATTCTTGATTTGAAAATATAAGCTTCTCATCAATATACAAATGAAAATCACTTGGTGGATTTATTTAACAAGAAAATATTAAATTAAGGGATCTTCTCTAATTTTGTATTCGTGTGGATTACTACAAATGGTAATACAAAGAAAATGAGTTTCAATTATAAAAGGCAATTTTGTATGGTTCTTTTACTGTACGAAATTATGAAATTGGAATTGTGAATAATTCATATAACATCTTCCACTGTTATGAATCACAATAGGAGAGCAACAGGTACAAAAAATTCCTCCCTGAAGTGGAAACATATATAAAATAAACACTATTTACAAGCACATAAACCAAATCCAGTGTTCATATACTCCCTCCAACCCAAAATAAGAGTCCACATTTGGAAGTTAAACTTTTTAAGCAAAATTGACTTTTAACATAGACAATAGTCAAAATTAAAACATAATTAAATATTTAAATATTTGGTTCACTGATTTTCATAACTAACTCCTATTTTGGTATGTTAATCTTATATTGGTCTGAATATTGCTCCAAGACCAACCTTCTTGTTCTCAAGTATGAACCTTCAATTGAAACTAGAACTTTGTCATCCCCTCCACTGACCCAACCCAGGAAATAAACAAGTACGTATATGAGGATAGCAGTTGCTTTCCAAATTACAAGTGCTTTGATTCTCATTAACACCAAAAACAATGGTTTATTATCCATAAAGTATCTACAAATTTGGACAAACCAACTCCAATAAACTAGTCCGATTCAGTTAACATAATTTACCCAGGACCTTGACCCATCCATAGTCTGCCAAATTAATCCCAACATATTTGATCCCGACATGAACAGTTTTTGTTACTTCTTTATGGCCATATAGACATAGTACCAAAGTCTAGAGGATGATATATTTTCACCCTTTTACTTCTAAACGAAAAAATAGTTGCAACCTATTTTTCAACAATTAATTTTTTTACATATGTTTTATGTCAGATGTACCAACAAACAAATCTATTAGACTGAAGTGTTACACCACTGATAAGTTCATCTTATTTAAAATCTAGCTCAAATTCCTACGATCCTTATTTGAGGTTTTGAACTCTGCAATCATGCTTTCCAACTGATAGATTAGTATTATCATGTAGGGTATCAATTCAAAAGAAAACAAGAGCATTAAGTGTATGTATATATGTATGTATGTGTGTGTATATATATAAAATATAGAGGTCATATCTTGGTGCGATGGCAAGTGCTCTCGCCCAAGCTACAAATGGTTTCGGATTTGAGACATGGGAGTAACCTCTCCATATAAGGGGAAAAGGCCAGCCTCTCTCAAACCCTGCAGGTAAGCTGGAGCTTGTGACTAAGTACAACCTTTTATAATATATATATATATATATATATAAAAGAAAAAAGAAAGAAAAAATTGTCCATTTGAAAAACTTTCGAGATTGAATTAAACATAAAATTAAAAATCTTAAATAAGGATTACAAAGTTATAAATTAGCAAATCTCTCCGATTCATACGAAGTAAGTGTGTTTTGCATTCATCTCCAATGCGATAATTAAATTAATATGTGTTGGATTCTAGATGAATGAATCAATAAGAACTGATCAAGAATACTGAAGTTCCATTCGAGCAAGGGTTACAAGACTCAACCAACAGAGTGGACATGTATACAAATTGCACACAGAAGAGTGCTCGGGTATCACAAATTGATATAATGAAATATTTTACGAAGCACAAACCAATGCGTGCATATCACACGTTCATATAATGGAATTTTTATGAATTTCTTTTTCTCTACAAATAAAACTTCTCAGTATATTTCTTAGCCAATCATTAAATTATTTACAGTTACAACAATACATATAAATGTTTTGTAGGGTGCGTTTGTTATAACATAAACACAAAAAAGTTCACACATACATGTGTAGATGTATTCCAATGCCTAGATTTTGGAGAGTTCCCACGCACAAAACTTCCATGTTTTAGACACACTCAAATTCATATTCAAAGATGGCATGCTGCTTGAAAAGCTCCTTAAAAATATCCGACTGTAACCTTGTATATAATTTTAAACTATAAACTGTATATTCTATATATGCACTAAAGGTCCAAAAGGGAACACACTGGATTTCTAAAAAGCAGTGGTTAGCCCACTAGCCCATACCTCCTACCATTAGGGTCCAGAAGACCCCAAAATTAAAACTACCTTAATAGACACCATGATAATATTTTCTAACTCTTATGTAAAAAAATGGTTCAGCACTGATAGGATGCTTTATCCTTTATATTCCCTTTGTCTTCTCGATTACATATCTGTCCTTTATAAAAAAATCAAATTAAAAAAATAAAGGGAATAAGAATAAAACAAATCATTAAATAATAAATGGGTAGTCAAATTTATTTTTTCATTTGCACAATTATTCTATTTGGTCATACACACATTTGCCTGTTGTTGAAGAACTTCATTGCCATATGAAATTGCATATTGTATATAAAGCTAGTAATACACAAAAATAATAGTTCCACCACTAGACACAAAATGTGCAGTAAAAACATTACCAAATAGATTAACAATGACCACCCTAATACCCACCCAATGTATTCAATTGATGGCTAAGCTAAACTCCACAAAGCACGAGGTGATGCATATATATATATATATATATATATATATAGATAGATAGATAGATAGATATAGATATAGATATATTAAATTACAAGACAGAAAACACTATTACATTTACCGGATAAGGAACACTAATAAGTTTAAGTGAGATTTCAACATAAAATTATTAGTGTACTACGAAGGCGGTGTCAGAATAGCTTCGAAATGTAATTGTTGTAGAAATGGGGATATGGAGGACATTCATCATGTTTAATTTACAGGTGAATTTACTACCTTTGCTTGGGAGTACTTGGGGATAACCTGTGGTGTGCTAGTTGCTGCCTGTTACTTGAAGCTAAAACTTAACTCTTGGCGGTTGGTTACAAGGCTCAAACTATTCAATTTATATATACAATAATCCATGTTGAGATTTGTCATGTTTACGGCTGGCATGGAAAGAATTGTCATATTTGACAATCTTGTTTGGTTCTCGTCTAAAACAGTAGATACAGTGATGGTTACATCCAAGATATTTTTATCTTTATCTGACAGCCCAGGTTCTCACATGGAGGAACAAAATGAGAGTTAGACCTATTACGGCTGAGGAAGCCTAGAAAGACTCGAATGAAAATCATCACAAAAAAATGGGTGAAGATTTGCAGATGATGGTTTAAGCTATATAGCAATGTTTGTGCTTATGAAAATTCGTTGCGCCTAATGTGGGGAGAGGTCAGATTCGTGAAGAAATGGGACCTTAAGGTGTCATTTTTGCAATTTTATGGAAAAGGATACAACATGAAAGGTGAAACTCTAGACTTATACGAAGGTATTCTAACTGCCAAGAGACATAATATAGAGCACCTTCACATTAAGTCATTTTAAAAATTATAATTGATATTTTAAATGGAAATATTCATCCTCTTGGCATATTTATCGTACTTTATTGCTCAAGTTAAACATATCGTATTAGATACGGATTGTGTCACTTCGCACACATCCATGAAGTCAACACTCCAGTATACTATTAGCAGATTGCAGTTGTATCGAGATTGCATAGATAGAAGTTTAGTCAATTTTAAATTGTATAGGTAAGGGTATATCCTCCTTCCTCTTATTAACCGGTGGAAAATTTGTTTCAATAAAAAATTTCAAAAATCTTTAGAGATTGACCCACTTCTAAAAAAAAGGAAGTCCTTTTTTCTTATGGAATCAGATATGATCCCAAGAACTCAACAACATGTGTAAGGAAAAACTAGGTGCAAAGATATTAATATTGTTAACACGTTGAAGCAGAAAAATACAAAACTTGATAACTAATTATAGTAGTACTATAATAGTTGTGCTTGCTCAAAGTCGATCTTCCAAAACTGCTTATGATTGTTATAGACAAATCTCCTTAGTGTAACATATTGATAAAGCATTCTCAACTCAAAAAAGCCTTTTTCCCAATTATATTGATAAAGCATTCTTTGGAAAAAATAACAACTATTTGGTTAGTAACTAAGAAGGGCACCAAAAAGGCTCTTGAAGAAAATATAAACAAAAAAATTTCCACTAATATTAACCTCTCAAAGTGATTTCCAATAATGAGAACTGAAAAGGACACGATTAAATTTCGCAACCGCTTAAAGAATTCAAATGATAATAGTTCAACTTTAAGGTCACTGGAATTGGTCAAAAAAATATCGCATGTGTGTATTTTTTTACATAAAATTTATATCTAATATTTTTGATTAATTCCTCGATTTGTTGTATATAGCTAGTAAGGCGGTGGAAGAAAAGCAAAGGTATGTGATTTGGCACATCGGGATTTTCTGGATGATATTTTGGAAAGAAAAGGGAGGAGATGGGGGAATTGGACTGAAGCGTGTGAAAGGTCGACTACTTTTTCAGTATTTGTTAATAAAGACCAAGAGGACTTTCTAAAGCTTCAAGAGGAATTAGGAAAACGGATTTTCTTATCTTCATTTATTTGAGAAAAAAAACAATTCTATTGTTCACAATGAGTTTATGACCAAAAAAAATAATCCAAGAGAAATCTAAAGCAATGAGATGAGCCGAAGAAGTTGGAGATAAAATATTGTTCCAAATGCACAAGGCTACCTCTTCATTGCAGGATCTAGGAAAGATAGATGTCGGTTGGCCTTACCCCCATATTGTTTTATAATATGAAGAGACCACTCCCAAATCTCAAACCCGTGACCAATCATAGCTTGGGAGAGGGCACTTGCCATCGCTCCAAGGTACGACTCTTTAGTATCATTATCTCCAACCGTAGCTTGAAGATAATGATACTTAAATGAAAAAGAAGAGAAAAAATAAAAAGTAATATACAATATTGACGAGGTCTACAATGGTACATACATGCACGGGCGGGGATGATGATTTAACTAAACCTCTACTTGTTAGAATTGAGCAAAACTAAATGGGTAGATGTTTAACCAATTTATGTAATTAAAACATATTTATGAGTATGATAATTGTAACTTATTGACATCGTAATTAGGTTGGCACATACCTATCAATCATCTACAATTCATCTCTTTCAAATATTTCTACAATTCTATAATCTGTTGGTTTTTGAATCAGTGTCAGACTCAGTAACCAAAAATAATTTTTCGATGACTCGTTGAATTGACTATAATTCAACCCTTTATTGGTCCAAATACTAGCGTTGTCCAGCATATTGTGCCATTATCCAATGAATCCGGCCAAGGACTAAGACTTGGATTGTTTTTAAAGTGTGAATTGCAAACTAACAAGAGGATTGCACGTATTAATATCACATAAGTAAATAAAATTATGCATTTAAAGTAAAATACCTATAAACTTGCAAGTAAGGCCTCACTAATCTCAGGGGCATTTCTCATTGCCACATTCATGACACCCTTAATGATATTTAATAAATTCCCTAACAAATTAGAGAAATCCACCTCAATAATATTACCCATAAGTATAAGTACATCAACCTAACATACAAGCCCCTTTACAGATCTTAAAATGCATATGCATTACCGTTAAGGAATTAACAATTGAGATTTTGTACTAACGGTCAAATCCATGGTGGTTCAATGACATGGTTCCGACATCTAAGATACGACAAAATAGGTGAATAGTGACTTCCCTTGATACTAATTAAGAGAGTTTTAGCTCCAAAAGGCCCAAGGTGAGCCTTAAGGAAAAGTTATATTGCGCCTTTTTACACCCAACAGAATGAAGAAACTTGATCCATGTAGCCACCGACCCTAGTAATTCGGAAAAAGCCTTGTTGAATTGAGTTGAGTTTCTGCACAATATATAGCAAAAATACTGATGGAATTTCCACCTTGAAGGGGGAGATCAGTTGTCGCTTACGACAGCAAATGGTAAAACGACCTCTGTTTTGGGTAGTATTTCGTTTCTTAAACACATTGTCATTCTCTTTAAACAAATAAATGTATATTACCCCAAATAAATACATATTGTGAAAAAAAATGTATGAAAGACATAATGGAAGCAACCGGTGTCGTATACAATTACAATGAGAATTTGTCATTAAACATTTCAATTCCCTACCACGAGTTGTTTTCATCTTTAACTGTTAAAATTTTTATGTGGGTAGGAATTTATTTGTATATGTTTCGCGAACACAACTACTCTCTCTTCGACTACAACATTAGTCATAGCTGGTGAAGGTAATATTGCGTATAACGTTTTCGACCCTTTTTTATAAGCAATTTTTTTTATTTTCCATTTTGTTTCAACGGGAACACATAATATGATTTGGTTTTCCTTTTCTGTGTAGCATGTGTTGCATCCACATTGCCCACGGTGACATAAATCCTTAGATTCAAGGCCTTCAAACAAAATATTAAAAAAATGAGATTTTGCAAGCCTGGTTCTTCCCTCCATAGTCCATATATATTATTCTACTCTGAAAATCTTCTTCTTGTCCTTGATAACATCTCTTTTATCCCCCCAAAAAAATACTTCAACAAGTTGTTTAGTCCATATAATATTAAACAAGACAACTGAAATTTACAAATTGAAAATATCTATTGTTAATAGCTCACAATCCCTATTTAGGCCAATGATCCCTACTAAACTAGTATATAAGTAATATAACCCTTTAGCATTCCCTTAACCTTTCATTTCAGGCCCTTCTTCAAAAGCTTAATTTCACAAGCTCATTTCCAGGCTTGTGTTTGGAACAAACGATGCATCAATGGTGAACACGATTGAACCTCAACTTCAGATCCTCTTTCATCATTGACCAAGACTACTAGTTTAGGCATGGTTCAAAGTCTCGGTATCAGTTCCGATATCGAACACCTGATTTTCAATTCGGTCATGTTATCGATCACGGTATCGGGAAATACGCAAAGATATGCTATTTAGAGTGCAAAAAATTATGAAAAAAATATAGAAAATTTTTAAAAAAATAATATTAACAATGTGGACCAATTAGATACATTCAAACCATCATTTAATATTCATTTTATTATACAATTAGTTATACTGAAGTGGGACGGACTTAACATTAATTTTTTTAAATTACTTAAACTCTCTAAATAATTACGTACTAATGACTAATTGTTGATTTTAATTTATGTACGTGGAAGAGGATGTGTTAATCTTCATGGACAAGACTAGACTTATGGATATTCTTTTCCTCCCAATCTTTGTCTCTTCCATTTTTAGACATCATTATGGGATATTATATTTTGATCGGATATTTTGTTCTAAGTTCAAATATTTTTATGTAAGGTGAATGTTATTAGCTTTGTATTAGTGACATTTTAATTTTATTACAATTGTTAAATTTAATCTTAGTGTGTAAAATGTAAGAACTTATATAGGTGGTGTTTTTGTAAATGTTAGAATATATTTTCAACAACAAAGAAATATGGTATAAAAATAAAAGTCTATCAAAAATAAAAGAAAATGTCACAATGTTCAAATAATGACGCAAAAAAAATTTCCATATTACTTGGGAAAATTATATAATGTCACAACAATTTTCTTGGCATTTTTTATTTTTATGTACAAAAAAAAATTTCCCAGCATTTGAATCGGTTGTCTCAGCCAATATCTCGTCGAGACGTCTCGATTCAGTGTTTTTTTTAAATGTCTCTCGGTAGCGTATCGCCACCCTCCGATACCGAGTTGACTTGGCCGATACTTTGAACTATGAGTTTCGGTTATTGAATCCACTGTTCATCCCTAGTATTTTGGTCCCTACCCCAAGTTTTGGGGTTTAATAGAGGTTGAAATCATGAAACGGGAGAGTCGATTGGTCGATGTTTCACCTTTTAAGGAAGTAATCCCTAAATGATAATGACGTTGGTGAGATGTGGGTGATCCCCTTGAGGGCTTTTTTCGTGGTAGGGATGTCATTCCGATAGTCCCATTGGTTGTGTTCTTTTGTGCCTTTATTGCCTCGTTCGGCATTATAGCGTCCACAGTATCAAAGGCCCTGACAATACTTGTGATAGACTTTGCTTAATTATGAGCCATTGGGTGGTTAACGACATCCCCTAAAGGTCTCGCTCCTCTTCCCTAGAATTTTGCGCGAATCCAAAGGTCATCTCAATTCACTTGTTGTACAATATATGCCACACACATGCATTTACTTTGACACACTATTTTCTAACAAAGCAAACTTATACGATGATATAATGCACATATATATACATATAATTTATCAATGTTTAATGAACATTTGATGATGTGGCCAGTCTTAAACAAACCTATCTATCCCAAATAATAATAATATCTTCCAAAGTACCCGGTCAAGAAAACTAGTGTTATAAAAAATTATAGACGTAAGAATATAAAACACACTTATGTGCATATAAAGACACCTATATTTGCAAAATATGTAGTTATAACAAGTTTTCATACAGAGCGCGAAATGAAAAATAGAGCATATTCTTTTTTTCGCAGTTATCTTGACTGTAACAAAGCAGCACTTCATTAATTTTGCAGATCTAAATGCAACTCTCCTATAGTATTCAAAATAGCATTGATAATTTGAACTTCCTCCAATAAAAAAAAAGATTAAAAAATTGATGTGTCACATAATAAGGGAACTCTCATGACATCACAGTAAAGGGAAAACATACATCTTTTGGTAGATGAATAATGAGATTCACATATACGATAAATAGCAGTTCGAAATTTAGTGAATTCTCATAATGTTTTACAAGAATACAAAACCATTAAAACATGTAATATAAGCATAATGTCATAACTCAAAATTGGTGCTCTATTTCTCATATTGGTATTATGTAATGGTGCGATGTGTACTTTCGGGAAAGTTTTTAAGGGGAAGTTCATTAATGAGTGATTATAAGAATTCTATAAAGGTAAGATTTCTTCTCAAATTATCACATAATCATTTGAATTTTCATCAATGACAAGGTACCCCCCCCCCCCCCCCCCCCTCTCGTATAGCCGGTGGCCATTTTTGTACCAATAGTAGTGTGCTTAAGGGGTAGTCATTAATCAATGCTTATGAGAATTATATAATGGCAAGGCATTTGAACTTCCATTAAATCAAATGTGGTGGCCCAATAATCACCATTCAAGAACTATTTTAACTCAAGTATTTCTAAGATTAAACTAGCAAGTAAAAAAGCTAAAAATATGCGTTTTTTTTAAAAGCAAAAGGCTCAAATGAGCATCTAAATATATCAATCAAATTGAAAATACATAGTAAGAATAAGAACAGATAAAAGAAGCATGTGCATATTATCACTAGACATAGTTAGATCCCAACTAGATTGGCACCATCCAAAACATCTATCATATAAGAACCCTATCAGCCTCATAACCAACGGTTCATAAAACAAAATCCATATGAACCATGATTTTATTACTCCATCAAGGATAAATGCAAAACGAAAACTCATTTCTTCTCAGATGAATATTGCAGGAAATTGATTGAAGCCCCTTTGCACCATCTCTACATTATTAGTAGGAATTTGATCCCGCTAGGCTCTAGAGCTATACTGTAATCCCAAATTAGGAACTTCATTTATCTCAATTCTCATCGGTAAACACAAACCAAAGTACTTCCTCATCTCAATGAAGCAACTTTCGTTCAAAAATCTTTATTCTTTAGAATGCCATAAGGTCAAAAATTCGACCTCACATTCAAACCTGGAGAGAAATTATACAACTCTATGAAGCATTTTCAAAATTGATTCAACTTAATTCATCATTGGTCAAAGCCTCCATCAACAGAGCAGTTGTCGATGCATCAGCAGAGAATCCCTTATTAACCATTTAACAAACAAGTTCCATTGCCCTCAATTTGTCATCATTTCGAATAAATCCTTGGATAATAACATTTTAAGTGCAAGCATTTGGCGAGCAACCACTATCGTTCATTCTTCCAAGCAATTCATTTTCTTCGCTTAGCATGCCTTCCTTGCAGAAACCTTAAATCAAAATAGTGTATGTATGAACATCAGGTTGCAAACTTTTTCTAGGAAGACTATCAAAGAGTTCCTTAGCAGACTTAGATTTTCCCTCTCTACACATACCATTAATGAGGGTACTGTAAGCTACAATGTTAAGGTGCAAGCCGCAATATTCCATCTCTTGAAATAAGTCCATTTCCTTGGAAAGGCATTGATGTTTGCATAAACCATCTAACAGAATAGAATATGCCATGACTTTCGGTTCTTGACCACATTCCCGCATCTCATTTAAAAGATTAGGAGCTTAGGCGGATTTTTTAGAACAGTGAAACTACCTAATAATCTCAACCACACCTCTAACATTCATCTCTACATGCTGATAAGAGAGAAATGCGCTGATTAAACCTGATACAACCACATATGCAGGTGGTTTTTGTTTTCATTTGGTTTAAGGATGCATTTTGTTTAAAAGAACTCACCACACAGTGAGAATAAGAATCGAGATGTGAGAGGGGACTTGGGGTTTAATGAGAACACTTTAATAACATGACACGTGGCACATTTAGGAGATAGTAAAGTCCTCCGATTTACTATATTGTAATAGATTAAAGAGTTCGTTTATGAGATGTTACATGTCAAGTCAAGGTTAGGACTACAACTCTAGTTATATTCAAAAAAATAACCCATTTTTTTGTTATACCCACATTAATGGGTTTATTCAACTAATCCACCAAAGAGATGAGGTAATAAAAAATTAAGAGCAACTTTTTTACTTAAATTGATGAAAATGAGAAGGAGCAAATTAGTCAATTATATTTTTGTACTTGTTAGATATCTTGTTAGTTCTAGAACATTCTAGAAGGATCTAATAAGGGGGAGCACATCTAATTGGTTAGTTAGTTACACCCATTTGTAAATATTTATAGAATTGACTCTAGAACCTTCCATACGTAATTATAAATACCCATATATGTCATCATTTGTAAAGGACTTGAATTTTGAATTGAAAATAGTATTTCTATCTTTAAAAGTGTGTTAAATATTTTTAAAAGCGTTTTAACGCGTAGTTTACGTCATATTTACATCACGTGAGCAATACCGAAGCTTATCTATATCTTCAATATTCATCACCAATACATTATTCTCATGACATAAACACTATCAATAAACTTGTCATCATTGCAAACTTCTCATGACCATATACAAAATAAAGGATTCCGCATCTACTAAGAAAAGGAATTCTTAGTTCAGTGCTCTAATGTATGTAATTATTTTATCAAAACCACATCATACACAGATAAGCATATGCGCTTTAGTACTTCATCCAATCTTCGCAGTTTTGAGGGTCATAACTCATAGTAAAACGAAAATTAAAATGGTCATGTTAACTCTTGCTAACATATTCAAAGAACTGAAAATTTGTATTGTTACTACTCATTTGGAGGCATTCGCTGAATGAAGATGAATGGTTAGATTCGCAGCATCAATGATGAGATGAGGCAATCAAAAATCCGCGTTGACCATGACCCCCGGAGCAATCACCAACACTGCAATTAAATTGAAGTTCAAAATTTGGAATAGATCTGTGTATATGAGGAGGCTACAGATTGAAGCAACAAAATGGAACCAAATCACATAGAAGGAAGTTATAAAATCACAACTGAAACAAATAGGAAGCCTTAGTTAGAAAGACTTATTGAACGCATTTAATTGTGTTGGGGTGTATAAAATAGGATATCATTGTCTTTTTATGAATTTGAACTTGCAAACATAAAAAATTTAAAACTGGGGGGGGGGGGTAAATGAAAAGATGGTGTAAATAAAAACACCCTGTAATAATAATGATGGTAGTGTTTTCGTTGAGAAAACATAGAAAACTGAAAAAGAAGATAGTTTGTGTAAAAGTACTAATGTCTAATCATTAAGAGACTTAAAAAACAATGTTAACATATTTTTTTATTAAAAAGAAAGAAAAAAAACTAATGTAATCTCAACCATTAAAATTTGAAATGACCCCAACCATTCTTGGATGGGGACAAATGGATTTTCTCTATGGATGCTTAGAGCCTAATGTAGGTAATCTCAAAATTCAGCAAAACATCTACCAACAATAAAATGCTTAGCAAAACTAGAATCTAATTGGGAAAAATTTCTAAAATCGAAATTGTCACCAATCTACTACTACAATAACATTGAAGGACATTGCTCACCAGCAGTGTCTCAGTTCAACTAGGAATTTTCAAATTTGGCAACCCATGAGCACTACACTACATCAAATATTTTGGGTGGTGCTATTCGCGCTCCACCAACTCCAAATGTAAAGTTAATGACTGTGTCGCCCATACTATGTTATTAAGGCAAAACCTGCAATGGTCATCTCTTGGGACTTGTTCGTTTCTCTATTTATTCTATATCTTCACAAAAATAGATATCTTTCCAAAACAAAAGGGGAGAGAGAAATTATTGCAGGTTTATCATGAAGGGTATGCCTAATCTAAAGCAAATTTTAATATTTTCTTACTCTACATCATAATTTCATTGGTCATTAGACGTCTTTTGCTTTTAGATTTCTTTTATAATAGTTTTTCTTTAGTCGTATCCTTCTTTCTTTACATCACTTTGCTCTGCAGTGGTTAGTTTAATTTATTTTTATTTTTTTGTAATTTTTATATCCTAGAGTTACTTCTTACTTCTAATTTGCTTCATTGGAGTTTTCAATGTTATCTGTTTGGTTTTAGAGATCAAGTGCAAGGTAGTCATCCTTCCAATCTTTCATATTATGTTTTTTCTTAAACTATAATACAAGTTTTGAGGAGAAAATTGTACATTTTTTGGACATTCCCCTTCATAGTGGTTGCAATTCATGTGTATAGTCTCATTTTCAGATTCCTGTCCAGTATTAGTCAACGCTAAATCGACAAGTATAACCCATCATGTCAACTAATAGCAAACTAAGATACCGAAAAAAAAATGTCCGATGCATTTGACATAGTATAAGTAAATCTATTTGTAGAATTTTCGAGTTATTTGTGTTTGACACTAACTCGACTTGTTTATTAATTGTGTTGTCGGGGTCGTGTCATCTTCCGGTTAAGTATTTCCAACCCTAACTCATCAACTCATTACCTTCTTATCTTGTTCGAGTCGTGTTAAAACTTGTCACCCTTACTTCTTTATATTAAGTTTATAGCAGTCATGTATAAATTACATTCACATTATATTTGATGTTTTGATGGACCCCATATAAGTTTTAAAAATAATTTATGTATGTTTTACAAACGTATAATTACCTAAATTACATTTGACAGATCCTTGATATTTTTACCAATTTATTCAGGGAGTTGTTACAGGGGTTTATGATTTTCTTGTTCTTTTTAACTAGTAACAGAAAAAATAATGCTTACAATACACCAAAAAAAAATAATGAAGAGATATGTTATAAATTTTAAAAGACACAGTTGGCAATTTCTTACCCCAATGAGAAAAGAAAAACAAACGAAAAGGAGGAGTAAGTTGGCCTTTAATGTGGAAAAAGTTGGTTGTAAAATGAAAAGGGCAGCATTTTATCGTACGCTTAAACACTACCAATGGTTAAAATAACAAAAGATGCTAAAAGTTAGATGGAGTAGGATTATATATAAATTCGTGACATGTGAGAGATCCATTACATTAACCTATAATATGTAGGCAGCCCTAAATAACGAATATAAAAGAAGTTTTGAGGTTGAAAGGGGTTTTGAAATTACCTGAATAATCTCACCATCCAAAGAGAGAACCTAAAGAATGGAGCTCTCACCAGCCAAAGAGAGAACCTAAAGAATGGAGCAACAGAGACAGAGTACATATCAATGAACAATTTTGTTAAGTCCAAGTAAATATGTTGAGATCCTTGAGAGATTAAATGGAAGGAGGCGATATAATAAGCACCCAGAGGCTATGGAGTGCTGACATTGTCCTCGAAGTCACGTGCCCGTGTCCGACATGTTGGACACCGACATCTTGAGACACCTTTCAAACACAACTATAGAGTATTTTAATGTGATTCTTTTCCTGATACATTGAGATATGCTAGAGCACATGCTAAAACTCATTTTAGGACACTACATTGTAACCTCAATGAAAAATGGGCACATAATGTAATCTTTGTTAGTTGAAATGTATTCTAATTAAAGGGATGAAAGTATAACATTTTTAAACTATTGGAACAATGTTAATTTATTTTCATTTTAGTAATATACAAAAAATATGAATAATGGTCTACGTTTAACGCGTCTGTGTGCTACTTTTATAAAACGATCATGCCAGCATCACCTGTTGCGTGAAAAGACCCAGAGTGACAGAGAACACCAATGCAATATGCAAAGAAAACGGGTAAAGTTAATTTTAGCTTGAGTAATGGTCGAGGGTGGTGAGTTGTTTTGTTTTTACTTATTCAATATAAGGGTTTTACTCGCACTAATTACAATTCAGTCGTCAATTTCTCACTTGCCTCATTAGTGGAGGAAATTCGCTCATTCTCCAAGGGGTTGAGAAGACGTTTGATGCTATGTCAGAGTCCCTTTGGCCATGCTTTACATTAGAGTTGCCTGATCAAGTCACTACGTGAGCAACCAAGGCTTCCTGGGTCCTAGGTAGAATTATGAATTGGTGTCCTCCAATACAATTCCTCCAAGCATCCCAAAAAGGGTTGCTTGGTGGAGTGCCTTGCTCCTTGCGCTTGCCCCTTGCTTAAACCAACATTATAAGAATCATCCAATACCTTTCTTACTCGAGTGCGCCGGTACTAAAGCCCCTCCTTGAATATCGAATCCCACAAAATGGTGAAAAACCTAATTAATGAAAAACCAAATAAATTAATCCGGCATAAAATAATGACATATTTTTCAATCACTGAATGGTCCTAAGGTCAATCCCACGCCAAGACTATTGTGTTAAACATAAGAGGTACGGAACAAGGAGATAAAGTGAGTGAGGGAATAATGAATAACGAATTTAGGGTGTTCAGAAGCGGGATCCACTGAGCCAATTTTCTCGAGGTTATTTTTATAGAATCTAACATATAATTACTCAAATATTTAACATTTGAATATATAGATGATATTAATTTCCATTTCACATTTATTTGTGCAACCAGTTAGTAGGAAGCAAGTTGGGTAAGAAAGGGGTTTTCAACTTCTATTGGGAGCGACAATTTCAGAAACTACGTGTTAACATGACACGAAATTAATCAAAAGTGACACGACATATTGTGTTCTTGTCAGAATGATTCTTGTCGAGTTTAGTAAAACATAACCCAAAAATATAAATTGCCTTCCAATTTTTAATCAACGAGTGTTCAATGTAACAAGATTTGAATTAACATAAGCTACCTTAAGGTTATTACTATTTTTATTTTACCCACAATTTTAAAATTTTCTTATAGCATATATGTTTTTTTAGTTTATAAAGTTGAGGGATGGCTCGAGCTCCCATTGGGCCTTAACTGGCTCCGTCCCAGTCACAATATACTTCTTAGATAATATTGAGAAAGAAATCAAGAGGTCGTACTTTGGTGCGATGTCAAGGGCCCTCGTCCAAACTACGGTTGGTCTCGGTTCGAGGCATGGGAACAGCCTCTCCATATATAGGGTAAAGACCGACCGACATCTGCCTCTCCCAAACCCTGCAGTTAAGCGGGAGCCTTGTGCACTGAATACGACCTTTTTTTATTGAGAAAGAAATCAAAGCCACAATATACTTTTTTGACAATCTTGAGAAAGAAATCAAATATGGAAAAAAATGTCAAGTAAAAAAAATGCATTAACAAAAATCTACAACCATATAGAGTTGAACATAAATCTAGAGAGTTAAACGTGACGTGACCATGCTATGATTAGAATGGGACGTAAGCATGCTAACATACAAACCAAAAGCCTTGAACAATAACTGAACATTCTTGACCCCGTCTTTATTTACCCAACAACAATAGAAAAGAACAGAAAAAAAAAGTCAGATTTAATAAGAAGCGATTTTTTAATTAACTTTGATTCTTTCCATTCTCAGAACTTTCTGTGTACTAGATACTCAGTGAATGATGCCAGATCAAGTCAGCAGCAAACTAAGAGGGGAAAAAATTATTGTCATATATATAAGAAAAAGGTCTACTTAAATGGAAAGTTGGCAGTAGAAGAAGGGGAAAAAAACTTCGTAAAGGCTCCAAATAGTATTCATTCCTCTTATATCAACTTGATATCGTAATCGCTTCTCTACTTTGATAAGGAAAATTCCACACAACCAACACAATTAAACTAAGCATGATGGAAAATTAAGTCCCAAAGAAACCAACTTTAGTAAGTGTAGAAAGATATTATGAACTTACCATGTTCCGTTCCTACTCCTAATTACTCAAATCATCTGCTCGAGTTTCCTACAGTGTCACCAAGTTCAAGTTTGATCAACTTTAATATGAAATCATTTCTGAGAGAAACACTGTCCAACATTTGATTGATAAAATGACATCAAGGTAATACATGGATGACAAAGAATCAAAATTGTTTATGACAAAGCAAGATCAAGTTAAGAAAAATAAAGATATTAGATGGGGAAAATAGGGATTGACTTAATTATTATACCTTTCCTGTGGAATTTCCTTCGTCCCATGACTTCCATCATTGCAATTGAGCTCAACAAGGCTTCCTAAACAAACTTTTGTCTCATAGAACTTCGCCCCATTACGCACCCCAACATTATCTACTTTCTTCTTTTTAAGGTCATACCACCAAATACCCGAGCCATCATCTTGTTCAATAAGCACTCGGTCACCGCTCTTCGAATACGCTACCGGTCTTAAATACACAAATGACTTTATATCATTCGGTTGCGAAACTGAAAACAACTTGGTCCAAGATTCCTTCACCCCATAACTCTTCATCACCCACACATCCACCTCCCTCAATGAAAAATTAGTAAACAAGAAAAGACTTTCCCCCAACACCCCCACATTCACATGCAACTCCTTATCCAAATCTTCGGAGAGTGGCACCAACCTACATCCCTATGTCCCAAGATCAAAATCACCAATCAACTTCTCACCATCCAATTTTGGATTTCTACACACAACCCAATGCAAAGCACCACTCGCAAACGCACCACGAAACCCCTTGTAACAAAGGTAATAAGGAAAATCCTTAATTCCCCTCCACAAACCCAATTTCAATGAATAAACCTTAACATCACAACAAAACAAATCACCATTTTTGCCTACAAATTGCACCACCCTCACCACCTTGTAATCATCATTCACATGATCATAACCAAACCCGTAAATCACACATCCGTAAAAATCAAAATCCCTTAACAATTTAGTCTTAGTATCCGATAATTTGACATGTTTTCGGGTTGATGGGTTCCACAACACAAGTTTCCCCTCTATGTTAGCCAAACATAACAACCTATTACAAGAACCCAATATTTGAGTCGTGTCATCATCAGCCTTTAAAGGGTGGTTTAGTTCAATTGGGTTGTCAAGTAAATCAGAGTCGACAGAATATAATTTACCATTTGTATAAGTGATAGTGATATTGGAGTTTTTTTGGATGGATTGATTAAGGTGTAAGTTAATGAAATATGGGGAGTTAATTAGAGTAAGCCATGTTTTTGAAACGCACCTGAAACGTAAAAGAGAGTTTACGGGTAATCGGGAGAGGATTTTTTTGTGTAGATCAGATGGAACATCAGACATGGTGAGGGTGGGTTTCAGGTAATTGAGTGAATGAATAAACCAGGAATCTCTATCTCTATCTCTATCTCTATCTCTATATATACTATAAAATGGTTTAGAAGCATTTAATGTTGCTTACCTGTGAACCGCTCCATCTTTTGTGGCCATGTCCATTCCTTTTCTAAGAGTTGAATCGCCATGTTTGGCATCTCTCTCTCCATTAACTCTCTGTCGGTTCAATCCCGCCCATTTTTATCCACTTGAAACCCCAAATCATTTCGGGCCTTACCCGATTGTTGTCCATGGTAGCGGGTCAGATGTGGGTTTGTTTTTGAGGCAGCGGGTCAGATGTGGAGGTGGAGATCTGGACGGTGGAGGTGTTGGAAGAAGTGAGAAGTTGTATTTTTAATTAACACCTACAAGATTTCATATTCTATAAGAGAGTCACTACACGGACACACACACACACCCATAATTATACCCGCCGGATAGGACAAAAAAGGTTAGAGGCAGAAGTATTTTTTTTTTGTTGTTAACTTGGGTTTATATTTTTTTGTTTTAATTTTGAAAATGTGTTTTTTTTTCAAAATTAAAGAATTATTTTTTTAAAAAATAAAGGTTAAAACCTCTCAAATGTACCCAAATAATTTTTTATAATTTTTTTTTTAAATGAGTTTAAAAATAAGGCGTGCCGTTAACGCGTACTTTTAAAAATAAGAGAATATTTGGTAAATTAGTGTTTGAAGGACTAAATGAGTTAAACATTCAGTATTTTTATTTTATCAAAAACAATATCTTTAGTTTTTGTTTGTCAAAAAGAAAATATTTAAGTGTTTGTTTTGCTAAAAATAATATTTCCCCTGTTTGTTTGCCAAAAAAAATATTATAATTTTTTTGCTAAAAATAATATTTTCTAGTGTTTGTGTGGCAAAAAAAAATTCGGTGTTTTTTTCAATTAATAACATTTTGAGTACTTAATTTTCAAAAATAAAAACATTTAATGTTTTTTGACAAAAATAATATTTTCACGATTTGTATGGGTTAAATAAAAATATTTAAAAAAATGAGTTTAAAAATAAGGCGTGGCACTAGCGCGTGCTTTTAAAAATAAGAGAATATTGGATAAATTAGTGTTTCAGGGATAAAATGAGTTCAAAATTCAGTATTTTTATTTTATCAAAAACAATATCTTTAGTGTTTGTTTGTCAAAAAGAAAAGTATTAAGTGTTTTTTTGCTAAAAATAATATTTTCCATGTTTGTTTGCCAAAAATAAAAAAATTTAGTACTTTTTTGCTAAAAATAATATTTTCTAGTGTTTGTGTACCAAAAAAAATTATATGTTTTTTTTCAATTAATAACATTTTTAGTGCTTAATTTTCAAAAATAAAAACATTTAATGTTTTTTGACAAAAATAATATTTTCACGGTTTGTATGGGTTATATAAAAACATTTTTAAAAAATGAGTTTAAAAATAAGGTGTGGTGCTGGCGCGGACCATTAAAAATAAAATAATATTAGGTAAATGGGTGTTTGAAGGACTAAATGCGCTAAAAATTCAATATTTGTATTTTGTCAAAAACAATATCTTTAGTGCTTGCTTGTAGAAAAGAAAAGTATTAAGTTTTTTTTTCTAAAAATTATATTTTCCCTGTTTGTTTGCCAAAAATTAAAAAAAAAATCAATATTTTTTTTGCTAAATATAATATTTTGTAGTGTTTGTGTGCCAAAAAAAATCCGGTGTTTTTTTTCAAATAATAACATTTTGAGTGCTTAATTTTCAAAAATAAATATATTTAATATTTTATGACAAAAATAATATTTTCACGATTTGTATGGGTTAAATAAAAATATTTAAAAAATGAGTTTAAAAATAAGGCATGTCGCTGGCGCGAACCTTTAAAAATAAAAAAAATATTAGGTAAATGGGTGTTTGAGAGACTAAATGCGCTAAAAATTCAATATCTTTTTTTATCAGAAACAATATCTTTAGTGTTTGTTTGTCAAAAATAAAAGTACTAAGTGTTTTTTTTGCTAAAAATAATATTTTTCTTTTTGATTGCAAAAAGTAAAAAAAATCAGTATTTTTCTGCTAAAAATAATATTTTGTAGTGTTTTTGTGCCAAAAAAAATTCAATGTTTTTTTCAATTAATAACATTTTGAGTGCTTAAATTTCAAAAATAAAAATATTAATGTTTTTTTGAGAAAAATAATATTTTCTCAATTTGTTTGGATTATTTTTTTTTAGTTTACCCTTTTAAATTTTGTGAACCCTTTCTTTGAAAATATATGTGGAGCCCTTTATTTTTTGTTTTATATGTTAGGTATGGTTTGTGAGTATGGTTTGTGGGTCCTTTTAGTTTTATTCATTCTATAAAACAGCATTGTACTACAATTTTCAATTTTAGAGAATTGAAGGGTGGATTTGGAAAAAAAAATACTTTTGCAAAATAGTACTAATAGCTTCTATTGTCGAACAATTTTTGTAGGTTGGCTTGGAGACGTCGTCGATGACATATGACTAAATTTACCGATTCTATATTTTGAATAGTTATATAAACACATGAAAATATTCCCCAAAATTTTAAATTATTTACAATTGTGTGTTGTAAAAAAGTTCTTTGACTTAAAAGGTTCTTACCACAATGTATGTATGTATGTATGTATGTATGTATGTATGTATGTATGTATATAAACACGGCGTATGTGTGTATGTATGTAAAAAAGCTTTCAAAAATTTCTCAATTTTCTCCTCAGTTTTATTTTTATTTTTATTATTTTTTATGTGTGAGAATTTATTTAATTATTTTTGGATATGGTTATTTTTTATTAGGCTAAGCAAAAAGAGTTCAATGAGGTCAAAGATGAGTTCATAAAATCAAGGAAGAAGAAATCTTCTGCTTCCAAATCAATAGATGTAAAAGTTTTTTATTTTTATTTAATTTTTGTTAAGTTTATAAATTAAAAATGAATGTACCAAGTTTCGCTTATGTTATTATAAAGGTCTACATTTATTGGCTCCCAAATATCTTAGCACAGTTTGTGCCCATATTAGAATTTTTACATTTATGTGCATCACTAACCGTTTTGTCACGGTGTTTGTTTGTTAGAAATAGTTTAGTTTTCTCTAGAAAATATTTTATACGACGTTGTGCCCATATTAGAATTATTACATTTATTATGTAAGGACATTTTTGTCCATTATCAATTTGTTATGTTCCACGCCGTTACACCATTGAAGAAATTCAAGATTCATTCAGTCATCAACGGATCCGAATATCAAAAGAAGAGGAATCAAAGTCTGACAGGCCGGACCGATCCGCCTGCGGACCGGTCCGCCTCATACCCGGACCGGTCCACCTGCTGAAAAGCTAGTACACCCCGGATCGCAAGCGAACCGAAGAAGCCTAAAATAAAAAGAACTGATCCGCCTACCCGGACCGATCCGCCTCAGACCCGGACCGGTCCGCCTGGGATAAACTTCAACAGATCGTGTTCATATTTTTAAGGCCCAAGACTTCTTATTTAATCCCACTACGGGAAGTGGTTTTCTAAGACTTCTATACACGATTTTCAGAGTACAAAAAACTCAAGTCTTCACCTATTGAGTACTAAGACTCTAGGTTTTTTTATTCACAAATTTCCAAACACTTGTGAACCACTTTGCAACCCAGGAACGCATTTTTGTTGTTCATACCCTTGTGGAGAAGACCATTCTTCTTCTTCATTACAGCCCTACTCGAAAGGGATAACTCCAGCCGCCGACTACAGAATCCGACACCTGAGGGTAATTCTTAGTCACCTGTATTTTCATTGTAATCCGAAATTGTACAGTTACAATATTATAATGAAAATAAATGGTTTTGCCCCTTTGGGGGATTTTTCCTCACAAGCATGTGTTTGAATGTTCTTTCTTAGTTCATTATCTTATTCAATCACATATTCTTGCATGTTTAGGGTTTGTTTGAGTTAAAAGGTGTTTAATATATAATTTGCTCATTTGAACGCAAGCGCATACGTTCTCAAATTGGTATCAGAGCAGGTTACGCTAATCTATCGCGTATTCCTATTTTTCGCAAAAATTTTCTAAGATATCAATTTTCTGAAAAAAAATGATTTTTTAAAAAAGTGCGTGTTCAAATGGAGAAGTTATATAATAAAATGTCAGTTTTTGACGGGACAAACTATGCCTATTGGAAAGCCCGTATGAGATCTGTATTAAAAGCCATTGATGAGCGTGTCTGGATTTTGGTTGAAAGAGGGTGGACACCTCCCTCCGTGACTGTTGATAATGTAATTAACTTGAAACCTGTCACTTCTTGGACTGAAGAAGAATTTAAATGGTCATCTTTTAATTCTAAGGGTCTAAGTGCTATTTCTGGGTCTGTCACACCTGATGAGTTCAAACGCATAATGACGTGCACCACGTCAAAAGAGGCATGGGATGTTTTACAACTCACCCATGAAGGAACTAATGCTGTGAAGGAGTCTAAGTTGCAAAATTTGACAACTCAATTTGAAACCATCACCATGCATGAATCTGAATGTTTTGATAAATTTTATGCTAGACTTTCTGACATTGTGAATACTAGCTTTCATCTTGGTGAACAAATTCCTAATGCTAGATTTGTTAAAAAGATTCTGTGTTCTTTGCCTAAGCATTTTATCCCTGAAGTCACTGTGCTAAATTCTATGGGTAATTTAAATACGCTAAAATTGGAAGAACTTGTAGGTGATTTGCAAACATATGAAATTGATATGTTCCCTAAAACTACTAAATCTAAAGATAAGGGAATTGCACTTAATGCCCAAGAAAGAAGGAGTGAGGGGTCGGCTAGAAAGAGGGTAGAGTCATCTAGAAAGAGAGAGACTGACACGTCAGATTCTGAGTGTGATTTTGACTTAGATAATTTGGCTCTTTTTGCAAAAAATTTCAAGAGGATTCTCAAATTTAAGAAAAATGGCAATTTTAAAGATAAAAAGAAATTTGAGAAAAATAAGTTTGAAAAGAAAAATGAAAAAGATTCCAAAAATCCTCCTAAGAAAGAAAGTGAGAGATGCTTTGAGTGCGATGGTAGGGGTCATAGAGCCTTTGAGTGTGCCACTCGTCTGAATAGAAAGAAAGGGAAAGTTGTCCTTAATGCTACTCTTAGCGACGACAGTGAGGTCGAGACGGTGGATTCAGGAGATGAGTCACCGCATGAATGTAACTTCACCGCATTCATGGCCAGTCAAGTGAGCACTCCTAGTTCTCTTCACAACGATGAGGATGATGCTTCACAGGGACACCTCGATAGTGAGATCAATGTGAGTGAGGGGGAGGATGACCCAAGTGAGAGCGAAAGTGATATTCAACGCGCCTATGCTGAGTTATATTCTGAGTCTTTTAAAACTAAAAAACGTAACAAAGCGCTAGTTCTTAAGATCACTGGCTTAGAGGAAGATTTAATAAAGGCGAGAGAGAGAGAGAGTCCTCCACCTTCACCGCCCTGAGAGAGAGAGAATATGCCTGTGTCGAGAAAGAGAGTTTGTTTAGAGAAAGAGAGAGTGTTTTAGAGAAAGAGAGAGGGGACTTGACTAAACAAGTGGCTAGTCTTACGAGTCAGCTCCATTCCTCTGTGGAGACTCGGAAGAAACTTGAAGCCCTGGTTGCCCAGCTGACTCATGATCTTGAGAAAGCACGGGAAGTTAAGGTACAAATCGAGGACAGATCTGGGAATATGGGAAAGATGCTCCTCGACCCGCTTTAGGTTTTGGTGATCGACAAGGAATTGGTTATGATGGTGCCTCCACGTCCCAAATTGCACCTGGACCAGTTCCTAAGTTTACTATGACTCCTTATGGCCACCGTCAAAAACCTCGAAGGAGAGTTCGACCAAGAAAGGTAAACTAAGGTCCGCCTTTGACTGTGTCCTTTTGTACTTATTGCAAAAGAAAAGGCCACCTTAGGGAGTTTTCCTATAATATGGGTCGGACACGACGTACTAATGCTCCACCACGTCATACTGATGAGTTTTCGAGTCTGAGAGAGCAAGTTGAGTTCTTAGCTGCCACGTCCCAGAGTTTAATGGAAGAATTTCGACGGATGTCTTTGCCGTTAGTGAATGCTTCTCACATTCCAGCTAAAACCAACAATAACAAAGGCAAATAAAAGGTCATCTCGACTTGGGTACCTAAGAAAGATAAAAAGGCTTTTGTTGTTCATGTTGCTCTCAAAGCACATAATACCTCACAGTGGTATTTTGATAGTGGGTGCTCCAGACACATGACAGGTGATGCCTCATTTTTTACGACTCTTGAGGACTATCAGGATGGCAGAGTCACCATTGGAGATGGGAGAAAGTCTAGCATTATAGGACGAGGTACTGTCGAGTTACCTGGATTTCCTAAGCTAGAAAATGTTTTGTACGTAAAAGGTTTGAAAGCAAACCTTCTCAGCATTAGCCAGCTGTGCGACGCTGACTTTGCAGTAAAGTTTGATCGGGAGACTTGTAAAGTCTATAATAAAGCCGATAAACTATTAGTGCAAGGGGTAAGGACAAAGGATAACTGCTATGGGACTGAGCCCACGTCCTCACTTTTCTGCAACAGCGCCGCGATCACTCCTATGGTTCTGTGGCACCAACGTCTAGGTCACGTGAACTTTAGAGATCTCAATCGCTTAGCTAAAAATGACCTAGTACGTGGCTTACCATCTCTTGGAAAGTCAACTTCGATCGTTTGTGGACCCTGTCAGATGGGAAAACAAATTCGTAGTCCTCATAGAAAGTTGCATTCCATTACCACCTCTCGTGTTCTTGAGTTGATTCACATGGATCTTATGGGTCCCACTCGTACTGAGAGCCTAGGTGGTAAGAGGTACATCCTCGTGATGGTAGATGATTTCTCCAGGTACTCCATTGTAGGTTTTCTGAGAGAGAAATCCGATGCTGTAGAATTTTTAACGACCAAGTGTCGTATCCTGCAAAATCAACACTGTGTCACTATTAACAGGATGCGTAGTGACAATGGCACTGAATTCACAGAAGCAAAGGTATATCTTTACTGTGATAGCCTTGGGGTCAAACATGAGTTTTCTGCTGTGAGAACTCCTCAGCAAAATGGGATTGTTGAGAGAAATAATAGAACGATCCAAGAGATGGCTAGATCTATGCTTCTAGGTCGTAAAGTTTCTAGGAAATTTTGGGCTGAGGCAGTGTCTACTGCATGCCACACGATGAATAGGGTTAATTTGTGTCCACACACACTTCAGAACCCTTATGAGTTGTGGACTGGCAAGAAGCCCAACCTGGAATATTTCCGTATTTTTGGGAGTAAATGCTACATCCTATGGGATAGAGAGCAATTAGGAAAGTTCGACTCCCGGAGCGACGAGGGAATATTTTTAGGATATTCATCGAATAGCAGAGTGTACCGGGTTTTTAACCTGAAGAGCTCTAAGGTTATGGAATCAATAAACGTCACCGTGCAAGATGACGAACCTCCGACAGTTATTGATCCTAACCTTCAGTGTGAGGATGAGGACACATCTGACAGTGATCCACTGATCCCCCACCCACACTCTGTGGTCCCCACTCCTGTGTTAGGGGACACACCTGCTTGGGTTAGAAGCACCTTATACCTTTGACTTGCTTAAGTCTACAATGTATAAGTGCTCAACTAATTTGGAAATATTGGCAAAATTGGTAGTCCATCCTAGAAACCAAAAAGCCTCAGAACTTATCTCTCTAATCCTCTTCAATGATCCATGATGGTATAAAATGAATCACACTACACACAATTAGAAGTGCATACATGTGTTCATATTGCTTAAAATTGAGTGTGTGTTTAATTCCCCTTGAATTGGAGCTTTAATAATTTTTGGGAATTTTTAAATATTTTTTTAAAACCTTTTAAAACCTTTTTTAAACATTTTTTTAATAAAGGTTTTTATTAATAAAATGGGATAATATAATTTGTGGGGTTAATATTCTATTTTGGAAACTTCTATTTTCATTAAAATGTTTGGTTGGGTAGGAACTCAAAGCGCTAGAGACTTCAGGGTGATGTTTTGTAATTATTTTGATGCGCGTGTGAGAGCCACTCACAGGCCAACACTTGTCATCCTCCGGGTGAATGCATTTGTGTTTGTTATGTGAGAGGGCTGGATGGATGTTTGATGAACGTTGGATCATTCCTTATCAAGGGTCTGCATGTGTTCTTGGTTAATCCCGGTGCTATCCATATTAACCAATCAGAATTATTTTAATCCACCGCTGTCTTATAACCTTTGGATCAAGTCAAACCTTTCAAGACTTGATCACAGCCCTTGATTACCCTCGAACGTCCAGAACCTTCCCTCAGCCCTATATATACCCTCCTCTTCTCAGCCTTAGAAGACTTTTGGGCATTCGTCTTTCTGAGAGAAAAAAATAAGAGAGAGAAGAGAGAAGTGAGAGAAGAGAGAAAAGAATAGAGATAAGAGAGAAGTGAGAGAATAGAGAAAAGAATAGAGAGAAGAGAGAGAAAGGGGAACAGTTAGCCCAAAACCAAACCCTAACCCTTAAACACTTCAACTCAGAAACAAACCTTCGTATACCTTCAACCCCAAACACAACCTGAGTGTTTGAGAGAGAGAGTGGTTTGTTCATATCGTTGTTGTAGCCTCGTGATCTTTTGATCTTGTTCACAACTTAAACTTTAGAGTGAAGATCTTGTTTCTTTTTCCATAGAAACGTTAGATCTATACTCTGCATGTTACATTTTTCACTAGATCTGCATATTTTCTACTTGGTTTAAGAAAATCATTTCTGATTTAGTTTTAAAATGTTTTATAGTTTCTGTTTTTACAAAACTTAACTCTGACCTAGTTGGATTCGCACTTGGAGGGTTTTCAATCTCATAAATATTTTCAAAAGATATTGATTAAGGTCTTGACTGATTTCTGAAGCAAGATCTCCGTGGAATCTGGGTTATATGTAAAGGTCAAAAAGGGTTCGAGTTCTGTGAGAAAGAAATAAACTAAAATCACTGCATATAGACTTTATATGTAATTTACTAGGACTGTTTGTAAATCTAAGTGTGTGTGAGTTCATGCATGTGAATAGGAATCACTACACAAACACTTAACACTCTACTACACTGGAAGTGTTGTGTTTAAGATCTGAGATCATTGAGTCGACGTAAAGAAGCTAAAGCAAAGGAAGTTAGCAAACTGGAAGAACATCATCAACAAATCAGATCTGTGAGAAGTTAGAAGGACACCAAGGGGGTATATTCCTAAACTTAGAATAGGTTGATTTGTGTGCTTGCATGTTGTATTGTTTGTAACTGATTTTTGTTATTAGTGGATTTTTTGCTTTTGTGACTTAGAAGTCACCGTGGATGTTTCCTCTGTTGGGAGAGGTTTTACCACGTTAAAATCATTGTGTTGATTATCTTCATCTACTCATCTCATTCTATAAGTGTGCTGAATTTTTTTGAAACTGCCTTAGTTTTAAAAACTGATTACACAATCTTAATTACTATCGTACATAAGTTTCTTTGTAAACACATCTTGTTTATAATTTTTATTTTCAAAAGAAAAGGGTTTCTCCAACAAACATTCGGAGTTGCTTATACAGTTTAACCTTGTGTTAAACGGCATTAGCGACGTTTTTCAATTGGTATCAGAGCCCTGTTAACTTTTATTGCAAAAGATCTTGTGTTTCTGAAATCGTTTTCTGAAAAATCTAACTATGGACAAGAAGAATGAAAGGTTTGGTAATCTGCCCAGACCTCCACTCTTTGATGGAAACAACTTTGCTTAATGGAAAGTAAGAATGGTTGCCTTCATCCAAGGACTTTAGGAGATGATGTCTGGGACATTATCGAAAATGGATACACTTATCCTACTAAACCAGCCACTGAAGGAAGTGATGAGAGGATAAAGAAAATCTTAAGTGAATTTACCCAAGAAGAGAAAACCATTTCTCGAAATAACAATAAGGGCAGGAATGCCATTTTTATGTCTATTAATGAGTATGAGTTCAAACGAATCTCATCTTGTGCCACTTCTAAGGAAGATTGGGACACATTAATCACTGCCCATGAAGGAGACTTAAGAGTTAAAGCTGCTAAAACTCAAATGCTTATCCAGCAGTACAACTCTTTGATCATGACTAATTATGAGTCTTTTGATGATTTTTTCATGAACTTAACTGATATAGTTACTAAGTTGCATGCTAATGGTATAACTTATGGTAGGAATGAAATTGTCTCTAAAATTCTAAGGTCATTACCACAAAAGTTTGACAGTAAGAGGTATGCTATTGAGGAAATGAATGATCAAAACCTTACCCCTGAGTTACTCAGTAGCAAACTTAGGACTATGGAAATGGAATTAGATTTTAAGAAACAATTAAATCATTCTCAAAGAAAACAGCCCAACTCTAACTTGAGTTTTGCCTCTAGGATACCCAAACTTGAGTCCAATTTGACCAACTCTGACTCTGATGAGGAGTGTAATATAGACAAACTAGATAATCAGATTGCCTTAATGTCTAACCAATTTAAGAAAATTGTCAAATTTTGAAACAAACAGGCAACTAAACAAGGCAAGCCTAATTATCATACTCTGTCTAATCCCAAACCTCATGAGAGACGTCTTGACAAACATCCTAAAGACAACAATTCCAGACCCACTAGAGACCTTAAAAATATTGAATGTTTTAGATGTGGGAAACTAGGTCACATTGCTCACGACTGCAGAGTTAATCTGAATAAAGCCAACACACACAATAGAGCCAATGTCTGTAAAACTTGGAATGATTCAAGTGACTCTGATGAAGAGGAAATTGAGTCATATAATGTACTTGACCCTTGCATGTCCTTTTATGCTAAGATCATTTACAATGATGATATGCCTGTGTGTGATAATGATGCTCCTACTCTTGCTTGTGTGAATACTCCTTTGATTGGCCTAGATGCTTTATTGTCTAAAAATGTTCCTAGTTCTAGTTCCGTGTGTGTGAGTCAAAGTGATCTCTATAATGACGATGCAAATGGATGCGTGAGTACTAAAACTGAATCGTTAGGAGTCACTACACACACTTCACTTAGCGACTCAGACACAGATAACCTCCCTGATATCCATACTTTGTCTGCTAAAACTCTTAAAAAAGGCACTAAATTGGAGAAGACTGTTAGAGACCTGACTAAGAAATTAGATGATCTAAGTCTTATAGTGAAGTTGAATACTGAAGAGTACACTAACCAGTGTCTGACTCATCAATCTGAAATTGAAACTTTTGATCAAAAATTAAAAGACTTGACCAAAATTAATGAACCCCTGGAAATGAAATACAAGGGAACATTATTAGAATTGGAGGAAGCAAAAACAAAGACAGCTACTGTTTTCAAAAAATTTTCTAAGTTTGAAAACAATTCAAATTGTTTTACTGACTTTGTTGTTGACTCCAAGACCAATTCTGATGATAGAACCGGTATTGGATTTTGCCCTAAGAACAAACCACAAACTACTAAACTTGAACCTATTAAGTTTGTGCCTGGGGGCAAAAGACCAATTGAAACATGTCCAGACTTTCATTTGATTAAAAATGAATTTGATCAAAAGCAACAAGAGAAAGACATTGGAGAGTCTAGTATTTCTAAGGCTGAGACTGCACTTAAGACTAAATACGTCTGTCCTTTGATCAGAAAGGCTGATTCTACCTATAAGACCATACTTCCTAGGAATAACACTTCTGAACAGAATGCTGTCAAACCTATCTTTAGAAGTTTTCCTAAGGAAATTCATCCCTCAAGCAATCAATATTGCTCCTACTGTGACATTTATGGTCATTCCTTTGAAGGTTGTTATGCTAGGGGTCTAAATACCCCTGTTTACAACACCTCTGTCTACAAGAACTTTAACTATTCTAGGCAAAGTCATAATAATTATGTCCTTCCAAGATAACCTGATAAGAACTCTAACTACAGAAATAGAAAGACCAAAACTAAGAGTTCATTTAAGAGAAAGGCTCCCAGAAAATTGCCTAAACCAAAAGCTCAACTTTTTCACAACAATCAGTTTGCTGCTCCAAATGTTTTTCGACAAAAAACTGTGTCTTGAAAATTTTATCAAATGAGGACAAACTTGCGCAAAATTAAAACTAGAGCTATTTGGGTTAGAAAAGATGATCTTTTACCCCAAATGAAGTGTAACATTGTTATCACTGCCTTAAAAGCTGAACACACTTCATCTGGTTGGTATTTAGATTCAGGATGTTCCAAACATATGACAGGAGATGAAACCAAACTTTTAAACAAAACCAGATTTGCTGGTGGGAAAGTAGTTTTTAGTGATGGTGTTTCATCTCAGATGATAGGTAAAGGAACCCTAAAAGAAGAAGGAATGCCTGTTCTCGAAAATGTTCTATTAGTTAAAGGCCTTAAAGCCAACCTCCTAAGTATATCACAATTTTGTGACTCTGACCATACAGTCACCTTTTCAAAGAACAATTGTAAATTCTAAATGATAAAGGTGAATGCATTATTACAGGATTTAGAACACCTGACAATTGTTATACTGTCAAGACTAGTTTTGAAACCTGTAACATTGTCAGAATGGATGACAATGAGATTTGGCATAATCGTATGGGTCACTTAAGTTATGATATCCTTGGAAGATTGTCTAGTCAAGAGATTGTTAAAGGAATTCCTAAAATTAAACCTATTTCAAGTATTGTCTGTGGTCATTGCCAGGAAGGAAAAATAGTTAAGACTTCGCATAAAAAGGTTAAAGACATTCTCACCTCTAGACCTTTAGATCTCATCCATATGGACCTTATTGGTCCCTCTAGAACTGTTAGTCTTTGTGGACACAGTTATATCCTTGTCATGGTTGATGATTTCACACGATTCACTTGGGTTGCCTTCTTAAAACATAAATCTGACACGTTTCAAAAATTTTTGAAAATTCTTCTAAGAATTGAAAATGAGAAGGACACACAAGTCAATCGCATTCGTAGTGATAGAGGGTGAGAGTTCATAGACACAGGAATAGTTGAATATTGTGACTACAACGGTTACAAACATGAATTTAGTGCCCCTAAAACTCCTCAGCAGAATAGCATTGCTGAAAGGAAAAACTGAACTCTTCAAGAGATGGCACGTGTCATGTTGTATGCCAAATCCCTACCTAAATACTTTTGGGTAGAATCTATTAGAACTGCCTGTCACATCACTAATAGGGTCTATCTTAGGAAAAACTCTAAACAAACCCCTTATGAGTTGTGGTACCGTAAGAAGCCTAATCTGAAATACCTAAGAACCTTTGGAAGTCAGTGTTATGTCTATAAAGATAGAGAACATCTGTCTAAATTCGAAACTCGTGGTGATAAAGTCATCTTCTTAGGATACTCTCCAAACAGTCGTGCTTATCGTATATACAATCTGCGTACTAAGGCCCTTATGGAATCGATAAATGTAATTGTAAGTGACACTATTGTCAAAAATAAGATATCTGAATCACCTATTGTGGTTAAATCTGAAAATGATTTCAAAACTGATTCACCAGAAATAGATGACTCATTACCAATTGAGAGTCCAGAAGTACCTGGCTAGGTATCTAAAGATCATCCCATTAACAACGTGGTCGGTAATCTTAATGAGCCAGTTCATACTAGATCCCAGTTAAGAAATTATGCTAATTATGCATGTTTCGTCTCCCTTGTGGAACCGAAAAATGTTAATGAAGCATTGAATGACACACACTGGATTTCTGCTATGCAGGAAGAACTTTTACAATTTGTCATTCACGATGTCTGGTATCTTGTACCTCGGCCTCAAAATAAAAATGTTATTGGAACACGTTGGATTTTCAAGAACAAATCTGATGAAAATGGGGTAATCCTTAGAAACAAAGGTAGACTAGTTGCTCAAGGATACTCTCAAATAGAAGGGATAGATTTCAGCGAGACATTTGCCCCTGTCACTCGTCTTGAATCTGTTCGACTTCTTTTCGCCATAGCGTGTCACTTAAAATTCACACTTTATCAAATGGACATCAAATCTGCCTTCCTAAATGGAATTCTGTCCGAAGAAACATATGTAGAACAACCCAAAGGGTTCATTGATCCTAAATACCCTAACCATGTCTTTCGTCTAAAAAAGGCTTTGTATGGCTTAAAACAAGCTCCTAGAGCTTGGTATGAACGTCTTTCCAACTTTTTGTTGGATAAGGGTCTTAAGAGAGGAGGAAATGACCAGACTCTCTTTGTCAAACATTTTGACAAACACATTATTATAGCCCAAGTCTATGTAGACGACATTATTTTCGGGTCAACTTCAAACTCTGAAGTTAAATCTTTTTCTGCTATAATGCATAAGCTATTTCACATGTCCCTTATGGGGGAGCTACAGCTTTTCTTAGGATTTCAAGTGAAACAGAATTCTGATGGATTATTTGTCTCTCAAACCAAGTATGCCTTAGATCTTGTTAAGAAATTTGGTTTAGATAATGCTAAAGTCGCCAAAACACCTATGAGTACTACTATTAAATTATGTAAAGATGAAACTGGAAAGTCAGTTGATTCCACACTCTATCGTAGTATGATTGGTAGCCTACTCTATCTAACTGCCTCACGACCAGACATAATGTATCCTGTATGTCTGTGTGCTAGTTACCAGAATAACCCTAAAGATAGCCATTTATCGAGTGTAAAACGTATAATAAAGTACATAAAAGGCACTCTTAATCTTGGACTTAGGTACACTAAGGATACCTGTAGCACCATCATAGGGTATACTGATGCTGATTGGGCCGGTTGTACTGATGATAGTAAAAGTACATCAGGTGCCTGTTATTATGTCGGCAATAATTTAGTTGGTTGGAGTAGCAAAAAACAGAATTGCACATCATTATCTACGGCTGAGTCCGAATATATAGCAGCAGGAAGTTGTTGTGCTCAATTGTTATGGATCAAACAGATGTTAAGTGATTATGGGATTAAAGAAGATCAATTACAATTTTATTGTGACAATCAAAGCGCCATTAACATATCTAAAAACCCGGTTCAACACTCGCGAACTAAACATATTAAAATAAGGCATCATTTTATACGCGAACTTGTTGAAACTAAGAAATTAGAAATTCATTACCTGCCTACTGATCTGCAACTTGCAGACATGTTCACTAAACCTTTAGACTATAATAGATTTCTGTATTTGCGAAATTCTATAGGCATGGTATGCGCTGATTAAACTCTCAAGACTTTAAGTTTTACCCTTTGTCCATTTGAGAAAAAATGGGGGAGAAATTTGAGTTTTATGAGTTCATTTTTTGTTCACATTTCATCTAAACTGCTTGATCTTAGTGTGCATATTTGCAAGAATCTCTTCTACTGATTGTCTACCGTTTCTAGTGTAAAAATTTGTAAATAGTTGAGTTATGTAATTTTTGACTTCCTAGGAATTGGGTAGATAGTATCTTTTGTATAGGACTAGGTTTTCTTTTTGGTTCCCTACGAGTTTTAAGCTAACTCAAAGGAGATTTTGTCTCATATTTCCAAAGGGGGAGATTGAAGCACCTTATACCTTTGACTTGCTTAAGTCTACATTGTATAAGTGCTCAACTAATTTGGAAATATTGACAAAATTGGTAGTCCATCCTAGAAATCAAAAAGCCTCAGAACTTATCTCTCTAATCCTCTTCAATGATCCATGATGGTATAAAATGAATCACACTACACACAATTAGAAGTGCATACATGTGTTCATATTTCTTAAAATTGAGTGTGTGTTTAATTCCCCTTGAATTGGAGCTTTAATAATTTTTGGGAATTTTTAAATATTTTTTTAAAACCTTTTTAAACCTTTTTTAAACATTTTTTTACTAAAGGTTTTTATTAATAAAATGGGATAATATAATTTGTGGGGTTAATATTCTATTTTGGAAACTTCTGTTTTCATTAAAATGTTTGGTTGGGTAGGAACTCAAAGCGCTAGAGACTTCAGGGTGATGTTTTGTAATTATTTTGATGCGCATGTGAGAGCCACTCACAGGCCAACACTTGTCATCCTCCGGGTGAATGTATTTGTGTTTGTTATGTGAGAGGGCTGGATGGATGTTTGATGAACGTTGGATCATTCCTTATCAAGGGTCTGCACGTGTTCTTGGTTAATCCCGGTGCTATCCATATTAACCAATCAGAATTATTTTAATCCACCGCTGTCTTATAACCTTTTGATCAAGTCAAACCTTTCAAGACTTGATCACAGCCCTTGATTACCCTCGAACGTCCAGAACCTTCCCTCAGTCCTATATATACCCTCCTCTTCTCAGCCTTAGAAGACTTTTGGGCATTCGTCTTTCTGAGAGAAAAAAATAAGAGAGAGAAGAGAGAAGTGAAAGAAGAGAGAAAAGAATAGAGAGAAGAGAGAAGTGAGAGAAGAGAGAAAAGAATAGAGAGAAGAGAGAGAAAGGGAAACAGTTAGCCCAAAACCAAACCCTAACCCTTAAACACTTCAACTCAGAAACAAACCTTCGTATACCTTCAACCCCAAACACAACCTGAGTGTTTGAGAGAGAGAGTGGTTTGTTCATATCGTTGCTGTAACCTCGTGATCTTTTGATCTTGTTCACAACTTAAACTTTAGAGTGAAGATCTTGTTTCTTTTTCCATAGAAACGTTAGATCTATACTCTGCATGTTACATTGTTCACTAGATCTGCATATTTTCTACTTGGTTTAAGAAAATCATTTCTGATTTAGTTTTAAAATGTTTTATAGTTTCTGTTTTTACAAAACTTAACTCTGACCTAGTTGGATTCTCACTTGGAAGGTTTTCAATCTCATAAATATTTTCAAAAGATATTGATTAAGGTCTTGACCGATTCCTGAAGCAAGATCTCCGTGGAATCTGGGTTATATGTAAAGGTCAAAAAGGGTTCGAGTTCTGTGAGAAAGAAATAAACTAAAATCACTGCATATAGACTTTATATGTAATTTACTAGGACTGTTTGTAAATCTAAGTGTGTGTGAGTTCATGCATGTGAATAGGAATCACTACACAAACTTAACACACTACTACACTGGAAGTGTTGTGTTTAAGATCTGAGATCATTGAGTCGACGTAAAAAAGCTAAAGCAAAGGAAGTTAGCAAACTGGAAGAACATCATCAACAAATCAGATCTATGAGAAGTTAGAAGGACACCAAGGGGGTATATTCCTAAACTTAGAATAGGTTGATTTGTGTGCTTGCATGTTGTATTGTTTGTAACTGATTTTTGTTATTAGTGGATTTTTTCCTTTTGTGACTTAGAAGTCACCGTGGATGTTTCCTCTGTTGGGAGAGGTTTTACCACGTTAAAATCATTGTGTTGATTATCTTCATCTACTCATCTCATTCTATAAGTGTGCTGAATTTTTTTGAAACTGCCTTAGTTTTAAAAACAGATTACACAATCTTAATTACTCTCGTACATAAGTTTCTTTGTAAACACATCTTGTTTATAATTTTTATTTTCAAAAGAAAAGGGTTTCTCCAACAAACATTCGGAGTTGCTTATACAGTTTAACCTTGTGTTAAACGGCATTAGCGACGTTTTTCAGGGTTCGCAAGAGTCATGACCCGTCTGCCATTGTTGGCGATCCCACTGTAGGTGTCAAGACTCGTGCTCAGATAGAGAACGTTGTTAGCCATCTTTGCTACACGTCTAAAGTCGAGCCCAAGAACCATAAAGAAGCACTCAAGGATGAACACTGGATATCTGCTATGCAGGATGAGTTGCTTCAGTTTAAAAAGAACAATGTCTGGGAACTTGTCCCCCGACCTAGTGAGACTAATGTGATAGGTACCCTGTGGATTTTTAAGAATAAAATGGATAAAAATGGTACCATAATCAGAAATAAGGCTAGGTTGGTCGCTCAAGTCTACACACCGATAGAGGGTGTAGACTTTGAGGTGACATTTTCTCCTATTGCGAGGCTTGAATCCGTCCGTCTTCTGCTCGCCGTCGCATGTCATCTGCGCTTCAAGTTATATCCGATGGATGTCAAGAGTGCCTTTCTAAATGGCATTCTACAGGAGGAGGTTTATATGGAATAACCAAAAGGGTTTGAAGACCCTCAACACCCCGAGCACGTCTACTATCTGAGGAAAGCCTTGTATGGTTTGAAGCAAGCACCCCGTGCTTGGTACGAGAGGCTTACTTCCTATCTCTTAGCTCGTGGCTTCAAGACAGGGGGAGTAGATATGACGTTGTTCGTCAGGAGAGATGACGGTGCTATTTTTGTTGCCCAGGTCTATGTGGACGACATAGTCTTTGGATCCACATGCTCCCAGCATGCTCACCACTTTGAGGAGGAGATGAAAAGTGAGTTTGAGATAAGCATGGTTGGTGAGCTTACATTCTTCCTTGGTCTCCAGGTTCGTCAGCTAGAGGATGGGATGTTCATCTCCCAATCCAAGTATGCTAGAGACCTAGTGAAGAAATTTGGTTTAGACTCCGCTAAGAATGCACGTACACCTATGAGTACCACTACCAAGCTTAGTAAGGACACTTCAGGCAAGGACGTAGAGCAAACCTTATATCGGAGTATGATAGGTAGTCTTCTCTACTTGACTGCCAGTCTTCCCGACATCGCCTTTAGTGTTGGGGTCTGTGCGCGATATCAGGCGTCCCCTAAAGAGTCACACTTACTTGCTCTAAAACGTATTATTAAATACGTAAGTGGGACTCTCTCATATGGTATTTGGTATTCCTTTGATACCAATGACCGTTTGTCCGCCTATTCGGATGCCGATTGGGCCGGGGATGTAGATGGTTGTAGGAGCACTTATGGTGGGTGTTTTTATTTTGGTTCTGCTCTTGTCTCCTGGATGAGCAAGAAATAAAATTCCATCTCTTTGTCCACTGAGGAGGCTGAGTACATAGCCGCTGGGAGTTGTTGCACACAACTCTTGTGGATGAAGCAAATGTTGGAGGATTATGGGATTTCACAGGACACCATGATCATTTCTTGTGATAACACGAGCACGATTCACATATCCCGCAATCCCGTCCAGCATTCGCGCACAAAGCACATCAGGATACGTGAGCACTTTATTCGTAAGTTAGTTGAGGAGAACACTTTATCTCTGAGTTTCGTTCCCACCGACCGTCAGTTAGCCGACATTTTCACGAAACCTTTAGATGCCCTTAGATTTGAGAGTCTTAGGAAGTCTTTGGGGATTTGCAAAGTTGACTGAGGGGTTGTTCTATGTCTAGAATAGGATGCTTCTTCATGTTCATATCATATGCTTCCTATTGCTAGTCTGTTTTATATGTACCATTGCTTAGTTGTACATCTATTTATTTATTCTTTTTGCTTTTTATATTTCTTTTGAAAAATACAAAAAGATTTTCTTTTATATTTTTTAAGAAAAGCACAAAAAGATTTTATTTTGATAAAATTTTTGAAAAAGCCCAAAAAGTTTTTTGTATTTTTATGCACCTTTTATGGATGAACATTTAAGATAGCCAGGTCACACCTTCATTCCATTTATCCATGTGACTGTTTGATAGAGATTTGAGACACTACATCATTTAATCCATGTGCTTTACTTAGTATGGAGTCTTTGAGATGTAATTAGTGATATCTTCCTACATGTTTGACTCCTATATCCTTTATTGCACACATGCACGGCTATATCTGCTTATTGCATTTGTTTATCTCATATTGGCTTGAGTGTTTCCATCTCAATCCTGTCTATACAATGTACAATATGCGATAAAACTTGATAAGATTGGAATGCATGTAAAAACCGTTTTGGTGAGACTGTGTGTTTTTGTATAACGGGGAGGGGCTGCAAAAGGTAATCATCTATCCTTTGCGCAAAAGCCACCGTTAAAAAGGACCTAAAAAATGGAGGAATTTTAATATCCGAGGTCCAAAGAGGTTAAAAGAGCTCGAAAAAATTTAAAGGCAATAACAATCACTTCATGCCAAATACGGGCCACTTAGGTTTCACCATCAATTTTCCAAAGTTTGAGAATTTAGAATACCTCTATTCAAAATATATATTTGAGGGAGTTTGGTTGGAGAATCTTTAAACGGGTTTGCACTTCCTTGAAAGTCCTGAAAAAGCATAAAATCGTTTTGGACGTTATTGGTGTGCAAATCACTTTGAGCTTTGATTTGTTGATTTGATTGAGTCAATATCTTATATTGTCATTCTTTTCCACCAAAGGACGCATTTGAGTTCATTCGCTAGGAGTATCCAATATTCATCGTGCACATATGTCATGTTTGTATGCATTGATTTTCCTATCGAATTTGATCACACCACTTCATTTACGCTATCATCGACTTGGTTGTTTTTGTGTTCATTCATGGTGTGATTTTATCCTAGTGACACCCCGCACTTGCTTTGTTTGTCTGATTTATTCTTCTCATTTGTCTATTTGGGGACATCATAAAAAGGGGGGGAAATAATTATATCATATTTTGGGGGGGAGTTTTTGAGTTTTTCCGGGAGTTTTGTGTTTTTGAAATTTGATGCAACATGCTTTCTTCATTTGATATCTCATTCCAAACTCGATACGTCACTTGGTATTTTGCTTTTTCTCATGTGTGTAGGGCACTACATGGATTATAATTGGATTGCACACCCTGATGAGAAAAGTGTTGAGATTCTTGAAGATTCAAAGAGCAAACATTGAAGTCTTATTCAATTGTATCTTTCCAGTTTTGGGTTCATGGGAGGGTAGATTTGTATAAGGCATTTTTAGTTGTTTGATAATTCGGATGTTTGTTTTTATGTATGTACCGGCATAGACATAGGGGGAGATTTGTAAGGACATTTTTTTCTATTATCAATTTGTTATGTCGCACGTCGTTACACCGTTGAAGAAATTCAAGATTCATTCAGTCATCAACGGATCCGAATATCAAAAGAAGAAGAGGAATCAAAGTCTGACAAGCCGGACCGATCCGCCTGCGGACCGGTCCGCCTCATACCCGAACTGGTCTGCCTGCTGAAAAGCCAATACACCCTGGACCGCAAGCGAACCGAAGAAGCCTAAAATAAAAAGAACCGATCCGCCTACCCGGACCGATCTGCCTCAGACCCGGACCTGTCCGCCTGGGATAAACTTTAACAGATCGTGTTCAGATTTTTAAGGCCCAAGACTTCTTATTTAATCCCACTACGGGAAGTGGTTTTCTAAGACTTCTATACACGATTTTCAGAGTACAAAAAACTCAAGTCTTCACCTATTGAGTACCAAGACTCTAGGTTTTTTTATTCACAAATTTCCAAACACTTGTGAACCACTTTGCAACCCAGGAACGCATTTTTGTTGTTCATACCCTTGTGGAGAAGACCGTTCTTCTTCTTCATTGCAACCCTACTGGAAAGGGATAACTCCAGTCGCCGACTACCGAATCCGACACCTGAGGGTAATTCTTAGTCACTTGTATTTTCATTGTAATCCGAAATTGTACAGTTACAATATTATAATGAAAATAAATGGTTTTGCCCCTTTGGGGGATTTTTCCTCACAAGCATGTGTTTGAATGTTCTTACTTAGTTCATTATCTTATTCAATCACATATTGTTGCATGTTTAGGGTTTGTTTGAGTTAAAAGGTGTTTAATATATAATTTGCTCATTTGAACGCAAGCGCATACGTTCTCATATTATATTACGATTATTTTACATTGTCGGTTAGTAACAGTTTGTGGCTGTATTATAATTATTACATTTATTTTATAATTAAAAAAAAAAAACTTGCATTCCTTTTGTTTTGTCTATAATAATTTTTAATCAATACAACGTCATTGTATTAATTTCTTATATTCTATAAAAAAATAAAAATATAAATATATTCTATATTTATATATTTGTGGCAGTGAAAGTGAAAGATCAACAACGACCTAGGAAGATTTCAATCCTTCTATTATTGTTATTTTTATTTTTGTGTTTGTGTTCTCGCTATTCTGCCTTTTCAACCAAAAATCTTTAAACATCAACCCTCCACAAAGTCATGGCCTACAACAAGAACGAATACAAATTCTCGTATCAAACTCCCTGTTATGCAATATCATATTTTTTTTTGTTAAAAAAAGGGGCAAAAGCAAAGAAATCCAGACAAGGGCTTTCCTCAATTTTGCAAAGTATAGGTTTGATAATAATGGTGAAGCATTTGCCCAAAGTAGAAATGCAAAGTTGTATTTATTTGGCGGTTGACCATAAAGTTAAAGTACTTGATTTTGATTTTTCCCATCCACCATGGGATCAATATGAAGAAAGCCATGATAATCACGACGCTTTATTTCAACTTCCACCATGTGTGTATGAACATGTGAACCTTGAGTATCTGAAGTTGTTTAAGTATACGCTTAGTGTTCAGATCTACCAACTCCAAGATGAATTTCAGATGTATCTGATTTGAATCAGAGACTTACATAAATATTAATGTATTTTTTATATTTTATCACAGTGTATTGCTATTTGGCAATTTTATTTCGTGGTTTAAATTTTTATAAAAAGGTTATCAAATTTCAATTGGTCATATAAATTTCATTTGGTTGTTTAAAGTTTGTATATTCATTTCATTGTGGTAAAATTGGATGTCTAAGTTTATGTGATACAAGAAAGAGATTTGGTAGGAACATTTTTTGTGTCGTCATTCACGATCAAGTTTTATGATAAAATGCACCCATGTCTATCTGTTTTCTTGCCATCAAATTTTTGAATCGTTTGTTTATCATGCCAAAATATGGGCACCGGATATGTTGCCTATGCAATGCTTGATAAAATGCTTTTATATATATCCTGAAATTGTCAATGTCTTACCTCACGTGCAGGTGATACAATATGTAAAGATACAATCTTTTGAACAAGAACTTTAATTCGAATATTTTGATAACTTCAATTATTTTTCTAATGAATTTGAACAAGACTTAACCAAATGTTAATGATAACTTCAATAGATATTTTTAATTCTATTCATCGTTTCTCAGGTTTTTAAACCTAATCACAGCTAAACATGTCGAGGTTAATTCAAATATTTTGTTGTTACAAAATAAAATTGTTACACATAGGAAATGGAAAATTGTTCAAAATCAAATGGATTACAAAGCTCGCTCATCGCGCGGGTTTACACCTAGTGAGAATAATGTTGGCAGGAAATATTTATTAACGTTTTTATACTCAATCAAGTACATAACGCTTAGGCTGACAATTCGGGTTAATCATGTCATTTTCGTGTCACGTTGATTTTGATTTGACTATAAATTTTAGGTACTCTTAAATCTATACAAGCTAATCGTGTCATGTTTGGATCATTTCAGGTTATTACCGTAAATGGGTTATCATGTCAAAAATTGTCTGCCCTAATAAGTCTCTCCTTATCAATTTAGGTCATTTAGTCCGTACACTATATTTACGTTATAAAATAACACGATAAAGGGCAAAAATGTCAAACTAATTAATATTCTAAGTCAAAATTTATCTTCCAAATTTCACCCTTCTTCTCACCAAACTCGTCCTCTCTGCCCAATGGCTTTCACTATATTTATCTAAAGGAATTTCTTTGAAAATACATATTTATATATTTTTTTGCTAAAATATGTATAAACAGAGCGGGTGGATTTTTTTACACCTAAACTCTAACCCGCCTCGGATATAATTTTTGAAAACCAAACCTGAAAAAAATATTTTCATATCCATCCCGTTAGGGGTGGATGAAATTGCCACTCCTATTTTTCAGTGACCTCTGACCTTCATCTCCATCTGCTTCCGTTAATCCCCTCACATTTCATCCAGCGAAATCCCTAACCCTAACGATTTTCAAATCTCAGAAAGGGGGCGAGATATGATATTTATGGCTAACTGAAGATTACAATTGTTGATTCATTTATGATATCTTCATATTCTGATAATTCTTCATAAAAATTTTGACTTCTGTATATAACTCAAATATCAACCATGAATTCTTGATATTTTCACAATTTTTTTACAAACATCGATTCATGTGTTGATATTTTCACTTGTTTGATAATAGTGAGTTAACTAACTCTTAGATTACCTGAAGATTAAATCTTAAAAGGATGAATAGGGAGTGGTTTAGTTTTAAATTTTGCTTTGCTTATAATATTAATTGGTTTGACACTTTTTTCCTTTGTACTCAAATGCTTCAATTTATTATTTTTTCGATAAAAAAATGAGCGACTTAAAGTCTTCGTGGTGGAAACTGTGGTGGAAAATCATAAAATTTACTTAGTCTAGAGCAAGGGTGCTAAAGAGCTAATCTCTTTCAAAAATTGTGAAATTTCTTTAAGCAACATAAAAATATCTTTACAATAAGAAATTTATGGAGAACAAAAGAAGCACCGTAAATAATTGTATAGTGAAATCCACAAAAAATTGAAATAAAGATAAGACTAAGGTGAAAATATAATTAATAGATCTTAAAAAAAAAAAATTAGAGTAAACGGATGGTATATGCATGTGAAGATATAAAAGAGCTTAAGGTACAAATTAAATAATTGAATAAAAAGAAGTCGGGTTGAGTTAGTAAAAATATGCATAATAGTTTACATTTTTATGTTTAGGATTCATATAAAAAAATCCACAATGGTAATAAATAATAAGAAGATAAATGATAATACCAAGTGTGAGTGCAAGAAATCACAATTAAATATTTCGAGAAAGTAATAGGGATTGAAAGAGTAAAGAAAATTATCACAACACACAATATTTATGTTCTTTGGCAACTGCCAACGTCAACGGAGGGGTTTCTCAGCTTTTATTATTCCTCAGATGTTCAGAATTACACGCCCTCTTGCCCCGAGGTGAGAGTTATATTTATATGAAATAGTTGAGTTGTACAAACAGCCTTCCTAGTTCTTCATTTGATCATTGGTGATTCATGTTCATCTGCTTTGAGAATGTAGGTAACCATACGATATTTAATTATCCAAGTAATGCGTTATTGTATTTATCCATGCGACATTGGATTTGACAGAGGCAGCGTGTTGTGACTATTTGGGATTTTGAAAATTAGGCCCTCATGGTTTTTCTCCTACAATTGCCCATAAAATTCTTTATCAAAGATGGGCCAAAGAGTTTTATATCCTCTACGGGCCTAAATTAGACCCAAAGCCTAAAATGTGTGCTTGAAAAAGTTCGTGATTATTTAAAATCGGCATAGGTACGCTAGCTAATGTAAAAAATTAAACCGATAAAATCAATCTTGAGTATTGTTCCTTATGATTGAGATGTTGGAACTCATTCCTCACTTGGTTCAAAGTTTGTGCCGTTATTTTGCCTTTTATTATTGCTTAAAAAACACTTCGAAGTTTATGTTCTCTTACTTCATTATGTGAGTTTTCTTCATCTCCTCTTACTTTTCCATCTTCACATGTATTTTCTGCTTGTACTCGCTGCATATTTTTCTTTTATCCATTCCATTTGTGAAAATGATTTATATTTTTCATGAGAAAAACTTGGAGGATTTTAGAAAAAACATATTCAATCCCTTCACGGGACACAATCGAGTGTGCCCCTATGTCCAGAAACTGCATTATGGTTGATAGTGGCCACTAGATTCATACTCTTTCGGTGGTTCGGGGGGGAATAACGTTTCCCCCAAATCAACTTTTTGGGGAGTTTTGTGGTTTTTTTGATGTTTTTCCTGCCCAATATGCTCCCAACACATGGCAAAGTATCAAACGGGTTCACAGGATTAACGAACTATATGGGACCAGCCTAGGGATCCCAAAAATTAAGTATTGTTATTCCTGGTTCCATACGACAGATGAAATTTTATATCTGAAGGCGAGGAAGGCTGACAGGTTACTGGTAGTTAACCTTCATGATTCCAATAAGGGATACTGGAATTAGGTTTTTATTGTTCGCAGTTGGAAGCATCCTCCTCTCTTAAAGGGTAAACAATACCAGAGGTTTATGTGCCCATAATGGGGTAGTGATATAGGTTAATACTTTGCTTTACGCCTTTCATGGTTTTTTTATTATGTGGTGACTGATAATGTTTTTTCTTTTCTTTGTCTGAGCATATTGATCGAAGAAGAAGGAGACCTTTCCCGCCCACATCAACAAAGAAGAGTTTCTGAAAGTTTAAAAATTGAGGGAATGCCTAATTCTAGGTAATGGCCATCCTCACTCTACATCTTTATCGCTTGAGTATAAGAACTCTATTGGCATCTTCACAAGTCGTCCAATATACAGCCTTCCTGATCTTCCACTTCCTTTCTCCAAGCGAGGAAGCTTTTGTCTCCTCTTCCTTTGAATAATTAGATGTTGATTCCATTACTGTCAAGGAAAAGGATCCAATAGCCCCCGGGAAGAGAATTCGAATGACCAATAATGATGATGTTTGTGCATCCTCCCCCAAGGCCATGTACTGAAAAAGGACTGAATAAGAAGGCCTTTTGACCACTGATTCGGGCTTACTAATCTGAGAAAAGAATAAGAAGGGAAAGCCCCTCATACCCCCATAAACCTCCAAGAAGGGTGATTCCCCCACATATGTGAGGACCTCACAGGTGATGTCAGGGTCCAAGAATTCCTCCCTGTCATACGATTTGCTGAAGGGAGCTATGCTCGATGTTGATCGCGAGCAAATCAAATAGGTGTCTTATTAGCAACATTCATTCCATGACGCTTAAGCATTATCTCTGGTAAGCTAAGGATTCCTTTTTTTGTTATACTTTGAAGTGGTTGGATACCTTTTTGTGTTACTAACATGTCCCTTATTTATTTGTTTGTAGTTTATGGTAGATTTTATTTCCATTTTGGATAGCCGTCTAGATCAGTCCAAAATTAATGACGATGTAAGTGTAGCTTTGTAAAAGTCCCAGAAGCCCTTTCTTTCACCAAAAAGGCTTATGAGGATGAGAAGAAGTCCACCAATGACACCATATGCACATTGAACAATAAGTGTGATCAGCTGAAGGCCGATAAGGACTGGATGAAGGTCAAACATGATCGATAAATAAAGGAACCTGAGGGCCAAAGAGGCAAGTTATGATAAGGGTTATACTCAAGTAATACCCAGTACTTTTGTGATTATTTAATTTTTATGTGCATTTAATTATTAATTTAATTAGGAAAATTAAACTGGGTTTCATTAGTGAGTTAAGGATTAATATTTATTATTATTATTATTATTATTATTATTATTATTATTATTATTATTATTATTATTATTATTATTATTATTATTATTTACTTGTGGGTGATAAGTAAATAGATATGTGATTTTATTATATGTCGCGTATGAGTGAAAAGCGATGGTCCAATATATTGTGTCGATAGAGAGTTAGATCGGTGGATTTGTATATTTTGTGGGTGACGTGTATTGTACGCAGATGTCAGGCCTGGTTAAAGAGATGTTGGTATATATGAAGTTGGGTGACTCGGATGACCTTTTTTAGTGCACTGGTGATCCGAAATAGGTACCCGGGTGCTATAGTTAGGTTTGGGGAGCTTTTTAGACATGGCATGACCCATATGGGGGTATAGAGGTCTTTTCACACCTAAGGTTAATCCTAAAAACGGGATTATGGTGTGATTGAGGAGAAGGAATGGATAATCTCTTAATTCAAATCATTCATACGCATGAGATTACGGATTCAGATCCTTAAAGGCAGGTATTTAATTTCTTTAAATTATAAAAGTATGCAGTTAATTACCTTCAAAATTAATAGGACTAAATTTGAGATTAAAGGTTGGAAGTTCGAGAATTAAAAGAAGATATTCAAGTTTTGATCTGATTGTAATTGATGAGTAATATGTAAGAAATTCGTGATTAACTTATGGGTTTACAATTATGAACATGTAGAATATTAATAGGGTGTTAGAATCAATGAAGATTCAAGTTTGATGAATTATAGGTTTAATAGAATTGATTAATGATTAGGAATACTAGGATTTTGATTATAGATTCGGGTGTATTTTGTAATTAAAATGCTTCTCGATTGGTTAGGTATTGGCGTAGGATATTAAATTGATGTTTTTCGAGGCTTGGAACCTCCATTGAAGGGGGTTTTATGAGAAAACCCGAGTGAGAAGAAACTGGTAACCCAGCAAACCGAATCGATTCGTTAGCGAGTGAATCAATTTGCTTGACCGAACCGATTTGGTCTGCCAAGCGAACCAGTTTGGTTTTCTAGCTTGCCCATATTTTGTTTATGTATTTTTTTTTATCCGTTAGATCTTGGAGAATGATCGTAGGGGCTTCGAGGATAGAGTGAGACTACTGGGGAATACTTTTCCGGGCTTGGTATGTGTGATAGGCCAATGGATAAATATGATCGGGTGAGAAGAATCGAAAAATTCAAGTAAATGAACATTTATATGCATAATCCGGAAGTCAGTTCGGGCTTTGGGATTTGAGAGACTAATACGTTGTGGGATTGCGTAAGAGATCGGTATTATATATATATATATATATATATATATATATATATATATATATATATATATATATATCTGTGTGTGTGTGTGTGTGTGTGTGTGTGTGTACGCGCGCACGTGTGATTGATTCTTATTTATATTCAACATACATACTCGGTAGTGTTATCGATAGGAGGTTGTGCGTAGTGGGCAATCCACTTTGGCATTAACGAGCAGGTGTTGGATTGATTCCCAGGCCATAGTAACACTATCCTTGTGTGAGGACAAGTGTTGGTTTGGAGACCAATTAGGTGTGATGTGGTATGGTGCAACCCTCGGATGTGTGTTTATAACTGCCCTCCGTTTGTATATGTTTACGATTAGGTTTAGTGGTCAGATTCCCACTCGGTGACTCATTGTGATGCGTGATACGCTTGGATTCTATTAGCACACGAGGGATGTGTTCACGAGGTACTTTCTTTGGGGATACGGTTATATGTATATAGCGAGTGAGGTATACGTATATTTATATGATATAGTGTGTGTGTGTGTATATATATATAGCACGAGTGTAGCTATGGTATTATATTAAGTGAACACTTATTTGTAGCACTTGTGTCGCTATGATATTATTTATGTATGTATAGATAGTGAGGGTAGTATGTACCTAGATAATGGTGACTATAAGTGGGATTGGGCTTAGATTACAGTTAATGTCCTAGTTAGAATGTGTGGTATAATTAGGATAATAAAATGAATGCTTTAGGTGCGCACTGTAGATGAGAGGTGATGTTTATTCTCATCTTAGTGGGACCGGTTAACTAAATTGTAAAAGTAATATATTACGTGTTTTATTAATTTAAAGCATTTAATTACTTAAAAAATATTTTTGAACATTTTCGGACTTTGACCCATGGGCAAATATTTTTTTCTTGTTTTTCTTTTAAAAAACCCAGGTGTGCAGCAGCAACAGGGACAACCGGGATATATCTTTCTTGCCATTGTAGTATTTATGGATGCAATGAGATTGACTTATCCTCCCCAGCTCTTTTTAACTAGATTTGATTCTTTGCATTCCAATATTTCCTTTTGGGCGTGTTGCTCGTAGTTGGATAGGACTTTACTTTGTGCTAGAGATATAGTATTTATTAGTTTAATTTCGGTTGGATGATTAATGTTAGTGGCCGATGGTTTATTCGGTTCACATTTATTTATTTATGCCTATCGATAATTTTGTTCATTTAGATGTATGGCTTGTATTCGTTTATATTTATATTTCTTGTTGTGATAGTGATGCTAAGAATGAAACCATACTAGATTCATGTTTTATTTTAATAAATGATTGGCCACTCGGTATTAAAATATGCTAGTTGTCACAACTGAGACCTTTGAGAATGCCAAGTGTCATTGGCCTACATCTAGAAGTCCAGCTTCAAGAAAGTCTAGGATTCTGCGTTGGTGAGGACGAATATCCCTGTCGACTCAGAATTCTTCATCGAGCATAATCCTAGCTCTCTGCCAATGGCTTATGAGGAGGCCACCATAGATGCCCCAATCGATCAGAGTGTTAGCGTTTCTTCCAAGGGCAAGGCCCAGAGAGCGAGGAGCGAGGAAGAGAAAAGAAACTTATTCTAGGGTTGATTAATCTCATATGCTCTTGTATCTTCCTTTTGATGTCTGTTTGTAAGGGCTTTGCCCACCTTCGGTGTTACTAATAAAAGAAATATTTTGTGAATTGCAATATTATCTAGACGTTTTGGTGAATATTTCTTCATTTTCCCTTTACTTTTTATTGACTGCAAATGTTGTCGAGGACATTCCTTCTTTCACTGGCAATTAGATGTCCTTATTGGTCTAGATGAAAGAGCCTAGGCTTGTCGAGCATTTGTCTTCGTTTGCAAGGCCCTAAAAAATTACTAGAGCCTACAAAACCAGTCTGCCTTAGTGTCCAAGATAAAAGACGACGTGAACGACTTAGGGGACGTAGGCACCCTCATGGAGGAGGAGGAGGCAAATTCTCTGAAGGCTCAGCTAGCTGGGGCAAAGGAGATAGGAGATGTTGGTTACCTTCTCCAAATTGAGAATGATGATCTTAAAAAGAAAATCTCTAAAGCAGAGGACAACAATCGAAAAGCGCATGTTATGGTGATGGGTATTATCCGTGGCATCATTAAGCTGCGTTATCTGTTCAGAATGGGTCCCTGAGCAATATGGTCAAATATTTATGAGGAAGATTGGGAGACGCCCCCATTAGGCTGGAAGAAGTGAAGAATATGGCTTGTAAGCATAGCTGACTATGCCTTAGGAGTTTTGAAAGTTCCCCAAAACTCTCAACTTTAGTATATGTACCAAGCTTATTGTCTGGCTTATCGTCATCAAACCTGTGGTAATGAATAGAACTAGGGGCCGTTAGACATTATTCCTCTTCAGCTTGCCAACAGTCGATGAAGAGCTATTGCTTTTGTTCTCACCAGCTGATCAAAACATGTTCTTCTTTTTTGTAATTTTACCTTTGTAAATAATATTTTTGTAACCTGTGACTTTTATTGTGACAACTTATCTATTTAATATCAACCTTTTGCATTTTTTCATTCCATTATGTCGAACATGTGTTTTATTGTCTTATTTTACCTTTTAGGTTGTGTCGTCACAGTACCTTAAGTCTATAACAGACTATGGAAAAAATGCACCTGGTTTAAAGGTTATCAACCCATTCAAGATTTTATCCAACCAAAGTCTTTTCACTAAATGCTGAGGGATCCTTATTAGGTCTTTTATTGGTTCGAGTAATTTACGAGGTCTTTTTGTTTTATATAATGACGACCTAGAGACCTTAAGTTTAATTGTACTTAAAAAATTCGTAATTCTAATTAAGCTAAGCTAATGTTGATCGGCATTTCGATCGTTGAAGTACCTTGTCATTTTGTAACAAGGCTAAACAACTAACTAAACCACTTAAGCCTTTTATTAAAGATGTTAAATCAAATTGTGATCATTTTAAGTTCTAAAATAAAAATTTGCAAAAACTAACTATGCTAGAAATAAATTCAAAAGTAAAACTTCTTGAGATTAGCTACATTCCACGCTCTAAGTATCTCTCTGCCCTTCATTGTTTCCCAATGATAAGCTTCTTGTGGGTCATCTCTGATCATCTTAAATTATCCCTCCTAGTGAGGTCCTAACTTGTCGTCCAAAGGTTTTTTAGCGCTGTTGAGGACTTTTCTGAGGACAATCTCTGACATGGAATTTCTTCGGATTGACTCACTTGTTGTAATGCTTGGCTAACTTCTGTTGGTAGGAGGCTAGTTTTATCATGGCATATTCCCTCTGTTCTTTTGCCAGGTCAAGTTCAGTTCTCATAACTTTGTTAATCAAACATTTCTCGACAATGATGGACCTCATGGTTGGCAGACCAACTTCTAAGGGAATTACAACTTTCATCCTTTAATTTAGAATGAAGGGAATTTTCCTAGTAGGTCTCCTTGGCATAATGCAATATGCCTAGTGAACATGGGGAAGTTCATCCACCCAAGCTCCTTTTTCTCTTTCCAACCTCTTTTTAAGCCGTCGAGCATCGTTTTATTGGAAGCCTCTACTTGGACATTGATTTGGGGGTAGGCCACATAACTAAAATGTTATTTGATTCCATGGACATCGCAGAAATCTTGGAAAGTTACGCTTTTAAATTGCATTTTATTATCCGTAATGATTGTCCTGGGTACTCTAAAGCATGTTATGATGTTCCTCTAGATAATTTTGATCATATTAGTGACTCTGATGTTCGCCAGTAGCACTTCAATCCACTTTATGAAATAATCTATTCCGACTAGTAAGTACTTAGGATTTCTTGGCACAGTTAGGAGTGGCCCTATAATATCTAGTCCCCACTGTTCAAATGGCCACGTACTAGTTTGTGACTTTAGGTCGTTGGCTGATTGATGAAGTATGGGGGTTTTATGAGAAAACCCGAGGGAGAAGAAACTGGTAACCGAGCAAACCGAATCGATTTGTTAGCGAGTGAATCAATTTGCTTGACCGAACCGATTTGGTCTGCCAAGCGAACCAGTTCGGTTTTCTAGCTTGCCCATATTTTATTTATGTATTTTTTTTATCCGTTAGATCTTGGAGAATGATCGTAGGGGCTTCGAGGATAGAGTGAGACTCTTGGGGAATACTTTCCCGGGCTTGGTATGTGTGATAAGCCAATGGATAAATATGATCGGGTGAGAAGAATCGAAAAATTCAAGTAAATGAACATTTATATGCATAATCTGGAAGTCAGTTCGGGCTTTGGGATTTGAGAGACTAATACGTTGTGGGATTGCGTAAGAGATCGGTATTATATATATATATATATATGTGTGTGTGTGTGTGTGTGTGTGTGTGTGTGTGTGTGTGTGTGTGTACGCACGCGCGTGTGATTGATTCTTATTTATATTCAACATACATACTCGGTAGTGTTATCGATAGGAGGTTGTGCGTAGTGGGCAATCCACTCTGGCATTAACGAGCAGGTGTTGGATTGATTCCCCAGGCCATAGTAACACTATCCTTGTGTGAGGACAAGTGTTGGTTTGGAGACCAATTAGGTGTGATGTGGTATGGTGCAACCCTCGGATGTGTGTTTATAACTGCCCTCCGTTTGTATATGTTTACGATTAGGTTTAGTGGTCAGATTCCCACTCGGTGACTCATTGTGATGCGTGATACGCTTGGATTCTATTAGCACACGAGGGATGTGTTCACGAGGTACTTGCTCTGGGGATACGGTTATATGTATATAGCGAGTGAGGTATACGTATATTTATATGATATAGTGTGTGTGTGTATATATATATAGCACGAGTGTAGCTATGGTATTATATTAAGTGAACACTTATTTGTAGCACTTGTGTCGCTATGATATTATTTATGTATGTATAGCTAGTGAGGGTAGTATGTACCTAGATAATGGTGACTATAAGTGGGATTGGGCTTAGATAACAGTTATTGTCCTAGTTAGAATGTGTGGTATAATTAGGATAATAAAATGAATGCTTTAGGTGCGCACTGTAGATGAGAGGTGAAGTTTATTCTCATCTTAGTGGGACCGGTTAACTAAATTGTAAAAGTAATATATTACGTGTTTTATTAATTTAAAGCATTTAATTACTTAAACAATATTTTTGAACATTTTCGGACTTTGACCCATGGGCAAATATTTTTTCTTGTTTTTCTTTTAAAAAACCCAGGTGTGCAGCAGCAACAGGGACAACCGGGATATATCTTCCTTGCCATTGTAGTATTTATGGATGCAATGAGATTGACTTATCCTCCCCAGCTCTTTTTAACTAGATTTGATTCTTTGCATTCCAATATTTCCTTTTGGGCGTGTTGCTCGTAGTTGGATAGGACTTTACTTTGTGCTAGAGATATAGTATTTATCAGTTTAATTTCGGTTGGATGATTAATGTTAGTGGCCGATGGTTTATTCGGTTCACATTTATTTATTTATGCCTATCGATAATTTTGTTCATTTAGATGTATGGCTTGTATTCGTTTATATTTATATTTCTTGTTGTGATAGTGATGCTAAGAATGAAACCATACAAGATTCATGTTTTATTTTAATAAATGATTGGCCACTCGGTATTAAAATATGCTAGTTGTCACAACTGAGACCTTTGAGAATGCCAAGTGTCATTGGCCTACATCTAGAAGTCCAGCTTGAAGAAAGTCTAGGATTCTGCGTTGGTGAGGACGAATATCCCTGTCGACTCAGAATTCTTCATCGAGCATAATCCTAGTTCTCTGCCAATGGCTTATGAGGAGGCCACCATTGATGCCCCAATCGATCAGAGTGTTAGCGTTTCTTCCAAGGGCAAGGCCCAGAGAGCGAGGAAGAGCAAAGAAACTTATTCTAGGGTTGATTAATCTCATATGCTCTTGTATCTTCCTTTAGATGTCTGTTTGTAAGGGCTTTGCCCACTTTCGGTGTTACTAATAAAAAAAATATTTTGTGAATTGCAATATTATCTAGACGTTTTGGTGAATATTTCTTCATTTTCCCTTTACTTTTTATTGAATGCAAATGTTGTCGAGGAAATTCCTTCTTTTACTGGCAATTAGATGTCCTTATTGGTCTAGATGAAAGCGCCTAGGCTTGTCGAGCATTTGTCTTCCTTTGCAAGGCCCTAAAAAATTACTAGAGCCTACAAAACTAGTCTACCTTACTGGCCAAGATAAAAGACGACGTGAACAACTTAGGGGACGTAGGAACCCTCATGGAGGAGGAGGCAAATTCTCTGAAGGCTCAGCTAGCTGGGGCAAAGGAGATAGGAGATGTTGGTTACCTTCTCCAAATTGAGAATGATGATCTTAAAAAGAAAATCTCTAAAGCAGAGGACAACAATCGAAAAGCGCATGTTATGGTGATGGGTATTATCCGTGGCATCATTAAGCTGCGTTATCTGTTCAGAATGGGTCCCTGAGCAATATGGTCAAATATTTATGAGGAAGATTGGGAGAACGCCCCCATTAGGCTGGAAGAAGTGAAGAATATGGCTTATAAGCATAGCTGACTATGCCTTAGGAGTTTTGAAAGTTCCCCAAAACTCTCAACTTTAGTATATGTACCAAGCTTATTGTCTGGCTTATCGTCATCAAACCTGTGGTAATGAATAGAACTAGGGGCCGTTAGACGTTATTCCTCTTCAGCTTGCCAACAGTCAATGAAGAGCTATTGCTTTTGTTCTCACCAGCTGATCAAAACATGTTCTTCTTTTTTGTAATTTTACCTTTGTAAATAATATTTTTGTAACCTGTGACTTTTATTGTGACAACTTATCTATTTAATATCAACCTTTTGCATTTTTTCATTCCATTATGTCGAACATGTGTTTTATTGTCTTATTTTACCTTTTAGGTTGTGTCGTCACACTACCTTAAGTCTATAACAAACTATGGAAAAAATGCACCTGGTTTAAAGGTTATCAACCCATTCAAGATTTTATCCGACCAAAGTCTTTTCACTAAATGCAGAGGGATCCTTATTAGGTCTTTTATTGGTTCGAGTAATTTACGAGGTCTTTTTGTTTTATATAATGACGACCTAGAGACCTTAAGTTTAATTGTACTTAAAAAATTCGTAATTCTAATTAAGCTAAGCTAATGTTGATCGGCATTTCGATCGTTGAAGTACCTTGTCATTTTGTAACAAGGCTAAACAACTAACTAAACCACTTAAGCCTTTTATTAAAGATGTTAAATCAAATTGTGATCATTTTAAGTTCTAAAATAAAAATTTGCAAAAACTAACTATGCTAGAAATAAATTCAAAAGTAAAACTTCTTGAGATTAGCTACATTCCACGCTCTAAGTATCTCTCTGCCCTTCATTGTTTCCCAATGATAAGCTTCTTGTGGGTCATCTCTAATCATCTTAAATTATCCCTCCTAGTGAGGTCCTAACTTGTCGTCCAAAGGTTTTTTAGCGCTGTTGAGGACTTTTCTGAGGACAATCTCTGACATGGAATTTCTTCGGATTGACTCACTTGTTGTAATGCTTGGCTAACTTCTGTTGGTAGGAGGCTAGTTTTATCATGGCATATTCCCTCTGTTCTTTTTGCCAGGTCAAGTTCAGTTCTCATAACTTTGTTAATCAAACATTTCTCGACAATGATGGACCTCATGGTTGGCAGACCAACTTCTAAGGGAATTACAACTTTCATCCTTTAATTTAGAATGAAGGGAATTTTCCTAGTAGGTCTCCTTGGCATAATGCAATATGCCTAGTGAACATGGGGAAGTTCATCCACCCAAGCTCCTTTTGCTCTTTCCAACCTCTTTTTAAGCCGTCGAGCATCGTTTTATTGGAAGCCTCTACTTGGACATTGATTTGGGGGTAGGCCACATAACTAAAATGTTATTTGATTCCATGGACATCGCAGAAATCTTGGAAAGTTACCTTTTTAAATTGCATTTTATTATCCGTAATGATTGTCCTGGGTACTCTAAAGCGTGTTATGATGTTCCTCTAGATAATTTTGATCATATTAGTGACTCTGATGTTCGCCGCTGGCACTTCAATCCACTTTATGAAATAATCTATTCCGACTAGTAAGTACTTAGGATTTCTTGGCGCAGTTAGGAGTGGCCCTATAATATCTAGTCCCCACTGTGCAAATGGCCACATACTAGTTTGTGACTTTAGGTCGTTGGCTGATTGATGAAGTATGGGGGAATTTTTTTTGGCACTTTTCACGCTTCTGGGCGTAAATATATGCATCTTTCTACATATATGACCACCAGCAGCCTTCTTTGATTGTTCAAAAAAGCAATAGACCTTTCTCCTGCATAGCTCATATATATCCCATCGTGTAGTTCGTTGAGAAATTAGTTGATGTCTTTTGGATGCGCGCATTAAAGTTAAGGATCTGTGTAGGATCTTCTATAAAGTTTTCCCCCAAGTCTTAGATTGAACTCTATAGCCTTTACCATGACTTGATGAGCTTATTTTCTATCGATTAACAAGGTATCAATTTTTAGATAGCAATTATCAGATCCATCTAGCTCGGACTATTTTCCAATGTGAGAATGTGCACCGAGACTATTGTCTTCATAGTGCTAGGCTAAGGTTTGTTGAGGAATTCCACTTCAATTTGTCTCTTTAGATTTGAGTCCACTGTTAAGCCTAGGGCTGTTAAGGTATCGGCCTGGCTATTATGCTCCCAAGGGAACTATCGGATATGGACTTTTTCAAATTTTGACATCAAATCTCAAACCACCGGTAGGTATGCTTCCATCCTCTCATATTTAATGTTGAATTCTCCAGGGACTTGGTTGGATACCAACAATGAATCGCAATATACTTCAAGGTGGTTTGCTCCCATCAAGTTATCCTTATATAGTCGAGTTATAAGGGCTTCGTACTCGACTTCGTTATTGGAGGTTTCAACGCTTAGCTTGACTTATTTCTTGATAATGGCATTCTCTAGCTTTATGAGCACAATCCCTACTCCATCCCTTTTAGAGTTGGAGGCATCATCCACATATAATATCCATTTTTTGGATTGATCAAGACCATGATATTTCAACTAGTCGGCGACTTGTTAGCCAGTAGGGGATTCTTCTTTAATAAATTCATCTATAAAATCAGTCAATACCTGCCCCTTGATTATTTTTCTTAGCTAATTATGTATATCAAATATTTTGAGTTCGATTGACCATTTGGACATGTGTTTAAATAGGTCGGCCTTGTGCAGAATAAATTTAAGAGGGAAGGATGTGATGATTTTGATGGAATGGGCCTCAAAATAATGTTTTAACTTTCTAGATGCAATGACCAATAAGTAGGCCAGCTTCTCCAGTGGAAGATAGAATTTTTCGGCATCTAAAAGCATTTTACTAACATAGTTAACTGTTAATTATCTTCCTTCCTTCTCATAAACCAAGGCCGAACTCACTACGTGGTTTGAAATTGTTAGGTGGAAGTATAGAGGATCCCCCGGATATGGAATGGCTAACAATAGAGGTTTACTGAGATAAGACTTGATTTCTTCAATTTCTTTTTAGCATTTTTCATTCTAGGCAAGGCCTTTCTCCTTCTTTAGAGAATAGTCAACAACGCTCGGACGACTTAGAGATGAAATCGTTCAAAACTTTAAGCATCCCAGTTAGCTTTGAATCTCTCGCAACATCTTTGGAGGCTGAACATTATTAATTGCTACTATCTGGTTAGGGTTTGCATTGATCCCTCTCTTTCTAACCAGGTAACCAAGGAACTTTCCTGACTGGACCCCAAATGAGCATTTTCTTGCATTGAGTGCCTGAAGATTTCAAAGGTTTCTACTAAGTTATTAAAAAGGTCATCCTTTCTCCTATTTTTGACAAGTATGTCGTCAATATACACTTCCATCGTCCCTCCAATCTATTATTTGAACATCTTAGTAACCAATCTCTGGTATGTGACTTCAGTATTTTTTAGACCGAAAGGCATGACCTTATATTAATACAAGCCCATTTGGGTGACTAATGAGATTTTGTCTTGGTGGGGCCGACAGACGAATCTGGTGATACCCCGAGTAAGCATTTAGGAAACTCATTAATTCGTGGGCTTCTGTGGTGTTGACCAATTAATCTATCTTTGGCAGAGGGAAATAATCTTTGGGATAAGCTCTATTCAGGTTTGTGAAGTCCACATAAACTCTCTAACTATCGTTTCTTTTACGGACCACCACCGGGTTTGAAAGCCATTTTAGGAATTGAAATTCTCTGATGGACCTTTCCTTCATAAGTTTCCCTATCTCCTTTTCCACTGCCTTGTCGTTCTCTGGGGCAGTGCATCGAGCCTTTTATATAATCGATGGAAATGTTGGGTTCATGTGAAGTTTATGGTAAGTGACTCTGGGATCAATCTCGGCATGTCATATGGTTCCCATGCAAAAATATCTAGGCTTTTCTTTAGGAAAGCAATTAACTCCTTCCTTTATTGGTTGGACATTGTGGTGCTTATTAGAAACTTTCTCTCTAGTCCACTCTTATAAAAAACACTACCTCCTCTAATTTTTCCATAATGCTATCTTCGGGGTGGACTATCCTCTCATTTACTCCTAATCTACCATACTTTATTTTCTATTTGGAGGGAATGTCTCGATCCTGAGATATTTTAGGGATAACTTCCTTTTCCTTCTTCTTTTCTTGTATTAGCATGATGGCAGCAATGTAGCACTTCAGAGCAATAGCCTGATTGCCCTCGATCTCCATTGTTCCTCGATTTTTGATAAACATGAGTTTTTGCTGGTAGGTTGAGGGCATTGCCCTCATGATGTGCAGCCACCCTCTCCCTAGGATGGCATGGTAGGGTGAGTAGATGTCTACCACCATAAACTCGATGAGTTTGGAAATGTTCCCTACCTTTATAAGTAGAACTACCTTCCCTAACGACATTGTCATTTTTCTAGCGAAGACGACCAGTGGGATGGTTGTTTCCCTTAAGCCCGTCATCTCCAATTTGAGTTTGTGAAAGTTCCAAGTACATTACTTTTTAAGAACTTTCTTAATCTACTAGTATCTTATCCGCATCATAGTTTGTAATTCTGAGAGTGATTATTAGTGCATCGTAGTCCAAGGTTGTTACCTTGATCAAATTATCTTATGTAAACACTATATGCTTGTTGTAATCCACTTCTTCTGATCGTCTGTGTTAGCCAACTTGTCTTTTGGCAGGAATTATTTAGAAGGCCTCCATTATTACCATAAATTTTTTTAGTTTTATCCCAACTGTGTTGCCATGATTAATGATGAACTCATGTCTAGCTTCATCGTCCAGTACATTATCTAGTTCTAGGTCACCCTTGGTACCGACCTCATCAACTTTCTTTTTAATGTACTTATTCAGATTCCATGCCTGGGTCAACTTATCACGATGGGATTTCAGGGCCTTGCAGTTTTCTATCTTATGTCCTTTTTCATTATGGTAGGCACATATGAGTGCATTTTTCCTCTTGTTCGGATCATCTCCCATCTTTCTTAGCCACTTGAGAAATTGTTGGTACTTAATCTTTCCCAGGATTTTATAAATTGGTTCCTTAAAAATCGTGTTAGTGTCTTGGAATGCCTTAAATGAGTTTGTTCTGCCCCTATCATTAGCTCCACTATTATGATTCATCTTCCTCTTCTTAGGGGTGTTCTTTTTGTCGTTTCTTTCATTCGCCTTTGCGCGACCAATTTTTACTTGGTTGGTGTTGACCAAGTCTTCCACCTTGGCATATTTTTCTATACGCAATATAAGATCATTAATGGTGTCTTTTTCCTTCTTAGTAAGGGACTGGTGCAACATGGAGGGCAAGCCGATCTTGAATAATGCTACACCTACCTGCTTTGAGTAATCCTAATAGCACTTAACATATTCCCGTAAAGTTTTGTATGGATTTTCCATATGGTGAGTAGAGAATCCTTTCTCTTTGGATGCGAGCTGCAAGTTATAAAACGAGCTATGAAGGCCTCTTCAAGGGATTTGAAGATCTTAACCGACCTATGGGGTAGCCTCTCAAACCACTTATGAGTAATATCTCCTTAATTGGATGGGAATATGTGGCACATGAGAGCGTCGTTATGGTTCCACAGAGTCATCGTTTGCATATACTTACGAACGCGATCTATGGGGTCACTCTTCCCATCGTATATCTTGAACCTTGGGGTTGTGAACTTATTTTGTGGTTCCTCCTCCTCAATTTCCTTTAAGAAGGGACGTTCTCGTTAGATCTTTTATGGATTTAGCTCCATGATGTGTCGAGTGTTGGTCTATCTCTTTTTGTACCAAACTCCTTATATCGTGCTTGTAATGTTTTTTATCCTGGTTTCTTCTTAACAGATGACTTCCATGCTCCGAAAGGTCCTGGACATGTCCAATACTCCTTCCTCGATTGCGAGTGTTACTCATCTAAGGGCTAGGGGTTCAACCACAGCGTTTGAGATTCTCCTGATGGAGTTCTTTCTCCATCATTTCTAATCATTGCTGGAGACGTGCATTCCCCTTTATTTAGAGGCGAGTTGCTTCCTCTTACTTATGGAGTGGCCTGAAATATATGTTGATTTGGATTACTCATTGCTTTTCTCAGAAAGATGACCTTCTGGGAGAAATTTAAGATTACTGTCTTAAGGAATTTCAAATCTAATTCTAAGTGGGGCCAGATCAGCTCATACGTCGCCAACTAAGGGTGCACTATTTGGGTTATTAGACATTATATTCACTCTTTGATTTCGGGTTGCTTTTTAGAAAAGAGAATCGCTTCCCACAGACAGTGCTAATTATGAGTGCAAGAAATCACAGTTAAATATTTTTAGAAAGGAAAAGGATTAAAAGAATAAAGAAAATGATCACAACACACAATATTTACATGGTTTGTCAACTTCCTATGTCCACGGAGGTATTTCTCAGCTTTTATTAATTCCTCATAGGTTTATAATTATATGCCCCCTTGTCCTAGGGTGAGGGTTGTATTAAATCAATAAAAAGTAGTTGAGGTATACAAGTAACTCTTCTAGCTCCTCATTGGCTCATTGGTGATTCATGTTCATCTTCTTTGAGAATGTAGGTAGCCATACAGGTCTTCAATTATCCACGTTATGCGTTCTTATATTTATCCATGTGACATTGAATTTGACCGGGGTAGCGTGCTGGGCTTATTTGGGTTGCCGAACATTGGACCCTCATGGTTTTGCCCCCACACTAAGTTAGACAAATATTTTTATCTCATATAACCAGTTCGTTTTAATAGAATACAAGTGCGTATTAGTTTTCATAAATGGATCAAAAGAGTGGATAATGATAGGTAAAGATTGAAGACAAGATATTCCACTAATAAAAACCAGTGTTTCGCAAGGGAACTATGATTAGCTAATAATGTTGTTTGGTAAATGCTTCCCATCCTGGTGAAATTTTGCTCTTTATGTTGGGGATTTATTCTTAAAAGTATGTAATGGATTTTTTTTTAAATAAAGGTGTATTAAGTTCATTTGAAAGGAGAATCATGTATGTGAGAATGCTTTATATTTTTGTTTAAATATATTGTATTCCATTTCGGTTAATTTTACTTACTAGGAATTCCATTAAGTTGGGTTCATCTTAATCACAAAGGATCAAGATTTCGATTCTAGTACAATTGAACCGTTCACATCCTAGATAGGGAGTTAACATCCTATTAGTATAGTTGCGTGGAAAATCCTAATAATTTATCTCAAACTACGAAAACTTTTTTGATGGTTCAAGAACTTGTTTGATACTTCAAAAGAGGATTGTGATCGGTATATTCATGAATATATTGAACATGACCACATGTAAGATTCAAGTCTATGTGATCATTTGATTATACTTGGAGAAATCTCACAATGTTTGTAAATGGTGCATAGGTTCTTAATCCCGAGGGTTGTGAGGATTAAAATTCTCGCACAATGGTTGCTATGATTGTTATAGGTGTTATTCAATTCTATATTGGATTAATATATCCCCACAAGTTGGGCAATCGTTGTGTGAGTAGGTATGAGATCATTAATTGGAGGAATCCACTTCTAAAAAAATCTTAAAATTATGATACCCCCTTTATAAACTTATAAGTATTGTTTCCACCAGTAAATCTAATTAGTGGATTGTTTTATAATTCAGTGGAGTGGCAAATAAGTTAAGTCTGAGAATTAAAAATAAATAAGATATTGGTTAAAACTGATTAGTGGAAAATTGATTTAACTAACCGCGCATTGTATGCTTAATGCGGGGAATCATATTATGTAGCACACCAACTTTGCAAATAATACCTCATTAGTTTGAGTGATTTTGAGATAATTAAATTGGAGTGGAGTCATAATTATTTAGTGAAATTAATTATGATTAAATAAATAAAGAAAATAAAATACAAGGTTGTAATTGATATTTTTGAGTATTTATTTGGAAGTCGATTAAATTATTTAGTATACGGTCCCTAATATAGTCCATATTCCCGAGTATCAACCCAAACTCTATGGAAACCTAGTTTAGCACAAGCCCGTGACTTATACATTATATTGGTGTAAGTTAGGGTTTCAAGTTGTGTGCTTGTTATTGCGGGTTAGATTGGGAGAGAAAAAAAATTCATATTTTTGTGAAGAGGCTTAGAGATAAAGGTCCATATCTCACTCAAAACTTAAGGTATTCATCTTTAAAGGTTCCCACATACATTATCTTCTTTAGGAGGATCCTATACTAGAAGATCCTAGGCTTTTGATTCGTTATAACAAGCTTTTGGAGGATAAGAAAAGTATGACCCCTTCATCTTCTTCAAATCATTTTTTGTCCTCATTCAAATCACCAACAAGATTCGCAAAGGTATTATGATTCAAAATCTTGGATTTATGCCTAGTTTTTTTATCCTTCTATTGTATTATCATTCAAAGTTTTTGGGCTGATTTTTCACGTATATTGATCTCAGATACTTTCTTATGTCTCGATTAAACAATTTTATCTTTTCCATGTGATTAAGATTTAATTCCAATTTAATCTCTCTCTCTCTCTCTCTCTCTCTATATATATATATATATATATATATATATATATATATATATATCACACGTACACACACACTCACATATACATACAACACATACACACACAACTTTATCTAAACCAACGATTTACCCTTTTTCCCTTCTAATCTTTTTATCTTACCCATTAATTACTCATGAATACACCTAATTATCTTTATACCCTGGAGTGTAAACGGATATTTAAAAATTCGAACCCGTTCGGTATCTAAGTTGGAATTTTATGGATATTTATTCGAAAAACATCCGAAATAGAGGATAGGAATAATGTGTTAAAATACCTAAAAAATGGATACGGATACTGATAGTGTATGTATTCGATACGGATAATTCATATCCGATGCGAAGTATCCATATTTGAGGATATTTGTTTTTCTGGAAATCCGTATCCGTATTGTATGTAATAAAATATTATTATTAATGTTAGTTATATATAGTTATTATATATAATATTTAGTATCATATGTAAAATTTAAATACATAATATAAATATTAACCACTCATTTAACAAAAAGTGGAGAAATATTTCTTTTTAAAAAATAAAAGAGAAATGTAATGAATGGCTTAAAGTTGAAACAAAGAATAGAAAACATATGAAAACAAAGGAAACTTTTTTAAAAATGGTTTAAAATAACAAAAGGTAAAAAAAAATATATATTAGACGGAAGCGAAACCCACACTCGACAACCTAAAAGCCCTAACCTTACCCTGTATTTTCCTTTCTTCTCACAACCTCTTCTCTTCCTCCTCTATCCTTGTAGCCTTCTAAGTATCCTCCTCTATCTCTTTCATTCTCATATGCACACCTACACACACACGCACACACAGACATAACCATTGCTACTCTCTCTCTATCTCTCTCTCTCTCTCTCTCTCTTTGCGTGCACACACACACACACACATATCACAGCTGCGCACACAACATAACCACACACACGTCCCAGTTGGATTTTATAATGATTAAACAATTATAGGACAATATGTCAAAAGAGTCAACTCAGACTAATATTGTTTTCGCCATGCACCCAATTTTCTTGTAATTTTGATTTATTATTTTACTATAAGAGTTTCTTCAGTTGGTATGTTAATGTCCAACAGGTTTCTTTAGAAAGTACATTGCGGTGATGGTTTAAGGAATGGAAAAAATGTTATGATGACACACAATAAAAAGAGATAAATGTTGTTTACCTGTTTAATTATTTTCATTACCTAGAGTAGTGTTGTCGAATAAAGTTTATAATTTTAATGTGTATATTGTTTTTTTAACATTGGTGAAATTCGTGTTAAGGAGTTATGGATTATTTAATAATAGGAAAATGGAACTCATAATTCAATAATAAGAACATTAAAGGTTAGTACTTAATTTCAAACATTCTCTTAAAAGTTTATATTGTCATTTTTTTAGTTAGTTATAGTAAAATTCTCTTGAATTTTGATCGTTTAAATTTTATTCAATAGGAATTTTAGTTAATTGCAAAACTACTATTAACTGTAGTAGACAAACAATGTAAATGGATACAAATAGTATCCTAATTTGGGAAATTCTAGAGGATATAAATATGGATAGTTATTTTTACTATCCTTGCGGATACGAATACGAATACGGATTGTGCATCCGAATAACGAATATAGATATGGATAACATTGTATCTGCTCCGTATTCTTTTCTTTACCACCCCTATTTATACCTCTTATTTCTATCTAAAAGAAAACTTAATATTATCTCATTTTATTCCATATTCACAATGAATCTATATATATGGGAAATTGTTAATGCTCTTATCCACACACACACACACACACACACACACACACACACACACACACACACACACACACAAATATATATATATATATATTCGTGTGTGTGTGTGTGTGTGTGTGTGTTGAAATTTGTTCCCCAAAATGTACAATATCTTGTTCTTCTTTGATATAAATGAAACAAGAGAGGAGAAAATTTGTGTATTAGATTAATGAAGGATTACAATTTCTTGACATCATAGCTAACATATGAAAATGAACCTGTGAAAATGATTCCTTTATTTCCCTTGCCCACTCGCATCCGAAAATTCACTTTTTTTGCCTCGTCCAATAGGGGCATCTTGGTAGACCTCCATGTCTCTTTAACAATTAGGTAGTCTCAAAGTAAATAGATTAAGGTCTCACTATGTCTTTTGCAATGGACTGAGGTTGAACATAGGCTTGCACTCTAAAGGTCTGCACGTAATTTCCTCACATGTCACACCTGAAGACTATAATAGAATCATTACTTGTGAAACATCAAAAGAAGCTTGGGATAAACTTGCTCTCACTCACGAGGGCACGGGCACGATTAGGCATCTAAGTTGCAAAATATCACTACACAATTTGATATGATTAAGATGTTAGAGAGTGAGAGTTTTGATGAGTTTTACACTAGGTTGTCCACTATTGTTAATGCGTCATTTAACCTAGGTGAGAAGATACCCGATAACCGGGTCGTGAAGAAAATCTTAATGTCGTTGCCTAAAAGGTTTGATGCTAAAGTGACCGTTTTGAATTCCCTTGGTATGTTAGAGTCGACGAAACTAGAAGATATTGTAGGTGATCTTCGAACCTATGAACTCAAGATGTTTACCTCTAAGCAAGAGCCAAAGAAAGATAAGTGTATTGCTTTGAAAACCCAAAATGAGGAGACTAAAGTTTTGGATGGCGACTCCGATTCTGATATTGAGGATATCTCTTTGGTGGCCAAAACGTTTAAAAATTTTCTTAAATTTCAAAAACAATCGAAAGATGCTAAAAAGTTTGAGAAATTCAGAAACAACAAATTAGAATCCACCCATAAGGATAAAAGTGAGAAATTTAGGATGGATGAGTCAGATAGGTGTTTTGGGTGTAAGGGATATGATCACATAGTAGTTGAGTGTCCCACTAGACTTAAAAAAGAGGGCAAGAAACCAATTTCATATAATGCCATCTTAAGTAATAGTGAATCGGAAGAGGGATAGAGTTCCCCCGAAGAAGGCAAGTTTGTTTCTTTCTTGGCATGTCATGTGAGCGATAACGATTTATCTTCCCCCGAGGATACTCATGTGCATGACACTTCCGACGCCGTTGAGAGTGCATCCCGAGAGTGTGACCCTGATGAGAGTGAGAATGAGGAGATCGACGTAGGTGAGTTACAAGTTGCATTTAGAGAGTTGTGTGCCGAGACGGTGAAGGTAAAAAAGGCAAACCTCAAATTGTAAGCTAGGTTGAATGAGCATGCCTTTGAAAAAAATGGTGCATTGATTGATGATCTTAGGGCACGAGAGAAAATAGCTTAGGGAGAAGCTAGAGTACGTTGAGAAAAGGAGAGATAGATTTAAAGGTTTGATGGAGTCTTTGAAAAAGTAGTTGTTAGAGTTTGAGGAGTCTAGGCGTGTGCTTGAGTCTAGGATTAGTGAGTTGGAGGAAAAGTTGAGAGACTCGAGTAAGGTTAAGTTTGACTTGGAGTCTAGGTCAAAAAAGTTAGATAGGATGTTAGGCACTATCCAAGTCAAGAGAGATAGGTTTGGTATAGACTACGATGAGAGGGTTGTTCCCACCCCCAAAGCCAATACCAACCGTGTAAGATAGCTCACTAGGAACGTGAGGAGAGATCAACATTTTGGTAATCATGCCCACCGTGTTTACATTTTTCCCATTGCGGTAGGAAATATCACCTTAGACGTTTTTGCTATGACCTTAGGAATGCTCCTAGGAAGTTTAGAAATAAAGTCATGTCGGTTCCCAAAACCCCCATGCGATATGTCACACCTACCTGGGTTAGGAAATCGAATTTAGAGGCTTTAGGACTAAAACTTAATGGTTCTTATTTGGTTGCACTTGTTTCTTCCCATGCTGAATCTAAAGGTTGATTGTGTTACCATGTGTATCATTTTGTATTATATTTTTCATTTATTGTATCTTATTTGAAAAGGACAAAAAGAGTTTTGGTTTTGAGAAATTTTGAGAAAAATACAAAAAAAAAAAAACTTTTATTTGATTCAAAATATTTTGAAAAAGCCAAAAAGATTTTTGATTTCCATTTGTGTCGTGAGTTTACATGTTTGACATGGCATGTTGGTGTGCTTGAACCCCCTTCCTTCCATTATCCATGTGGCTAGGACATTTGATCATAACTTTTGATGCTTAGAATGATCTTAACCATTGTATTACGGGGTTGTTTCGAAGTTGATATGCATTTTGATTCGACTTTGTTTATATGCCATAATTGCACACATGCACGAGTTTATATGGATGTTTTACTACTCTTGCATATTTGAGTTTGGCGAGGCGTTCTTATCTCAATTTTGTCATCAATGCGTAAGTAGACTTAAGGAGGAGGTGTGCATGTAAGAACCGTTTATCGTGAGAATTGTAATAGAAAATATGATGAGTGTTCACGAAAAAGGGCTGCGAGACTGTAAAATTGACTCATTGAGAAAGCCACCATTTAAAAGAGCCCCAAAAAATTAAAAGGCAATACAAAGAATCATATACTCAAAATGGTCCAAATTAGTTTATATTCATTCAAAAGAAAAATATTATATATTTGAGGGAGTCTGGATGGATAAAAAATAAAACGGGTTGAACAAAGAATCCTAACGTTGAAAATCATGTCATGACTCTATTGTTTATAGAATCGTCAAAATTTTGGATTTGTGTGCATTATATTTGTTTATTTAGTTAAGATCACACTTTAATTGTCACATATGGCTATGATAAAGTTTGATGATTGATTGCTATCAATTAGAGCTTCTTAATCGTTTCGAGGTGTTGGAATTGTGATTCATTTATTGTAGTTCATGCCCCTTCATTCCATGTTCATGTTTGATCACATCGGTACTATGTTAGCATGTAACTCATTTTGTTTTTAGTTGAGTTTTCTGTTTTTGCTGCTATTTTTGCACTGTTTCGCAAATTTGACCCCCTTCCATTTGTTTTTTGGAAAAATATTTGCACTGCGCAAAAATAACATGGCTTTCTGGGTAAACTGTGAAAATTTGTCTTTTTCGTTCAAGCGACTGGACGAGCTCGTTTGAGCAAGATTTGTTGTCTCAAGAAGCTGTCGTTCTAACGACAGAGCTTATCATTCGAGCGACACTGATATTCGTTAGAGCGGCCTGTTTTGGTTTTCTACATTTATTTGCTTCAGTACCCAGGTTGTTTTGGTCATACATTTTGGTACAGGGTTGCTTCTTTACATATTATTTATGCAATGTTCTTTGATAGATTTGATCGTTTACTGCATTTTGTTATTTAGTCACACCTATTTAGATTGTTGATTCATGATTGTGTGATTTGTCAGTTTACTAGCTATGGATTGGATATTGTTGATCATATTTAGCTTGTTGTTTTATGTTCATCTAGATATACTTCATTGATAGGTGCCCAATTTGTGTGTTTTAAACAAAACCAAAATTTTACCAAAAATTATTCAACTTTTAATGTGCACCAAACCAAGTTGTGAAAACCCAATTCTGACTTTAAACCAATTTTATCTTGATTAATCCTAAACATGCATCTAGTGAATAACGCAAGAAAAGTAAAGTAAAGAATACTCACAACGCCGGATGCACGAGGAAAAAACACAAAACGGGAAAATAACCTCGGACGGCCCAAGCCAGACAATCACTATGAACAATGGTTTTACAAAGACAGATTAGCCTTACACAATAACTCGATCCCCACGGGTCTTGACGCTCCTTCTGATCTTCAACCGTTCTTCAATAGTGCCCACGCAGAAATTCCATCTTCCATGATACATGTCCATAACACACGCGCCCACGTATGTCTTGGTGTTTACCAATTGGCTTTGATTCGTCTACGATGTTGAACAAGAAGTCCTTCTCTTTTCTTCACCGCAAAACCCTTTGATGTTCAATGTGTAGAAAAAACTTCTTTGGTGCAAAAAGATCATGTAAGCATATAAGAATGATAACTCGGATCTTTGCAAACTCTAAGGATGTGTTTATGCTTTGTAAACTTTAGAAAAACATGTGTAAAGAACGTAATGGAATGTATTCTGTTTTTTCTAGATCCACACCTATGAAACTCTGATATAAACACACTTTAAATAATAATTTAGGGCCGCCTAGAAATACGTGTCGTTCGAACGAAAATGTCATGTCATTCGCGCGAATTAGGCATCTCGTTCGAGCGAGATCCTTATGTCGTTTGAGCGAGCTGACGTGTCAGTTTGACTTTTTGAGTTTTAGTTCAAAACGTCTCTTTTAAAAGAGATCCAAAATAGTCAAACTCTATTTCGAGTATATCATAATAAAACGTAGTATAAACACTTAAAACACTTTTTAAAACATTTTAAAATATTTTTCTTTATAAAAATACATCCTTATCTTTTATAAAACAATTCCGAGCACCATTAATTATACGCATTCATACCTGAGTGATCTCGGAATGCAATTAACTTTGAAGACGATTAAATCTGCACCAATTAAACATAGGCATGATTTAATTTTTTGAATCTTTGCCGCAGCGTCTTTAATTTTTTTCAATACGTCATAAACCAAGTGGGGTCGTGACAAAATAAAAATCTCCCTATGACATATTACAAACACAGTTTTGTTCACGAAATTAGTCAAAACAATATAGGGACTCAATTGGAAATTTATGTTCTTACAAATCTCCCCCTTTGACTATTCTGGGACAAAACTAAACTAGTGAAATGCCTAAATCGGGTCGTCAAGTCGTATGACGCCTAAATCCTATCCCATAAACCCAAAATAAAAATTACAGGACACGGACTAGTATATGTAGCACCAGCAAGGATGGACTGTCTGAATGTGATGTAGGCTTGAAATCTTGAATCGCTAAAGAATTCCTACACATATGAAATAGACAAACAAATACCGAGTGAGGTATGGAGGAACAAATGATACCAAATTATATTTCTAATAAGAACAAATCATTTGAAACATGTGAGAACTTATTTGATACCAATTTGAAAGAAATATAATTAAGCACTATGTAAATCCAGATATCAATAGAAACACTCAAAAAATCTCCCCCTACATCACATACATCTCTCCCCCTTTTTGTCTCGAATAGACAATCCGGTGAAAAGATAAAATATCTAGCATGAGAATATACAAATTTGAATCAATTTGAGATTTGAAACCACTAGATAATCATGAAAAAACCTGCTAAATATGATCAAGAAAGGACAAATCAGTAGCTAGTAAACCAAGGAATCACACAAAAAAATATAGCAAACTAATCAGGTGTGATAAATGGACTATATGCAAAAAACCAATTTTGAACCAATTATAACCTGCATATAAAACAAGTCAGTCTAGAAAAACTTCCATCAGTACCAAAAAAAATACCAAACTAACCCAGAGGACTGCAAACCAATCAGAAGCTCCAAAACAGCATATCGTTCGAACGAGCCAGGGACATCGCTCAAACGAGTTGAGGATGTTGCTCGAACGAAGTGCAACTATCATTCGCGCGATATGGTTATGTCGTTTGATCGACTTCTCGCGACTTGCCAAAATTTTCCAAATTCCCAGAAATATTGTATAATATTGCTCAGTGAAAAAAAATCACAAAAAAATTCCAGGAAGGGCCTAACAGAAATAAAACACTGTTAAAACAATAGGCTTTTAACACAAAACACAAAAACTCATAAAAACTAAAAATGTGAGTTACATGCAAACGTAGTACCGATGTACTCAAACATGGATATGAAGTGAATGGGCATGAAACTACAACAAATGAGTCACAATTCCAACACATCGAAATGATCAAGAAGCTCTAACTTATAGCGATAAATCATCAAACTTTATTATATCCATATGACAATTAAAGTGTGAGCTTAATGAACTAAACATACTACATGCACACAAATCCAGAATTTTGACGACTCTACAAACAATAGCGTCAAATTGCGGTGTTTCAACATTAGGATTAGTTGTGCAAACCCGTTAAAATTTTTAATCCACCCAAACTCCCTCAATAATATCATATTTTCTTTGAAATGAATTAAACTAATTTGGACCTTTTCTTAGCATATTGTATTTTTTTTTTGCTCTTTTAAATGGTGGCTTTCACGACGAGTTGTTTTGAACTCTCACAGCCCTTTCCCGTGAATCACTCATCATTTTTACTAATTCAAATCCTCACGATAAGCGGTTTTTACATGCACACTTATCCTTAAGTCTACTTACGCATAGATGACAAGATTGAGATAAGAACGCCTGACCAAATTCAAATATGCAAGAGAATTCAAACATCCATATAAACTCGTGCATGTGTGCAATGTTGGCATATATACAAGGTCGAATCAAAATACATATCAACTTCGAAACAACCCCATATAAATAATGGTTAAGATCATTCTAAACATCGATAATAATGACCAAATGTCCTAGCCACATGGATAATGAAACGATTGAGGGGGTCCAAGCACACCAATATGCCACATCAAACATGTAAACTCAAAAACAAAAACCTAAAATTTTTTTGGTTTTTTCAAAAGTTTTCTCAAAAATAAAATCTTTTTGTATTTTTCAAATAAGACTCAAACAAATGAAAAATATAATACAAAGAGATAAACATGTCATAACACTAGCAAATTATAAACATGATGCAAGGGCTAGCGTATGACAAAACATGCAAGCTACTAACCATAAGAAATAGCAAGAGATGAATCATGTGCATGCATGTGAGAATCAACCAATGAAGCATTTAACATCTCCAAAATGGATTTCCTAACCCAAACAGGTGTATACCTAACAAAACGGGTTTTAGGAACCAATGGGACACTACGTTTAATCTTCCTAGGGTCTTTTGTAAGATCGAAACAAAAACTCCTAAGGTGACCTTTCCTACCACAAGGCGAACATGTGAAAACACGACGAGGAACGGGACCTTTATGTTGACCTTTTCTAATACCCTAGGATGTGGTTGATGCTCTAAAACAAACTATGGTTTTGGATTTTACAATCAAACCACTAGAATAAGATAAACCGCTACCATCACTACTCGAGTCATTTAAATCATTTTTTAACTTCAAAACTTTCGACTCAAGCAAATGATTAGACTCCTCAAACTTTAGGGACTCCTTATTTAAATACTCACTTACCCCTAGAAGGTTATCTCGCTCCCCCTCAATGTGAGCAAATTTATCCCTAAGAGCCTTTTCTCGTGCCATAAAATCATTAATCGAATTATTTTCCTCAACGGCACAAACTCTAGAATTTTTTAAATACTCTAACTCTTTTTCTAAAATTAGGACTCTATCATCACTCTCCTTTCGCCCAATTTTAATAAAGTAAAATCTTTAAACAAGGAACTAAACTTCTCACGACAAATATCTCTTTGAATTGTAAAATTTTGCAAATATTCAATCCTATTTTTGAAACCATAATTTTCTTTCTCCAAAACTTCAATACGTTTTGCAAACTTTAAATTCAAATGATGTAAATCGTCAAAGCTTAGAGAATCTATCGAGAGAAAATAAACATAGGAGAGAAACAAACACACGGGATCACAAAACAAATAAATTATGTTTTCTAGCTCTGATACCAATTTGATAGGTGCCCAATATGTGTGTTTTAAATAAAACCAAATTTTTACCAAAAATTATTCAACTTTTAATGTGCACCAAACCAAGTTGTGAAAACCTAATTCTTACTTAAAACAAATTTTTTCTTGATTAATCCTAAACATGCATTTAGTGATTAACGCAAGAAAAATAAAGTAAAGAATAATCACAACGCCGGATGTACGAGGAAAAAATCCAAAATGGGAAAACAACCTTGGACGACAAGCCAGACAATCACTATGAACAATGGTTTTACAAAGACATATTAGCCTTACTCAATGACTCGATCCCCACGGGTCTTGACGCTCCTTCTGATCTTGAACCGTTCTTCAATTGGGCCCAAGTAGAAATTCCGTCTTCCACGATACCTGTCCACAACACATGCGTCCACGTATGTCTTGGTGTCCACCGATTGGCTTTGATTCGTCTACGATGTCGAACAAGAAGTCCTTCTCTTTTCTTCACCGCAAAACCCTTTGATGTTCAATGTGTAGAACAAACTTCTTTGGTGAAAAAAGATCACGTAAGCATATAAGAATGATAACTCGGATCTTTGCAAACTCTAAGGATGTGTTTATGCTTTGTAAACCTTAGAAAAACATGTGCAAACAACGTACTGGAATGTATTCTATTTTTTCTAGATGCACACCTACGAAACTCTGATGGAAACACGCTTTAAATAATAATTTAGTGCTGCCTCGAAATACGTGTCGTTCGCGCGACTTAGGCATCTCGTTCGAGCGAGATCCTTATGTCGTTTAGCGAGCTGACGTGTTAGTTTGACTTTTAGTTCAAAATGTCTCTTTTAAAAGATATCCAAAATAGTTAAACTCTATTTCGAGTATATCAGAATAAAATGTAGTGTAAGCACTTATAACAATTTTAAAAACATTTTAAAGTATTTTTCTTTATAAAAATACATCCTTATCTTTTATAAAACAATTCCGAGCACCATTAATTATACGCATTCATACCTGAGTGATCTCGGAATGCTATTAACTTTGAAGACGATTAAACTTACACCAATCAAACATCGGCATGATTTAATTCTTTGAAGCTTTGCCGCAATGTCTTCAATTTTCTTCAATACGACATAGACCAAGTGGGATCGTGACAAAATAAAAATCTCCCTATGACATATTACAAACACAGTTTTGTTCACGGAATTAAGTCAAAACAATACAGGGACTCAATTGGAAATATATGTCCTTATAAATTGATTTATCACATTTTAGATTTGTTTATCTTTTTACCGCGTTGTCTATTCGAGACTAAAAAGGGGAGAGATGTGGGTGATGTAGGGGAAGTTTTGTGTGTTGAACTTGATATCCTGATTTATTGGTATTCACAATTGTCACAAATTGATATTATGTTTTTTCTCAGATAATAAATTATTCGGATTTGATTTTTTTCATATTGATTTATATCATTTTCTCCCTTATACTTCACTGAATATTTGTTTGTTTCATATGTGTAAGTATGCTTAAGAGATTTGAGATTTTAAGACTGCATCACACTCAGACATTCAGAGACAGTTTCATTCTTGTCAGACCATCATTTATGAGTCTTATCTTATACTGATAATGTATTTTTACTTTGGGGTTTTATGGGATGGGATTTAGGCATCATACGGATTGACGGCCCAACTTAGGCATTTCACTATTGGTTTTATCCCGGAGTAGTCAAAGGGGGACATTTGTAAGGACAAAATTTCCAATTGAGCCCATGTATAAAACACGTTTGAGTCATAGGTAGATTTTTATTGTCACAATCCCACACAGACTATGACGTGTCAAAGTTTAATTGAAGACGTTGCGACAAAGCTTTAAGAAATATTTATACCGAAGTTGGAATTTGTGCGAGTTTATTCGTCTTCAAAGTTTAATTGCATTCCAAGATTACTCAGGTATGAATGCATATTATTAATGGGACTCAAAATTTGATTTTATAAAGATAATGATGTTATTTTATTTAATAAATATTTTAAAAATGTTTGAAAGTGTTTGAAACTGTTTAAAGTTCGTTTTAATCTCATAATGAAGGATTAAAGATTGAATTATTAGGACTCTAATTCGCGACATTGTTCAAACAACATACATTGGCATTCAAACGAGATGCCACTCTCGTTCGAACAATATGGTCATCTTGTTCGAGCGACAGGTTAAGTCGTTCAAGCGAGCAATCGCTTCAAGTTTTTTATATATAGGCGTGTTTCCATGAGATTTCGCGTGTGTGTATTCTGCTAAAAATAGTATACTAACCAGAAAGTTTTTGCACACATGTTTTCAAAGATTTTCTAAGTTTAAACCATCCTTTGAGTTTCAAAAGATCCGAGTATCATTGGTATATGTTATGTGATCTTGTTTGCACCAAGAAGAAAGTTTCAATTGAAGAGCAACTGCTGGTTTTGCGGTGAAGATTCTACGAAGTCCGTCTTCAACATCGTAGATGTTACAAGCCATATAGATGGACACCAAGACATACGTGGATGCGTTTGTTGTGGACAAGCATCGTGGAAGAAGGTTACTTTCTGCGTGGGCACTATGAGAGGAGTGGTTGAAGATCAGAGGAGCTTCAAGTCTCGTGGGGGATCTAGTTGTTAAGTAAGACTACCATTTGTCTTTGTCAAACCATATTCATAGTGATTGTCTGGCTTAGGTCGTCCGAGGTTTTTTACCCTTTGTGGTTTTGCTCATACATCCGTCGTTGTGAGTTTTCTTTTCCTTACTTTACTTGCTTTAATCACTAGACGCATGCTTAGGTTTAAACAAGATACAATTTGGTTAAGTTAATTTGTGTCATAACTTGGTGTTGTTTATAAAATTGAAAAAAAGGGTTTTTCTAAAAGAGAAAGTTGGATTTTGTCATCCTTAAGCTTAAGTTAATTCCTCATTTAAAAAGGGGACTCTACAGTTTGAGTGAATAGAAATGGTATTAGGCCTTCAAAAGTGAAGACTTAAATTACAGCGGGTCTGCAGAAGGCGGAGTTAAAAAGTCTTACAAAATACCTAATGAGAGCAGGTATTTATAGGCAATTAAAAACTTCAAGGTGGCGACATGTCGTTCGAACGAAAGCATCAAGTCATTATAATTACATGGAGATGTTGTTTAAAGCACCGTCATACGACCTAAGAAACGATCACTTAAAAATCAAAACAACACGGGTTCGCTTGATCCATATGAGATCAGGAACTTCGAGCGACCCTTTGAACGACATCGCCATGTCATTTGAACGACTGTTGGCAAAAATAAACTTTTATTTTAAATGCCCCCCTTGTTTTTGATAAAATAAAATCACTTGTAAAAGCGGAATAAAAATCTCCCAAGTATAAGCGCGAATCTTCAAATAAAATAATACCATTAACAAAGTGGAGTCAGGGGCGGATCCACCCCAGGACGAAGTGGGGCGGCCGCCCCAGTTCATTTAAAAAAAAAAAAAATTTAGGAGTTTTGTGTAAAAAATTAAACCTGGAGGTTACTTGAAATTATATTCAAAGTTCAGGGAAAAATCTGTAATAAACAAAAAAAACATAACTTCAGTTCTGTTTCCCTCTTTCTCACGTACCAAAGCAAAACCTATTCTCTCTTCTAAAGATTCCACCGCCACTCTCTCTCTCTCACCCTATGCTCTACACTCCACCTCTTCCGCCTCTCACCACCCTATTCTCCACCGCCCGTGCCGCCAGCCCAGTCCTGCCCTGTGCAGACTTCACCCGCTGCCCTGCTCTCTCTCCTCTCCACCCGCTGCTGCTCTCTCCACCCGCCCCCTGCTATCCCTCCGCTTCCCTGCTCTCTCCTCCGAGGTATATTTCATCATTTATTTATTTTATGTATATTTGTTTATAAATTATGTGTCTGTTTATATGTGAAATTATATTTATACTACTGAAATTATACTAAATTATATGTTGTATTAATTATCATATGATAGTTTGATAATAGTTTTTAGTGTTGAAAATGAATATTATGCCCAAAAAAAAGTAAAAACAATTCAAAAAATGCCCGATAAAACTCGAAATAACCCCAAAAAAAATTGCCTCGGGAGCTCCCGCCCCCGAACCCCCGGCATCACAAAATCCTGGATCCGCCACTGAGTGGAGTAGTGGAGACCGGTTGAAGTTGAACGACGCATGTTAAAGATGATGGGTGCATGATGATGAGCACATTGCCAATGATTCGGATAGTGAACGTCAAGGATGATCGTGTGTATATGTGCCAATGTAACGGTATAAGCGATATCATATGTGATCTAGGGCAACTCAGACAATTCCTAGATTCTATCGGACAATGACAAGATTATGTCGTTACAACCTCTCAACTATTGTGCATACCTAGTGCCTACATCTTAACCCACCTAGTTACATTACCCTGATTGACTAGTCTTGTTAAAGGAAAATGTAATTACCCTTTTTAGTTAACATTTAATTGATTTAATTACAATTAATGTACATTTTAGTTTAATGTAATATATTGATTTTGATGATTCAAAACATACTTTTATTGAGTAATTATATCAATATTTCTTAATTTATAATATATAAATCTATTTTGTTTATATACTATCATTAGGTATGTAATTTTTTTTTTAACTATTGTCATCATGCCATATATGCGAGTAATTATTTGTCTTAATATCTACTTAGTTGTACAGTTGCATATTTATATGCATAATATTTATGTACATCAATACTTATCTTTCTAAATATTTAGTTATGTAATATAATTTTATTGTCAATATTTATGGGTACATATTAGATACATATTATACTGTTAATATAGTATATGTATATGTATATATATATATATATATATATATATATATTTATTCAGTTTATATATATATATATATGTTATTTATATATGTATAAATGTTATTACTGTACTCGTATGCCTTTGCTAAATATATAATTTTTTGTTCTTATAAATTTTTTTGTTACATTTCAGTTATATTTTTTTTATAAATCTTTACTCATACTTTTATTTTATTTATATAATTACATATATTAATTATGTTTTTTATTATTACTTATTACTTACTATTTTATATTTTATATTTTATAATTATTTTCATTATATATTATATATACTATTTGTTTCATTTTTTTCACTTAGTTCTGTTACATAATGCTTTATAATATATCATACAGATATAGATCGCTGTAAGAACATTGTATTTAGTTCAAGACTTTAGATGAACCGTTTTTTAAAGTTCATTAAACTTGACAGATTCTTTCTTTTAAAATTGATAGGTATGGAGATTCTTTATTATCTTTATCTTGGATTGTTCCCTTACATTGTCCCATCACTTTTGATTTACAGAAGAACTTACCCATGTTTTCATTTCCTATATGTATGAGATGCTATTTCTTTTATATAAATTTATATTGTCAGTTCTTTTAGTTGTCCCATCCGTCCTTATACCTGTTATACATATACCATGCTTTGGACAAACCTATGCGCCTATATCTATAGGCTTACAACTATATATATAATATATATATATATATATATATATATATTGCTTTGGAACACACGTTTTTTTAATCAGATAATATATAGATATCTCTCTCTCTCTCTCTCTCTCTCTCTATATATATATATATATTGTTCACGAACAGTAAACATTCCAATTAAGACGACTTGTTCCATCTTTTTTTAATAAAAAATTAAGATAAAGGTAGTGTTCCTTCTTATATTTGGATTTTTAGGATAATGCTTTTCACGTTTATAAATCTAGTCCCTGTGGTACAATAACATTTATAAATTTAGTCACTGTGGTACAATAGCATTTATTTTTTTGGTCCGCGTCAGCGACACTATTTTTCACCATTTTTCATGGTATTTTTAATACAGGGACTAAATTTATAAAATTATATGAAGTGTCCTATTTTTATACACTTTAATAACAGTTTTGACATCTATATGTACTATTTTATAAAGATTTAAGGTTCGTTTGATACACAAAATATGACCAAGTTAATAGTGGTATACCACTTTTGGCTTGGAACACGGTTGATAACATCCAAATAATCCACAGCATCAGAATGTTTTTGGGCATTCTTGAGATTTTCGATTTCTATTTGCATGTTATTTTGCTGAACCCTAAGTTGTCTTAACTCAGCTTTAAGTGTATTCACTTCGTGTCTTAGGTCATTAAGACTAGCAGGTTTATTATTTAAAGGTTTGAACATGGCGTCAGGCCATATGCCACATGATGGCAATATTTATACATAAGCTTTTATACCTGCTTTAATGCCTTGAAAATCGAACATCACTTAGGTTCCATTTGATAGGCTTCCAATTCCAAGGCAAATTTTAAAAAGTTGAAAAATTCTGGTCTTTTCCCGCTTTTAGACTGTTTGATAGCCTTAATTTGTCTTGAAATTTATTTTCTATGTACAATACCCCTTAAGCACAATTTGGCACCTTAGGATGTATTTCAATTCTTTGGAGGGGTCAGGTCTTTGTTTGCCACCTTTGGGTGGCAAATCACTCAACACCAGTTTTTTTTAAACTCTATATATTTTATAAATATATAAATATATATTATTAATATATATATATATATATATTATAAAATAAAGTAGGTGATGTGGATGGCGAAATATATGCATGATATTTTTGCTTTTTTATGTATGATATTTTATATACTTCATGCATGCATAACATACATATAATTGCAGGCATAACATACATACATACATACATACATACATAAAATATTCGTATATTTTATATATTTTAGCACATATATGTATATTTCGTATATTTATATATATTTCATATATTTATATATTTCGTACATTTATATAATTTATATAATTCATATATTTTGTACTCGTCTATGGTAAATGTCCATAGATCTACAATTTGTCAAGTTGTATGATCTGTACTCGTCTTTGATGCACTATTTCTTGAGTTCTCCTTGGTTCTTGGATGATTGGGTGTCGTTCATACTTTGGGGTGATGATTTAATGCAGCTTTGAAGGTTGAGGTCAATGGAAGATTTGGTGTTGATAACGTAAGCTTCATGCAGTTGGGGAAAATTAAAAACAACAATCAAAACAAAATCTTTGCAAAAATTAGGTTTTTAGAGAATATTCTTAGCTGAGGTGTTCGTGTTGCATGTCCTTATTTGGTGTTGCATGTCCATTAAATCTACATTGTGTCAAAGCTCTATGATTAGTACTCTTCTTCTCAGTGTCCTTAATGTACTGATTCTTGAGTTTATTTGGTTCTTGGATATTGGGTGTGGTTCGAAGGTTGGTTGCTAACTTTATGCTTTGAAGGTTGAAGACGGTGGAAGGTTTGGTATGTTTTGTGGTTTCTGATTTTGTTCTCTTGGTGGAAGAGTGAGAGGATGGTTTGGTTAAATGTTAACTCCCATTTGCCTTTGTTGGAGGTAGGTTATTGTTCGGATCTACTTGCCACACGTGTTGGAGATTTGGTTTTATTTTTATTACGTGTCCTTTTGATGATAAGGTTGGTGTTTATTGGGCCAAGATTCTCGAATTTTTTTGCTTTTGGTTTGTTTGGATTGAAAGCCTTAAGGTTTCCTTTGGTATTTGTTTTTGGGCCCGTGTGCCTTGTTTATCAGATTATTGCTTTTCTTCTAGTGGGCTTTGTTGAACTTCATGTACAATTTTGGTCTTTGCCCAATGGTAATTATATTCACATTCTACAAAAAAAACATATAATTCATATATTTTAATATATATTTATATTTCATATATTTTGTATATTTCATATATTTAATATATTCCTTATATTTATATATTTAGTACATTTAATATATTCTGTATACTCATATATTTCGTATGATTAATATATTTCATATAGTTTTTTAAAAATATTCATTTATTTCGTATATATAATATATATATTATATATATATATATATATACTGAATATATACATATATACAGAATACATATATATATATTCGATATATATTCTGTAAATATATTTTCTCTCTCTCTCTCTCTCTCTCTATATATATATATATATATATATATATATATATATATATATATATATATATATATATATATATATATATTATGATAAATATATTTATATTATTTACGAAATATATGAATATATATTAGATATACTAAATATATATTATAATAAATATATGAATATTATTTACGAAATATATGAATATATATTATATTATACAATATATATTATACATACTAGATATATATTATAATAAATATATTTATATTATTTATGGAATATATGAATATATATTATATTATAATATATATATATATACACACACACACACTAGCGGAATGTCCGTGCCTAAAGGCACGGTGAAAACTTCCAAAATGCGTAATCGCAAAACAAAACAAAATTCAAAATACATAAAAAAATTTGATAAAAAACCATACGCAAACCAAATTCGGCAATGAAAATACGGAACTTTCAACTTTAAAGTCAATTTTGACCCCTTAGAATAACGTCGAAAATAGCCCAAAACATAGTTAGCTAGGCACGGAGGATACGAATCCAATGGCGTCAGAATCGCCTCATTCCGATTTATGTTTAAAAAGTAATGGCATTTCTCCTAAAACATATTATTTTAACTTGAAACAAAATAGAATTAAGACCCTTCAACTACTACTATCCCTAACTAAAAAATAATGATTGGAATTTCAATGAGCACATAAAAATCTAATTATTTAAGACATCATTGTCAACATTCACATAACTTATTACTATAAGGGTTGTTCTATCACCATTTATGAAAAGATAGCTCAATCTAATAGCATGAATAGTACTAAAATGTAACCATTAATTAAACAGGATAATATTATTAGTAGTGTTAATTCATAGCTAAACTTGAAAATCGTTTAAATTCACATCATCATATGTAAATGACAGCCTTATAAAACCCAAACGTAAACAATTTCGTACCCCTCAATTAAGTCATTTAAACCTAAATCAATATACATGATTTCAACAATTAGGCGACCCCCTCCTCGGTAGCGGCTTCAACTCTAGTATGAAGAGGCGACCCCCTCCTTGGGCAGCTGCTTCAAAGGTCTGATCAGACACATTTTCGGGGACCTCATCAGTCATCGGGGACCTCATAATATCTGGAAAGAGAAAAAAGAATGTCCTTAATTTCAACATTTATCAAAGAAAGTTTGTGTACTATAGGTTCCTAAGTTAAGAATGTACATCTTCAAGGTATAAAATAAAACACTTGCCCAAAATTTAAATGGACGAAACAATCGCTGATGTTAAACCACTTCACGGTCTACATGTTTATAACTATAATCTAGAGTTTCATCAAGAAAATTTTAATTAGCTCGGCGAAGTACAGACAGGAAAAATAATACAAATAAAATCACGTGGTCGATTTTACTGGCACACATAAAACTGTGCACACATTCTAAAACACATGTTTTTACACAATTATATGTTAGATTTTAGATTGCCTAAAATAATAGATTTTAGATTGCCTGTGACAATGGCTAGAATGTCATAAGTGAACTTGCTAACGGATTGATTTGGACCAGATCCTAATCCATGTTTATAAAGATAATTATTTGCTCGATTCGTATAATGATCATTAAGAATCTAACCTAAATCCTTAAGGACTTGGATCTGATCCAGTGATCCTTTAAGAATATTCAATATACAATATTTGAACCAACGCCAAACTTATTGCACAGTAGTTCAGTTAATACATCTACAACACATATAAGAACACAAATAAATGAAATAATATGAAGAGATGGAGGTATAAGATAATATGAAAGCAAAAAGGAAAAACCAATTAAAACATCTTTTCAACCTAAGCCATAAATCATATTTCTAAAAATTGAATCCCTAATTTTGAACCCAATTAAATTTGAAATCAAATACGAACGTATAGATATAGAAACGGATGATAAACAATAAATCGGAAGAGATAAATGTCAATAAAATCTTTATAGGGCAGCATACAATACACACGCACACACGCGTTGGGTAATCATCAAGCATAATATAAGTAAAACATTAGTGATAACGTAAAACATAACAGTAAAGAGAAAATATGTTCATTATGTTGATTAGGAGATCTATTATGATAAGAACAAAGAACAAAAGAAGCTAAACTATAAGTAAAAGGAAGATTCATTTTATTACAAACCAACAAAATTGTAAACCAATGTAAAACCATCTGTGTCGTTTGAGAACAAAACACCCAAAATATGAAAATAATTTAAGCATCCAAATAGGATACCAAATAGAACTAAAGAGAAATTGAAGAATAATTGAAAATTCATAACAAACGAATGATATTAAAGAAGTGTTCTTTAAACATACCTCAATCACATTTTAAAAAACTTAAAGATATTCTCCATAAGACTTTTGACATATAAAGACGATAAATATGCCTACAACGCAAAGAAATGAATTAATCTAAGACAACAATTTAACTAAGAATTTGATTCAGATCTCTAAACACTCGTATGACAATATCGACCTCAATGAATATCAACTTGAATACATTTAGGCAACTGATACATAATTTTTCGAAAGGAAAAAATATTAAAGAACAGTATTCAGTAAGTTTTTAGGCAATTGCAGTAATCGCTAGAAGAATTTGCAATGCAGCAGCTAGATTGTGGAGGCATTCAATAAACTGATATGGCCTGGAACTATAAATACGCAGCAGAGAACTATAATATCCGGACTTAAGATGCCATATACAATTAAAAACAAATAGTTTACTTGTGTAGACATATATCCTGACTGTAACTAATATTTATATGTACTTATGCCTTGTTTGGTTGGGTTCGTAGTTGGAATAAAAATCTAGTGTTTGTTCAGACGTGGATAGTGATAGTGGAAAGTAAAGACTTGTTCAATTTCAATTTCTAATGTGAAATCCTCCCACGTGCCCACAAAGTTATCTAATTCTTTTGGGGGAAATTTCTCATGTCATTTAACCTCTAATTAAATGTATCAATTTTATACTTTTCTAGGATATTTCTCGATGGAATCAGTTATCACTCGACTTACTTTACTGTGAAACAACAGGACCTAATATAGCTTGTGTCTATACAAACTTTTATCTGTGGAAATAAGAGTAATAATATGGTTAATGAGACATAAATACTGTTCACGCTAATATGATGCAATTGGAGACTAACTACAGTGAAATGTAAATATTTTTCCAATAATATATGTCCATTCAATTGTGCAATTGCTTCTTGACTCCATTTCCTTGCCCTGTTTTGACTTCCTGACATTGAACTACTGTATTACATTTCGACAATTTACTGAAATTTACAATTACAAATCAGATCACACATTACCAAACATATCACCAGAACTAACACCACACGTTTATCTTTAACCTCGAATATATTCACAAACACAAAAAATCAGTTTAAATAAGATGAACATATTATGTTATACGTAGATTCAAATTACAAACCTTATTAACCACAATATCAATTGGGCATCCCATATTAATATTAATGAACTGGTTTATAAGTTCAGCAGTCCGTGTAACAGTATATGGATATGGCCTACATATTCGAATGCCAAACAAATCCTTTGACGAATGACATCTTAGTAAAGCCCATTATAAAGATTGACCCTATAATCGATTTGTGAAAAAAATGAACATTAGTATAGTAATAAACAATTAAAAGTCGAATATGCGTAACGATATCCTGCATAATACTTAGGTGAAACAGGTCCTAAAACTAAACATCGCAAACAATAAATAATTTTGATGGAAATTAAATCATAGCAATGTGAACAATAAACTAAGAGAAAGTTCATTACAATGTGAACAAAACGATGTTAAAAGAAAGTGTACATCATGATTCTCTATATCAACCTTTAAATATGAAATAATGTCGTAAACCACGGGTATCGCGGTCACAAATTATCGCAGATATTGACTATTATGAGTACTGAAATAACGTGATAAAGCATTACGAATGTTTCTAATTAAAGAGACTGACTAATCGTCTTATTTATGTTTTATTGGGAATTTGACTAAGGATATATCTAAGAGTTATATTTTGTTGCGGATACTTTGTAATCTTGTCACTGAACTTTAATGGACTCTACCTCATTATCTGATTCATTGCCAATAAAATTTACATATTCATCCATGTCAAACTCGCCCTCTTCATCCAGATCACAAAGTTCCAAGGATCACAATACCCCATCGTCACATGGTTAAACTGTAATTAAGTTGGCTAAATATGTCACTGGTTATACTAATACGTGGAGGGCAATGACCTATGTGATCACACCAAATCCTGCCTAATTTGTATAAAAACTCTGAATATTAAAGAATTGAAGAATGCAAAATAAAATAAATGACAACCTACTTAAAATGGCATGAATGTGGTAGTGTCATGAAATGACATGAATATGTCCCAAAATTAACGCGATATTCCATGAATATATATTTTTTTTAAATATGTATGTTGATCCAGACTAGAATATTTTAGTAATGGTTCTCTTTGAGGTTATTCCAGAACTAATCACTTGCCAAGATAATGAGAGGTTGATTATGATGATGATAGATGTTGAATTAAAAATGCAATTTTCTCTATGTATGGTAATTGTGCTCCGTGTCCTGGTGGGTTTTGATGGTCTTTTGAGTATGGTTTTAAAAAGTTGTGGAATCATTTAGGTTCTCGATTATGATTAATGTCTCCGCCAAATGTTTTTTGTCCTATTATATAGGGGTTCAATGGCGGGCCTCCTATCCCCCTTAATTTTTTGCATTGTGTAGGAGGTTCTTATTAGGGGATTAAGTAATCTAATTCATTCTGGTAAAGTGAGGCCTATGTATATTCCTCGTGGGTGTCATTTTCTTCCTCACTCTCGATACACGGATGATTTGATAATTTTTTGTAGAGATGATAAGAGATCCATTATTAAACTCATGTGTTTCTTAATATATATATATATATATATATATATAGCATGCTTTCTAGACAAGTGATTAGTAAAGCCAAGAGCACCTTTTATTGGGAAAGTATGCTAGGCATCATAGATCGTTTATTTCTGTCGTGGTTCGACTCAATGAGGTTTACGATCCTTCTACTTATCTTGGGGCTTCGGTATGTAAATGCAATACAAGGAGACTTCACTTAAAAGACACTGTGGATCAGGAGAAATGAAAACGTGAGGGGTGGAAGAGTAATATCCTCTCCATGGATAGAAGGCTTCAACTTGTTTAGTCAATTTATCAAAATACTCCTTTGCATTCTTGTAAAATTTACAAATGGACGGATGCACTTCTTAAAGATATATAAAAATGGGCTAGAAATTTTTTACAAGGATGCTTTACTTTGCTGGAAGGTCAGTTTAATTATGAAGTATACTTTAGATATAAAACCAGAGTTTTACATTCATTCACTGTGTGGTTAATTTTTAAAGATATGCTTATGTTTTAGGTCATAATAGTTTTTCTTTTTAACAATAAAAATCAACCACATTGGAATCGATTTTTTTTATAGATTTGACATAATAGTGTTTTCTTTTGGGGGGTAGGGGGAGCGGGGGTGTTTTGGTTGGACTCTCAACCTGCAACATGAGGATATGAGAATGAAGAGCCTGATCATTAGCCTAGACCTAATGGTTAAATAATAGGTAAAAGAGAAAAATATAAAAAAGAAAAAATATTGAAAAGTTGGTTGAGTAACAAAACTCAAAATTTAAAAAGTCATCTTCAAAATTCATCCTAGGTGATAAAAGTACACAATTAATAATTTGTTGACAAGGACTTTGGGGAGGCTTTTATCAACAACCGTTTTGCCTTTTCTTAAAAATTAACTGTAGCAATAAGATTTCATCGAATTTAGACCTAGGGAATTTTGATACTACGGAAGGTTTGCTTAACAAATTCAAGCATATGAAATAAAGGGATTTGAATACCGTTTATATAAATTTAAGTTGGAATATCTAATAGCTATATTTCTTAGATGTGGATTTAAACAAATAGAATGAGTGAGGTCTAAGGTCTTAAAATGTATTTATTTGAAACAATATGTCGGGATAAGATTTCAAGACTGGAAAGCCTTTAATCTAGTGCTACTATCAAAACAAAGAGGGAGACTTGTATCAAAATTAATTATAATTGTGTTCCAGAATTCTGATAGCAATGTATTTCATAAGATGGGCTTTTTGAGAAGCAAAATGGGTGCAAATCCCCATTCATTTGGAATAATATTTTGGAGTCTTCGGTTATTGGAATTTGGAGTACAATGGAGAATATATAATAGATAAAAGGTCAAATTATGGAATCGTTGATGGCTTCTCTGGCATTACTTCTTTATATCTGGACCAACAGGCTTTCGCGAAAGTTTTCATCAATCCAATATTATTGAATGGAAAGATATATGGAATTGCAAAGTTCCAAATAGATTCAAACACTTCATGTTACGGGTGTGGACAAACTCACTCCCAAGATGGAAAACCTCCATCATAAATGTATCACGACTGAGAAAGGTTGTTGCATTTACAAAAGACATAGTGAGACCTTAATTTATGTACTTTGAGATTGCCAGATAGTTAAAGAGACATGGAGCTTTATCAATCTGAAAAAAGGTTAATTTTGGGGGGCGAGCGGGCAAGGGACGTAGAGGAATTATTTTCACAAGTTCAATTTGAGGTTTTCGCTATGACAGCATGGAGTATATTCCATCACTAGAATAAACTAAAACATAATTAAGCGCCATCTCACCCAATCTGAATTCAAGATTTGGCATGATATATGGAGTTGTTAGAGGCTAATTCGTTTACAGAGGAAACGTAAGTAGCATTCGGAGGATATGATGGGCCACTCCGGAAGAGACATATACAATTAATTTTAATGCAACAATAGGTACAAATAAGAGGCTTATTATAGGGAGAAGCGGATGTCGGTTAGCCTTATCTCCCCAGACACTGCAGTTAAGTGGGAGCCTTATACACTGGGTACGACCTTTTTTTATGTAAAGTTGTACTATACTTGGAAATCAAGTCCAGGTCAAGTTGTGCCAAAATTAGTTACCACACCTCACTTAATACACACAAAAAAAACACCTCACTTATCATCACTTAAGAGTATCGGGTTGGGCCGAGTCATTTGAAAACCTACACAAAATGTAATAACCCTTTACACATGGGAGGACAAGTGAGGCGTGTTGTTTGGTGTGTTGGAGAGCCTAACACCAAACAACACAACTCACTTATCTTCATCAAGTGTATCAGATTAGGCTGGTTCATTTGAAAAACCAAAGGCCTATATGCAAATTAAATATTCACAATTTACCTATAATATATTATGTTTTGGCCCCTGTGTCCAATATTAAACAAAAAATTAGGGAATAAAAACACTAGACTAACAGTGGTTATTGTTCTCATATTGTTAATTGTTTCCAGTTGAATAATTTTGTATTTCATGTTGGCTAAATTGCAATTCCACTGAAATATGCAATTTTTACTAGAAACCTAATGAAGCCGAATATTCATTAACGTCTCTGATTCTAAATATTCCCAAATGGGAGTCGTTGAAACAAAGTTCATAATTCTGGAAAATTGTAGCAATATCCTCATACTGCTAAAAACAATGATAAAATACCTCCAAAAGGGGGTTCTTCGCAATAAACTTCAATATAAAAAAACATTGCCCTTTCCACTTATGAAATTGTTCCTTGTTTATATTTCTAAATTCCTTATATGTTGATGGCAGATGGGATTTATTTTCCTGAATGAAAATATTTGCATGTATATGCACTTTAAATAAAATTCATATACTCTACACAGTTTCGAATGTAATAAGATGTTGACTACAATTTGATTTTTCATGCAAGGGTTGGCCAAAATTCCAAGTGCTAGTTGTTTTCTAAATGTAATCATAACAGTTTGTTACCAATTTTTAATCATTTGCGTGTCAAAGATGCACGTTGTTGATGAATTAAGTACAACCGCATGTTCTAAAGCATGTATGACAGGAGAAAAGCCTCACTTGCACGTCCTCTTTGACCGCCCGGTGGTTCACCAAAATTTATGCTAGTTAAAATTAGGGAAAGAGAGAACAATCATTTGTATTGTTCATTTATGTAAGAGTGTATGACATTCCCTATCGGTTCTGGTGCGAAAATTTGTTGGGTAACTTTCAAACTTGTGATAAATGATTTGGGACATCTTGTCCCTATCATATCAAAATCCATAATAATTATAATATAATACATTTCATACTCACCTACATAACAATAGTTAATAAATCATACCCCCCCCCCCCCCCCCAATACCAAATTCAGGCACACCACCAATTCAAACTTTAAAATTGAAATCATTAATATCAAATCCCCCATGCATCGAATCAAACACAAGATCGTAATTGACCAAAACACAAAATAACACAATCCATAACGACCAAAAATATCATTCGATAAAAAAAAAAAATGTTAGATGGGTAGCAAATTCGACTTTGAAAATCAAATGTTCCATGCTAATCCAAAACCCTTAAAGCTTTAAAATTAAATAGAAAATACAATTGGTCTTTTAACTTTGGGGTTGATCCATGCAACACATATGACAACCGTTATGCATATAGAAACGATACTTATGCTTGCTTACAGTTGATCACCTGAAAAACAAAACATTTTAGAACATTATGCCCAGTTAGATATTGATATAAGTACATTCATCATTTTGAGTCGTAGAACATGAATGAGCATAATATTACTGACAAAATTTATATATGTGTGTGTATATTAAATAGGAGACGATACCCGTAAAATATATTGCGGCAAAAAGTGGAGAAAAAGGCTCACTAAATTTTCAGGGCACATTTACAAAACCCCTCAAAATAAAGCCACAATTCCAATACAAAATGAGTAGAAGGAATCATTACTAGGCCTAAATGTAAATCATAAAGCAAACGGAATCAAAAGGAAAACTAAGTAACCCTAAAATGAGGCCAAGTAGATGTACAAGACCTAAACAGAGTCAACGACACCAAATCTCTAAAAAATATTTTACAAAATTTCAACATAAAACTAGGAGTCTAAGGAAATGCTCCAGAAGCATAACCACATTAGAGCCTCACAAAATTGCATCAGACTAAACCTGAAGTAACAACAACTAGCCTCAACCAAAAAAATATGACAAAACTGACCTGAAAAGGCTATTTACACGAGTTACTAAATTCATCTATAATATGTGCATTTGCTTTTGATTTAAAATTTATACGATATGGATAAGAACAACCCCTCGATATATGAACGAATCTGCACAATGATGTGATCCGAATTGATAGGAATATTATCAAACACATGTTTATTACGACCACACCAAATTGTCCACCCCAGCAAATAAAGCAAGGAACACTCTTGCATAAAACAACCCCCAAACAGAGCAGGTGCTGAAAAGTTTCCTCATTTCTCAGCATACAGCACGTACCTACACCCATAAACTAAAACAAAATAGAAAAAACATTAATTACCAATCTCTATGTGATCCGGACAGTGGCAGATCCAGGATTTTTGATCAACAGGGGCCAAAGTTTCGTGTGGTGCCGGGGTTTGGGGGCAGGAGTCCCCGAAACGTTTTTTTTGTTATTTCGAGTTTTATACAAATTATAACTTTCTTTCGAGTTTTATACAAATTATAGTTCATCCAAATTGACTACAAATTATATGTTTCGAGTTTTTTGGGGGCATATATGTTTGGGACACAAATTACAAAAATTTGACAAGGGGCGGATTACAAAAATAAGGGTATATGTTTGGTGGGACTACAAAGAATCATACATACAATTTCTCCAAAAAAATCATACATATAAAAAATCATACATACAAAAAATCAGCTTAAGGTTAAAAAAAATACCTGATGGTGATGAGTTAACGGCTCCGGCTAGCATACACAAAAATCCTATATAATTTAGGTTTACATTTTTAATTAATTACAATCTTACACCCTCAGTTTTGAATATAATTAGAGTTATAACTTATAGTTTAAAATTTTACCAAAAAACCCTATATATATATATATATATATATATATATATATATATATATATATATATATATATTTTTTTTTTTTTTCAAAAATTGAACTGGGTCCAAGGCCCCCTTTGGTCCCCATGTGCATCCGCATATCCTGACATATCAATCATTGCATGAAGACACTTCCAGACCTTGGAGGTAGAGGGAGGGGGCACACCTAGATTAAATATTATAAATATTTAAATATGAATAAACAAATAATTAGAGATCATAGGCCGACAAAGTTCATGCGGTTGGTCGTTGGATATTAATCAAAAAACTACTAAAGGAACTTATTTTGCTCTCAGTTATAATTTTTTTTATACAATTCAAATGATGCATCTTTGGATTGGTTATCTGGCAAATTTTTGGGGAAGTCCTGTGAAGAGAAAAATTGCACTTCAACATAGCCAAAATATGTTCAGTTTTAATGTGCACTATTTCAGGTATAATAGATAGAGAATATTCTAGGTTAAGGAGCTCGACTAATGAACCACTTAGAATGAATAAGAATTTCCTAAGAGAAATAAAAGACAAATATATGGTCCCCAAAATATGTTAGATTTTCTGAAAGAGCTGGAAAAGAAACAAAAGTAAACAAAGACCTCTCTAATTATTAAGATATGTGAAATAATATTCTAATTGACATGGATCAAACTAGGGTAATCAAGGCTTTTAATTTTCCAAGTGATACATACTTTAGTTACAACTAGTTGGAGCTAGTATGTCAAGTGGCATAGTAGCTATGTCAAGTGGCATACTAGCTATAACCAATTATTATGTTACTAACAAAGCTATAACCAAGTGGCAATAACCTGTTTTCATGTGGCTTCCCTGTTACTAGTACTTGCTTGAATCGGGCTATATATAAATATTGTAGCATTCAATGGTTTTTCCTTAATTCCATCTATGATTATGATATATGCTACCACTTCCTTTATGTCACCTATGAAGCACGGACACTTCTCCGAAGGCCGCGTACGAGTGTCGGACACTCAAAGGACACGGACACGCAAGGGATACGGCTTAGATACGTGTCCGACACTCCACGTGGCGTGTTGGGCTTAAAAGGCATTTAAAAATAGTTGGACACGACTGGGACACCCAAGGGACACGGCTGAGACACGTAAGGGACACGGCTGACATAAATATATAATAACTTTAAAAAAAAAGGGCAGGAAACATATGTTTTTTTTCCTTTTTCTCACCTCTTTATTCTTTTTTTTTAATCTCTGTTCAATAAATTGCATTAGCCATATGAATTTTGATTTAGTATGGCATTTAGTATCATTATGATGTTTGATGTGTAGAGTGGATTTAATACTCTTAATACTTATATGTTTAACGTTGTTCTTAGTATGAGATTAGTATTAATGTGATATTTCATATTTTTTATATATATAAATAATTATAAAAAATATTTACTTAATACCGTGTCCCCGCCGTGAAGTGTCATGATTTTTTTATTTGCCGTGTCGGCGTATCCGTGTCGTGTTGGAAACGACACCCGTGTCCGTGCTACATAGTAGTGACTCTTTTTTCCCCTCTCTTTTTTCACTTCATGATTGGTGTTATTAATTTTGAATTTCAAAAATGAATGTGAAGTCCGTATTTTAAGAACGAAGCTACTGATGAGGATTTTCAACAATAGACAAAAATATATTTGAATGTGTTATTGAGGAATGCTAGAGAATATATTCAACTTTGGCAAAAATGGATAAGGATTTGGCAGGGATTTTTACCATTCAAGTGCCACCCTCTTGGCCATGAGATATGGATTGTCAACACTTTCTGCCCCAAAAGGAGCCATTGCACTATTTTCCAAAATACTGTATACCTACAAAGTGAATAAATTATCCCTGTCACAGGCAAACACATAATGAAGGATCAACAGGAAAAAAGAATAACAAGAACATGGAGAGGCTAGAGCACCATATCCGTCTTAAATTTAAATAAATATAGAGAAATTTTTGTATGAAAAATACCAACCTTCTGAAAGAGGGTAGTACTCATATTAGCAGACGTCAAAAGCTCCAGATTCCTATTTTTATCCACCACTGCCGAGCCATGCTTATACCACAATTCATTTCCTATCAAATCGATCTCAGCGAAACCTGAACCTGAACGAAGCCTATCAGAGCTGCTGAAATTTGGCCTACTTGTTGCATCAGTAATTTCATTTGGTTTTGTTCCTGCAAATATCATTTGCACTTTTTTTTTAAATTTTTAATCAATTATTCTACTAAAAGAATCTTTATGAATGAAAGTATATGTATACAACAGGTTACTGTGGAACAAAGTGTTATGTTATGGTTAAGATAAGCCTATGTGATTAATTAAACTATTAGTGACTAAACAGTTAGATCATTAAGTTTAAATGTTTCAACCAATAATATGTGAAACTAATGTTAACTCTCATAATGAAAGGGTCGACTAAGATGACAAATCTTCCATTTGGTGTATGGTCCGTCCAGTAAAAGAAAGAATTAGAATGTAAATTCACTTAACAGCGAGTAGATTGACATGTTTAATGGCAGGTCACCATGCAATTTTTTGAGAAATTAATGAACATATTCTTTCATGCAGATATACAATTAATGTCTACCTAGAAAAGAAAATAATATTCATATGACCGTTCCATCCCTCTAAATATGTTTCGAAAAATTCTTAGTTCATAACAGAAGATTACCATGAAATACCCAAATCCAGATCTTTGTCCTTCATTCACCCTCATTGGAACTTCACTCGCTACAAAACTTTAAGAGTAATCGACACCTCAGGGACGCATATGGTCGCCTGAAACAAGGAACCATCACATGATATAAAATGGTAGGTTTTCAAAGTCCATATATAGTATCAATATATATAATTCCCTTTTTGTATAATTAATCACTTACAGAGCCTAATAAACACAAAATCTAGAGATTTTTGCATACTTTTAGTTCAGAGTTAAAACCCACATACAACCAATATATGTGTTATAACTGTTTGTGTGTCCATATATATGAAAGGAATATCTACACCAGCACAAAAATAAAGGTTAGACATCTCTAACTAAACTGTTGAACAAGAAAGGGATTCCTGTATGGTCAAGGACCCGCCATAAACTAAAGGATCGAAATACTAACTAACTCAATATAAAAAAAAAATTACAATACTTTCGATTTTAATAATGCCAGTGACACATAATTCATCAGTGTGACACCCCGCCTAATTAAATACCGGGCGATCACTCCTTTATTAAATTAAAATCAAGGTGAACAGTTGGTTCATTCTTAACAACACTGTCGTAAAATAACTTTTCCAAATTAAACACCCTAAATAATTAAGCTAAGTGTCAAAACCATTTTTAGACATTACTTTCCAAATTTTATTTTATTAATCAACATTTAAAACTCTACATAATTCATCGTTAAGAATCATCCAACAAATATACTGGAACAACCAATCCAATTAATTAAACAACCAACCAAGTAATTACAACATTAAAACTTAAAGGAAAGAAAACATCATGACAGTAATAAATCCCAAAGTGTAAATAATGGAAATAAACAAGTCACAATATCCCATAAACAACTGAATAATGAAAAAGGGCGACACATGCCCAACTGAATAAATAGAGCTAGGAGTGGAATCAACAAATGAGGTCGTCTAAGCAAGAGGCCTGCAACTCCCACCTAAACTGCAGCGCGTTCCTTCCAAAGGATCCTATGCAAGACGCCCCTGTGGCTGGGCACCTGTAATACATACATATATATACAAGAGAGAAAAGAAAATGGAAACGGGTCAGAGCCCGATTGTAAAAATGATTTAAAATTTGTTTAGCAAGTATTTAAAATGTTTACAGGCCAATGCAACAACATATTTGTGCGGCACTCTCTTGAGACATTCTCACCTCTCTTCTAATGTGCACGCCTATCGTACTAAACTTCCCAACGGTTTAACTTATCTTATATTAGGTTGCTCGAAAGATTTAAACTGACAAATTCAACTGAGTAAGAGGTTTATTTCATTTGATAACAAAGTTCTCATTTAAACCTTATTTGCTAATAAAATTTCCCAGTATCATATTATACTTTTCAAACACATGTTCCCCAATTAAAATAATGATTCAATTTCTTACTTACCATAAACACAGTAGGTAGTTCCCAAATTTCAGAATTTAATATATATATATTAAATACTCATATAATATATATATTCTAATGGTACCCCACATAATAATTATGGTGCGGGCATACTCTACTATTCTGTCCCCGTATCACTCGTACTAAGGGAAATACAAGTTCGGAATCACTCTCGAACTGTACTAACACAAACACAATTCATAATGAGGCGAAGCATAGATATCAAGTCTCTAATAGATTAGTACATGCCCCTACGTCTCTTAGGACCGTCTGAACTATCGATTATATAGCTTATACCAAAGGATTTCTATCTTCTAGGGTACGAGTCAATATCCCCCATAAAGGCTCTTCAAGATAAGACTGTCCCAGCGCGGTAACCTCAGGGATAGTAAGTAGCGCCGGCACGATTTTCACATATATATAGTATATGCATAAACACAGTCATACAAATATACTACTATTACCATATCGAATTAGGTACATCTCATAACCCAAAATTATGACATTTGTCCTTGTTACTCGTTATTTAGTTATCATGTATAACGTTTTGCCTCTTATCTTAATTTGTGTGATTAATCCAACTTATCAAGTGACACTAACGAATTTCTATACTCCCAAGTGTAAATTTCAGTAGATAACTCCTTTATTTTCCAACGTAACTACCTTACGCGTCTCCCCCTTTTATAAATAATTCCATCGTCCCATATGTGTAAACATCCCCGAAGAATGTAAATCTCATCTTGCATTAAAGGTTTCTTATTTTTAATAAGTCCTACTGGTCTTCTTTATCTCCCAAATTTTTTTAATAAGGATGTCCAAAGATTTATTACTCATTTAAATTTAATTCAACTATTTAGAAGGGGAATTTTGAGTCTGCCAGGAGGGGTCGATCGATCGATGCGTCGATCGATCGATACCCCTGGTTCGATCGATCGATCAAACAGGTATCACGAATTCTGCAGAAAACCAGTTACGGGTTCTATCATCTAACCTCATCAAAATCCAAAGTTTTCACTCCCAAACTCCCAGAAATTTATACTACAAACGTCCTAAACCCAAATGGACAATATTTAACGTAAAGCATGCGAGTTTTCATCAAGATTCATGGATTAAATGTGCCCAAATTCATACAATACTCATGAACCCTAAAAATTTCTTTAACTTAATTCAAACCATTCTTTCTCCAGAAATTATACTTCTAATTCATCATAAATCCGTGGTTAAACCTCTACATATGAAGGGGGTTTCCAGATTATCATTTATATAACTAAAACATGCAATTTTCTAATCTCCAACATAGGTTTTCTTCCATAGAACTCATCCTAATCAACCCCAAACTAACATGAATGAAGCATTAACGAAATTAAGCAAGATAAATACTTGCCTGGTGATTTTTGGTCTCTGATTTGTGCTGAAATCAGTGTGGTTATGATCCTTGCGACGTGGTCTATCATTTGACGGTGACGGCGGCGCAAACGGAGGAGTTTTCGGCCTAGAAAACTTTGGCAAGCTCTCTCCTTCCCTCTCCTATGGCCGTCACTTGTTTTAGGTTGTGTTAACCCTAAAAGGCAACCCTAAGCATCTGATATAACCCTTGTAAATTCGTGGGTTTAATTACCCAAAATTACAAAATGTCCAAAATGCCCTCCCGGGGTACTAATTAAGTCTAAAAATGCCCCGAGACCCAAACTAAACCCCCGGGTACACTTTTCTGACTATCTCGACCCTTTTGGACACTTTGGCGCACTCAAAACGACCATACGAGCAACTTATAATTTATTCATTTTTATTAATCAATATTTAGTCCCGGCACGACACAGGCGCGTCCCGACTTAAATTTCCAAAATTATCATTTCATTCAGTCGTGACATTTAATAGAACCGATATCATATATTACATTGCTCATTAGTAATATTCAACAAGTTTCCCATACTTACTAACTCACATCACGTTAGTAATTATAAAAATAATTAATTTTCGAATTTATATTAAATTAATAACTCACATTAAATTTAATAAATCCCCAAACTTAGAAAGCCTAAAAATATGGGGTATTACATACTTCCCCCCTAATAATGGAATTTCGTCCCAAAATTCGGAAAAAAAATATGGCATACCTGGTAAGAATAAATCTGGATATCTCTTGCGCATATCTGCCTCGTGCTCCCAGGCGGATTCCTCCACATTATGATGCTCCCACTGGACCCGTACAAGTGGAACTACCTTCGACCTCAATCTCCTCTCGCTATGGTCTAGTATATCCACTGGTCTCTCCTCGTAAGAGCTGTCAGGCTGTAAGTCTATCTCTTCTATCGCTATGTGGGTGTGAGCCATGTCATCCCGAAGATATCATCTCAACGACGAGATGTGGAATACATCATGAATGCGATGTAAATGCTCTGGCAGTCCCAGCCTGTATGCTACCGGCCTAATTCTCTCGATAATGGGAAATGGTCCCATGTACCTCGGGGCCAATTTCCTTTTCTTTCCAAACCTCATCACTCTTGTCATAGAAGATAAACGTAGTAACACTTGGTCCCCTACATTAAACTCTCAGAAGAATCATTTAGCATCGGCGTAGCTTTTTTGCCTGTCATGTGCTACTAGAATACGACTCCTGATAATCTCAATCCTCGCAGAGGTTTCCTGAATCACCTTAGGTCCGAGCAACTTGTTATCTCCCACCTCTAGCCAACACGTTGGCGAACGACAAGGCCTGCTATACAAAGCCTCGAATAGAGCCATGCCAATCGTGAACTGATAAGAGTTATTATAAGCGAACTCTACCAGTGGAAGATGTGGCTCCCAACCTCCTCCAAAATCAAGAACACACATGCGTAGCATATCCTCCAACATCTGATTAGTACGCTCTGTTTATCCATCTGTCTGTGGGTGATAAGTTGAACTCAACCTCAACTCTGTACCCATAGCCTCCTGAAAGCTCTCCCAGAAACGCGACACGAAAATCTTATCTCTATCTGACACAATATTCAGGGGCACCCCATGTAATCTGACAATATCATCAATGAACAACTGAGGATACTGACCCGTGGTATAGTCTGTCCGCACCGACAGCAAATGAGCCACCTTGGTCAAACGTTCCACAATCACCCATATGGAGTCGTGGCCCCGCTGTGATGTAGGCAACCCTGTGATAAAATCCATGGAAATACCCTCCCACTTCCACGCGAGTATTTCCAATGGCTGAAGCAGCCCTAACGGTTTCTGATGGTCCACCTTTACCAGCTGGCAGGTAGAACACTTGGACACGAACTCAGCAATATCCTTTTTCATCCCACTCCACCAGTATTTCTGCCTCATATCCTAGTACATCTTATCTCCCCCAGGATGTACTGTAAATCGGGACCCGTGAGACTGGGTCATCACTGCATGACGTAATTCTGATCCTTCTAGAACTACCAATCTCCCATTAAACCTCAAACCCCCATCAGAGCTAACAGAATAGGACCCAGCACCCTCCGCTAAAAGTCGTACAATCTTCTCCTGGCAAAACGGGCCTGCGGTCTGTGCCGGTATCACCCTCGTAACAATCTCGGGTGTCACTGTCATGACAGATATGAAGGAACGGGCTAATGCGTCCTGGTGATGCAACTCCTTCCACTTTATTTTCCAGACATCCGCTACATCGTCTACCGGTCTACGGCTCAATGCATCAGCAATTATGTTGGCCTTCCTCGGATGGTATAGTATGTCGAACTGATAGTCCTTCACAAACTCTAACCACCTGCGCTGGCGCATATTCAGCTCTCGTTGAGTGAACAGGTACTGCAGTGACTTGTGGTCTGTGAACAAGTGATATTTCTCTCCCAATAAATAGTGCCTCCAAATCCTCAATGCAAAAACGACCGCTGCCAACTCTAGGTCATGTGTGTGGTAATTCTTCTCGTGTGGATTAAGCTTGCGGGAGGCAAAAGCTATAGCCTTCTCCTCCTACTAAAGTACTCCCCCAAGTCCCCGTAAAGAGGCATCGGTGTAAACCAGGTACTCCACTCCCGATTTAGGTAAAGCAAAGACCGGTGCTGAAGTAACCTTGTCTTTCATCTCGTTGAATGCCAATTGACAAGCATCATCCCAAACATATGGAACCCCTTTGTGAGTCAGGTTCGTCAATGGCCCCGTATTTTGGAGAACCCCTGAATGAATCTCCTGTAGTATCCCGCTAATCCCAATAAACTATGCACTTCCATCGGTGTCGTGGGTTATCCCCACTCCCTCACCGCTGACACTTTACTCGGGTCAACTGCTATCCCCCGTTCAGAAACAACATGCCCTAAGAACTGTACTTCTCGTAACCAGAACCTGCACTTTTCGTACTTAGCATATAGCTGATGCTCTCGTAGAGTCTGAAGAACCTGCCTCAAGTGCTCGGCATGCTCCTCCTCGAAGTGTGAATATATCAGAATGTCATCTATGAAGATGATGACAAACTGATCCAAAAACTCTCTGAACACTCGGTTCATCAAGTCCATGAATACGGATGGAGCATTTGTGAGGCCAAATAGCATCACTCTGAACTCATAGGACCCATATCTCGTCAAGAAATTAGTCTTTGGAACATCCTGCTCCCTAATACGTAGCTGATGGTACCCCGACCTTGGATCTATCTTCGAAAAGAAAGTTTCTCCCCTCAGCTGGTCGAATAGATCATCGATTCAAGGCAATGGATACTTGTTCCGTATCGTGACCTTGTTCAGCTCTCGGTGGTCCACACATAGCCTCAGTGAACCATCTCTCTTTTTCACAAACAAAACTGGAGAGCCCCAAGGTGGGGTACTCCTGCGAATGAAGCCCTGACCTAACAGCTGCTCTATCTGATATCGTAACTCTCGCATCTCCGTTGGAGCCATACGGTATGGAGCGCATGCTATAGGTCGAGTATCCGGTAATAAATCTATGACAAAGTCTATCTCTCGACTGGGGGGTAGGCCTGGTATCTCCTGAAATACATCGGAATACTCACGAACAACTGGGATTGAGTCTAAGGGAATCACAACCTCCTCACAGATATCCTCCTCTATGTGATACAGATGAGCGTTCGATCCTCCCTCTGGGCGAGGCATCGCCACTACAAACATCTCTTATCCCGGAATGGCAAAGATAATACTCCCACTAAAATAATCTATCATGGATCTGTAAGCTGTGAGTCAATCCATACCGATAATGACATCGTGCTCATGCATATCTAAGACTAACATGTATGCTGGTAATACCAAACTACCAATATCTACCCCCACCCCAGGCATATAAAGAATATTAGCGACCCATTTCCCAATGGTGAGTCTACACACGTCATAGTGCTCTCTGCTGTGGCTAATAACCCTAAGGCCTTCGTAAAATGGGTAGCTATAAAACAGTGCATCTCCCCAGTATCAAATAAAACCCGATCCATAGTACCATGGATAGGAAACATACCCTCGATCGCGGGTGGTGCATGTGGAGCTGCTTCCTGGTGGACATTATAGATACGTCCGTACTGTAACTGCCCCTGCTGCACCGGAGCGGCTAGAATGTCTAGAAGGGCTGGTACCTGAGCTGGTGCTGGGAGGGCGGCTGGAAAAAGTGGCCTCTGTGGCTCATTACGGGCACCCTGCTACTGTGGGGCCCTATCACCCTCTGGACAATCCTGGCGCTTATGGCCATGCTTGTCGCACACAAAACATCGGCCTTTGAAATTACCTCCCTTATGACCCTGCTGACTACGGCCCTGTTGGCCCTGATGAAAATGCTATTGGCCCTGCTGCTGACGATGTTGGCCTTGCTGTCCCTGCTGATTTGGCTGACCCTACTGACCTTGCCTATATCCCCCAAATCCCTGCCTGGAATCACCTGATCGGAACCGCTTGGCAGGGTCCCCCTGATGGGAACTCTACTCATGCTGACGATTTTATCCCTGGGATGTCGGTGCTTCACTAGCGCCACTACCCCCTGTCCTACCCTGCTGGCCGGACTCTCCTGCTCGCTTTCTTCCCTGCAGATGGAAGCAGTGATCCTGGAAATGTAGCAAAGCAGCATTGAGTACATCTGTGAAGGTACTCAGAGACAAATTTCCTATAAGGTGATGACGGATCCTCCAAGCTAACCCGTCTACAAACAATAGTATTTTCTTACCCTCAGTGGGTGCCTCATCTGGCACTATAGTGAGAAGTCTTGTGAACTCCTCCTCATACTCAACAACAGTATAATTCTCCTGCTTCAAGTTCAGTAACTTTCGCCTCATCTCAGTTTGCACGGCGGGTAGAAAATACTTGCGGTGAAACCGCTCCCAGAATAACTGAATCGGGATAGTATCCCTCTCCTCCAAGGTGGTGGTGGACTTCCACCACTGCAAAGCGACCCCCATTAGCTTAAATGAATCCAATAACTGTTTCTGCATGTCTGTGCACTCATACATACACAGATGCCTCTGGATATCTTTCTTCCATTGGATGACGATGATGATATCTGAACTACCCGAAAACTCAGGGGGATGCTCCTTCTGAAAGGCATCCCTAACCCGCTCCCATGCTGATGGAAGTTGTGCAGGTACTAGCGCCACTGCCAGAATCTGGGGTGGAGCCTGCTGTACTACCACTAATGCGGCATTCACTACCTGAGTAACAATAGCGGCTACCTCATTAGCATTCATCGTTCCCTGAGCCGGAGCTGCTGGATGCTCGGCTTGGGCACGCCTATCCTTTAGTGCACGTCTCGGAAGCATCTGAAATGTGAAGAAATTTATTAGTCTACAGTTATTATCAAATCTCAATTAGCTGAAGACGTAATTGCAAAAGCAAGAATACAACAATCCAAAAATAGGGCTCTATAACAAAAATGTTAAGCTGAAAGCGAAATAAGCCGTACAGATCCTAAGGACACTAGAACCTGTTGCTCTGATACCACCTGTGACACCCCACCTAATTAAATACCGGGCGATCACTCCTTTATTAAATTAAAATCAAGGTGAACAGTTGGTTCATTCTTAGCATCACTGTCGTAAAATAACTTTTCCAAATTAAACACCCTAAATAATTAAGCTAAGTGTCAAAACCATTTTTAGACATTACTTTCCAAATTTTATTTTATAAATCAACATCTAAAACTCTACATAATTCATCGTTAAGAATCATCCAACAAATATACTGGAACAACCAATCCAATTAATTAAACAACCAACCAAGTAATTCCAACATTAAAACTTAAAGGAAAGAAAACATCCTGACAGTAATAAATCCCAAAGTGTAAATAATGGAAATAAACAAGTCACAATATCCCATAGACAACTGAATAATGAAAAAGGGCGAAACGTGCCCAACTGAATAAATAGATCTAGGAGTGGAATCAACAAATGAGGTCGTCTAAGCAAGAGGTCTGCAACTCCTACCTAAGCTGCAGCACGTTCCTTCCAAAGGATCCTATGCAAGACGCCCCCTGTGACTGGGCACCTGTAATATATACATATATATACAAGAGAGAAAAGAAAATGGAAACGGGTCAGAGACCGATTGTAAAAACGATTTAAAATTTGTTTAGCAAGTATTTAAAATGTTTACAAGCCAATGGAACAACATATTAGTGCGGCACTCTCTTGAGACATTCTCACCTCTCTTCTAATGTGCACGCTTATCGCACTAACCTTCCCAATGGTGTAACATATCTTATCTTAGGTTGCTCGTAAGATTTAAATGACAAATTCAACTGAGTAAGAGGCTTATTTCATTTGATAACAAAGTTCTCATTTAAACCTTATTTGCTAATAAAATTTTCCAGTATCATATTATACTTTTCAAACACATGTTCCCCAATTGAAATAATTATTCAATTTCTTACTTACCATAAACACAGTAGGTAGTTCCCAAATTTCAGAATTTAATATATATATTAAATACTCATATAATATATATATTCTAATGGCACCCCACATAATAATTATGGTGTGGGCATACTATACTATCCAGTCCCCATATCACTCTTACTAAGGGAAATACAAGTTCGGAATCACTCTCGAACTGTACTAACACAAACACAATCCATATTGAGGCGAAGCATAAATTCCAAGTCTCTAAGAGGTTAGTACATGCCCCCACGTCCTTAGGACCGTCTGAACTATCAATTCGATAGCCTGTACCAAAGGATTTCTATCTTCTAGGGTACGAGTCAATATCCCCCATAAAGGCTCATCAAGATAAGACTGTCCCAGCACGGTAACCTCAGGGATAGTAAGTAGCGCGGACACAATTTTCACACATATATAGTATATGCATAAACACATCATACAAATATACTACTGTTACCATATCAAATTAGGTATATCTCATAACCCATAATTAGGACATTTGTCCTTGTTACTCGTTATTTAGTTATCACGTATAACGTTTTGCCTCTTATCTTAATTTGTGGGATTAATCCAACTTATCAAGTGACACTAACGAATTTCTATACTCCCAAGTGTAAATTTCAGTAGGTAACTCCTTTTTTTGTCAACGTAACTACCTTACGCGCCTCCCCCTTTTATAAATAATTCCATCGTCCCTTATGTGTAAACATCCCCGAAGAATGTAAATCTTGTCTTGCATTAAAGCTTTCATATTTTTAATAAGCCCTACTGGTCTTTTTTATCTCCCAAAATATTTTAATAAGGATGTCCAAAGATTTATTACTCATTTAAATTTAATTCAACTATTTAGAAGGGGAATTTTGAGTCTGCCAGGAGGGGTCGATCGATCGATGGCAGGAACTCGATCGATCGATGCGTCGATTGATCGATACCCCTAGTTCGATCGATCGATCAAACAAGTATGACGAATTCTGCAGAAAACCAGTTACGGGTTCTATCATCTAACCTCATCAAAATCCAAAGTTTTAACTCTCAAACTCCCAGAAATTTATACTACAAACGTCCTAAACCCAAATGGACAATATTTAACGTAAAGCATGGGAGTTTTCATCAAGATTCATGGATTAAAAGTACCCAAATTCATACAATACTCATGAACCCTAAAAATTTCTTTAACCTAATTCAAATCATTCTTTCTCCAGAAATTCTACTTCTAATTCATCATAAATCCGTGGTTAAACCTCTACATATGAAGGGGGTTTCCAGATTATCATTTATATCACTAAAACATGCAATTTTCTAATCTCTAACATAGGTTTTCTTCCATAGAACTCGTCCTAACAAACCCTAAACTAACATGAATGAAGCATTAACGAAATTAAGCAAGATAAATACTTGCCTCGTAATTTTTGGTCTCTGATTTGTGCTGAAATCAGTGTGGTTACGATCCTTGCGACGTGATCTATAGTTTGGCGGCGACGACGGTGCAAACGGAGTAGTTTTCGGCCTAGAAAACCTTGGCAAGCTCTCTCCTTCCCTCTCTTATGGCCGTCACTTGTTTTAGGTTTTGTTAACCCTAAAAGGCAACCCTAAGCATCTGATATAACCCTTGTAAATTCGTGGGTTTAATTACCCAAAATTACAAAATGTCCAAAATGCCCTCTCGGGGTACTAATTAAGTTTAAAAACGCCCCGAGACCCAAACTAAACCCCCGGGTACACTTTTTTGACTATCTCGACCCTTCAGGACACTTTGGCGCACTCAAAATGATCATACGATCAACTTATAATTTATTCACTTTTATTAATCAATATTTAGTTTCGACACGACACAGGCGCGTCCCGACTTAAATTTTTAAAATTGTCATTTTATTCAGTCGTGACATTTAATAGAACCGATATCATATATTACTTTGCTCATTAGTAATATTAAACAAGTTTTCCATACTTACTAACTCACATCACGTTAGTAATTTTAATATTAAATTAATAACTCACATTAAATTTAATAAATCCCCAAATTTAGAAAGCCTAAAATTACGGGGTATTACAATCAGTACTAAACAAACATAATAACAACAAATCTAAAATTCATTTTTACAAGAAGCTTATAATTGACTTAAAATCAATAATTTTATCGTTACCATTTATGCACCTGAACTTTCATTTCCAAAACCTTACTTTTAACACAAAAACTCACAACATTTTTGTGGCCAAATAAAGAATACAAGAATATCGACCTGGAATTGTTCTCAATCTAGACAAAAGATGATGGGATACAGTGAATGTCACAATAGCTATGTGAAATCGAAGGCCCAATGGCGGTGTAAAATAGAGGGTTAGTGATGTGAAATCAAGAGCGGCAGATCGAGTCTTACAGATGAGCGAAGGATCGAGGGGTGGATGTGTATTGGTAAGAGCGAGGGAAATTTTGAGTGGGAAAGTAAAAATTGAGGGAATTAAAATCAAATAAGAAAAAATAATTATTCAACCGTCCCTAAAATGGAACATTAGGGACGACAAATTAAGGTTGCCGAAAAAAGGAAGTATATTTAGGGATAGTTTGAATTAGATGTACCCAATAGTAATAATAATAATAATAATAATGATAATAATAGTAATAATAATAATAATAATGATAATAATAATAATAATAATAATAATAATAATAATAATAATAATAATAATAATAATAATAACAACACTTAAATAGAGAGGAAAATAAAGTGACTAATGACTAACCTAGTGCGAATACATAACACTCCAAAGCCTTCGTTGCATCTTCATTTCTAATTAACTAGACTATACAAGGAGAGGTTATTCATTGTTAAACTTGAGCAAAACAACTACAACATACACATTTTGTTTTCTAAAAGAACAACTCTTGCTTTACAATTCCGAGTATTTTCAAGGATTTTCAAGTCAATGATTGAAAATTTTAAATTATATAAAGTAAAGAAATCATAAAAATGTTGAATTGAAAATTCAATGGAACTGAAGTTGGGTTAACTTTGTTTTATTTTAACTATGACTGAGTAGCATACTATCATAACTATCAATACACATCTACTACCACGAAAATTTAATATCGATAAGTAAATTTAGACACATATTTACAAATTTCATTTACATATCGGGGGTGAAATGTATGAATCAATTACTACATCTGAATGCTCAAATCCGTAGTTATGCTTAAAAAGTAGTATATGATAGATTATATAAGTATTTGCGCTCCTTCCTGTAAGAAGTTCATACTTTCCTTCTCCTTTTTATTCTTACCATATATTAGCGACTGAGTTGTTGATCATCATCTCAGCACTGAATGTCATTTTTTTTATAAACTTTATTACAAACAAACTCATCTATTTACACCTAGAAATAGGAGGTTCGCTCATTATATTCTCTAATTAAGATGTCAAAGGAATAACAATCACTAAATTTGGTCTTCATAAAAGTAAAAAAAGAGGTTAAAAGCATGAATACCAACATAAAGAAATTGGCCACAAATACATTTATCAGAAACAAAGTCATGTAGAGCGCACAGGGCACACCCTATTAGGTGTGCTTATCCCATTGGTTTTTATTATTTTTCATTTATGTGGCTCTATCCCTTTGAGTTAACATTAGTTTGGGACTCTTTAGTGATAATAAGGGTCTGTCTTATTATAAATAAGGTCATTATCCTTAATTAAATTCAATGAGAGTTTATTAAAGATTTCGTGTTTACATCAAAGTGGTGGAAGTTAAATCACTGACCATACAGATTAAAAATTATGATTATGATCAATGGTGGGAGAACTCGACGGGAGCATCACCATAACAGCATGTTGGCCCAGCCGCATCACCTGCACTCCCTATAAAGGCTGCCCAGCCTATAGGGACGCCTAGACACTACTGCTAAAATGAAACCTTGCCACCATTCAGTCCCTCCAATGGTGCAAAACATTGGTCTGACAAGAACTTCAGGAAGACAATATCCTCATCTCAGAATGGCGTACCAGGGGCTCATTATTTTGCCTCATCGACCTCCCGATTTAAGTCATACATAGCATAAATCCTAGTCGCTGTTTGTGACCTCACTAAAGCTCTACCCCTATTTTTACCCTCCTTCAACCTCACCTCCAGCAGCACCACCCAACCTGAAACGTAATGACTTCGATGCACCCCAACCCTTCTGTCCCAACACAGTGCAGCAGCAGCCTGCCAGCGGCCATGGTAACTTCTGATTATTTACTTCCCGGAATGAGTGGCAACCCCACCATCATAAACTGGTTCCACTATGGCCTGTTTTACACTCGATGCATATCGACAATGGGTCCATCTTCAACCTAATCACGGCGGAGATGGTTACTAGTTCCACCTACCCATCAATCCACTTATCCAACCCTTCCAAATTGGTTTGCTGGATAGTGGCAAGGGAGTCCCAGAGAAATAATGGCGAGCTCCCTCAATTGCAGCCACCGAGATGAGAACATCTCGTTGGTATTGATCCTGAGAGTTAATTGCTTAGCCTTATACAACAATTGGACACCGTGACATAAAATCTGGAATGTTTAAATTTAAGGTCTAAGTCTAAAAGTTAATTAAAAGAGGAATACCATGATTTCTAATCAATCTCTTAATTGTTCTATTGGTAGTCTTGTTAGCCACTCCTCTAACATTCCAACATAAGAAGATAATCATTGAGAGTTTGAGGAGGAGATTAAACTTGAGGAGGCTTGTTTAGCAGCTATAGTGACTCTTTTGAATAAAGGATCCGGAAGGTCGATGGTAGGATTTACCTGCCTTGATGTTGGGAGCTATACTTTCATTAGGGAGGATATTATTATTTCTTCTGGCTTTGGCAGCGCATGTAGCTGTCCATTTTTTTATCAATAAAAGTACAAAACATCTCCATCTCTTCATGCATTGGAGTGGGGATTTTCTTTTTAACTTCTGAATCAGATTGGTAGCTTTTATGCTGAGCATGATGGCTTTCATATTCTGGAAGCTCAGTTGCTCGTAGGGAGACCATTATATTATCTACTACAACTGCTTCATCTGTACTAAAATCACAAATATCACAGTGTTGGATTTTAATGATGTATTGAGAAATCTTTTTAGATTTCCCTTTATTAAGGCTAGGAGTGGTAAAGGGTAGAATTCTTGGTGAAAGGCTTTGAACAATTTGGGGATGGGAAATAGATGTCTCAATTTGGGGATGGGAAATAGATGTCTCCTCCTGGATAATGAGAATTTCTTCTTAATCTTTAATATTGGGAGCATTGTCAGTGGGTTTTGTTGTAGTAACAGGCTTGAAGACTTGTTTGGGACTAGGGGCTTCCAACTTCTTCCTATCTTCTTGAGTTTTCTTATTAAAAATGCAAGTCTCAAAGTTGTGACCCTTCTTTATGCAGCATTTGCAATATAGAGGAATTTCTTCATATGATACTTCTTGCCAGAAGCCTTGGTCATCAATCCCTATCCACGCTCTTCTTGTTCTTTCTTGGAGAAGGTTGATCTTTACATAGACCCTTGCAAGACTAGGCTTACTGATATTTAAAATAGATTCATCCAGTTTTAAGGGTTTATCATTCAACTGAGCAATCGAATAAAGAGAGGACTTTGCAAAGAGGCAAATGGGAAGATTTGGGAAATTGATCCATGTAGGAACAGTAGCGGGTGTCCATTTAAAAATATAGGATGTCTACCAAAAAACCATTGTACTCGCATATATTCGTATAAAATCTTCTTCACGGCCTAATTAAATGAGGACATGTTTATGATGAAGGCGGCCAACTGAGCATGAGTTTTTTAGGTTCAAAGTTAACATGGTTTTATGAATATATTCCATAGTAAGGAGACCGCGAGAAAACTAACCCGCAATCGAGTATTTGAAAGGATCCGCAAGGTCTTGTATATCTTCAGAGGTGAACTGAAGGGTTGTCTCTCCTTTAAAGGATGATGGGGTTTTTAGGGTAGGTTCTTGAGGTGAAGAGGACAAAACAATACTTGCAAAAGACTTTAACCAGGTTCAATGGGATCAGGAGGTTTAGGGTTCATAGTATGATCATCTTGGTTAGCAAATTTAAGTTACAGTGACCTCCCATGCTTCCAATAATGAAACCAATGCACACACATATATACACATTAGCTATGCATAAATTATAAAAGAGTGGTCTCACCAAGGATATTGCGCTAAATGGAACTGGATGAGGATACATGATTCGTGTAGCCACCGATCCCAAGTAATTTGGCAAAAGGATTTATTTAACTGAGTTGAGTTTATGCATAATATATAAAAACGAAATATCGAAGGAATTTTTCACCTTGAAGAGATAGCTCAACTGCAGCCTTCCACTACTGCAGTCAAGGGAGTAAAATGACCTCAAGGTTGGGAAATATTTAGTTTCGTATATACATTGTCATTCTTGACAAAAACAAAATCTACACATATTTCACTTTTTGACATCAAGTGTCGCATACAATTACATGGAGAGGTGTGGCATGGACCATTTGAAATCCCCTATAAGATTCATATAACTTCAACTTTAACCAAGACCGATGCTTGCCTCCCCGCTAGACCTATACCCCCTATTTCAACCCACCTCCATCCCCGTCTCCAGGGGGCCACACTTCCCAACCCAAACTGTACAGCCTTTGAGTCACCCCAAACTGTCCAACCCTTTTGTCCTGACTTGAGTACACCGACATCTCGCCAGCAGCCACAATGACTCTCCGATATTAACTTACCGCCTGAGTGGCCAGCCCACAGGCATTAACTGGAGTCGGATCTGACACGACCTATTTTACCTCGATGCATTACACATCGACAGTGGGTACAAGTTCAACCTGGTTATGGTCGATATCGTTACTAGGTTGCACCTACTCATCAAGCCACTTACCCAACCACGCCACATCAGTTAGTTAGACGGTGACATTGTTTGTATAGTGGTTAGCATGGATATTTGCCACCATATGCTAGGTCAAATATGAAAATTGGACCACCACATTGTTCATGATGGCCGGAGGAACACCTACACCTTCCAGCATAGGGAAAATAATACCAGTTGAACCAAACGCGGGACCTGAGACCCCCAGTCCCGTGACTTTCTCATCCTCAGGACCCCACTCCTTTCTGCTACCCAGGAGACTGGCCACTGCGTTGTACTAGTCAGACCCATTTTTACACTGACTGATGAGACACACCCGGATATCCATACCCTCCTTAACTCATACCATACCAGAGTTTGTGATTTACCCACCCTATGGAAAGCCACTCCTTCGCAGCATTCAACACGCTTTGTAAGCGGGTGCTATTATGGGAGAGTACGTCGTTGTATGTCACGCTGGCCTTGCGGATACCAAAGGATGGGTATTAAAGTTTTGTAGACATGATAAAACAAGCTTGCATTAATATCAAGAGCAGTTTTGGAAGACCATGGAAGTCAGAAATTGTTGGGTATCGAATAAATGAGGACTTTTTTGTAGTTGTCTCTTAAGACAATTTCAAAACCCGTTCTCCCAGATTATATTGATATATGTTCTAGGAGTTTGTTCCTCATCAGCAATATGAAACCTAGTATTAGTATATGTACCTTTCCACCCACTGCCAAATAGCTTCCAGTTTAAACTCTAAGAGCAACCCTTATGGGTATGCTAAAAATTTAAAAATGGGGTTTTAGTGTATGTTGTGGGTACGCATATAGTTATATATGCAATTTGAAAGGGTAAAACTTAGCAAATATAGAAATACCTTAGTTGGTTCTAAGTGGGGTCCTTCCGTGCTGGAAAAAAAAAGAAATTTGCCTTAAGCAGAACATCATGTTCCGCCCAACACATTAATGATATTTTCCTTAATTAACTTTCAACCCCAATAGTTCTTAAGGTATTATTCCAACGGCTCTATTTTTTATTCCTACAACAACTCTATTTTTTTTATTCAAATTAGTCTCCCAAGAATTGTTTATGCAATTGCAAAAAATCATTTAATATTTTTATTTGCGTAAATTCATTTCATTTATTTGTTTTTAGTTGGGTTATTAAATTTTGGGTCTAAACATAATAAGATAAGGATTTTTTTTTTTTTTGGGGGGGGGGGGGGGGGGGAATGAAATATGGCCATCCCCTTAAGCGGAACATCATGTTCCGCCCCCAAGGGTTTCATCCTTCATGCCTGCTCGACGTCGTTTTGATGCCTATAGGGTATATATGCATTATCCCACAACATTTTCTACTCTTTTAGGCTGGTATATTTACCCTAGCAAAATCCAAAATTGGACTGTGCGTAAGGGTTGCTCTAACAGTAATGTACTAAGGGTGATAATTGTTTCTTGTTATATTCAGTTTGGGGTAAGCCTTATCCATATGGAAATTCCATGTGGCATGTATAGAGCACATTTGTTGGCATTTTATAATTTTTAAAAATAACTAAGGTTATATTTGTAAACTTGATGGTCCAATTTTTTAATTTCCAGGAATACTATTTGCTTTATTTTACAAATCTAAGCTTATTTCAGTAGCTCTTAAAAAAGTGACACTTACGTAGCTAATAATTGATCCCACAATTAATTCCCAAGAGATATATGAACAAATGATTCACGTGACCACTTTTCATTATGATTTCTATTTGTTACATGTACATATTGCTGGGCATATGGATGAAAGTGTAAGAAAAGAAGCAAGAAGTTTTAGTGCCCTACCAATACAAATAGTAGTAGACTTGAGTTAAGGGTTGGCACCTTGGTCACCCTCATAACATTACGTGAATGAAATTATCAAGATCTATAACATATTTCTGAGAAGAGGAAGATAAATAAACTGAACACAGACCATGGCAATGTAAATGACAAGTAGAAATTTACATGTCAATATTAACCATGAGAAATCATAAAGATTGCAATTAAGATCATACCTTTACTAAGAAGAAGAATCCAAAGAACATCAATGAATAAAGATATTTCACCTTTCGACTACACCCATGTAAATTTCCCAAACCTGCAAATCATAAATCCACAACCATAATTAATTACACAAAGCTAATACAACAAAATAAAAGAAATATAACGCATTCTTAACGAATAAATGACTAATGACTAACTTAGTGAAAATAGGTAACACTCCAAATCTTCATTTGTTATTATCAACACAAATACAAGTAAAGTCTTACAATTAATTGCTATACTTGATCAGAACAACTACAACATTACCTTTTTTATTTTTCTTCTGAAAGAGCAACTCTTGCTTGCCCATGCTTAGTATTTGAGTAACTCGTTAAGTTAATAATTCAAATTTCAGAATATTTTAAAGTTTAGAAACTAGAAAGAATGTAGAAATGAGAATCCAATGGAACTAAAATTGAATTGATTTGATTCAATTTTGACTATGATTCAGTAGAGCACTATCATAACTATCACGACACATCTACCATGAAAGTATAGAAAATTTTCACTTAAAACCTCGTCATAATGCAGTATCTAGACATAACCCCCTCAAAGATGAAAAAAAATAGACATAACCCCCTAGATTCTAACACCGTTACTTTTTTGCTCAAAACCAACTCTAAATCATATTTTGACTTAACCCCCTATGTTATTATGGAAAAAAATACCCTCTTTCTTTCACACTTCATCTTCTTACCCAAAGCACTAACTAATAACCCTAATTTTAAAACCCCAAAACAACATCCAAAAATTAGAAATAAAATCCAATATACATTAAATGCACACATTGAATCTGAATTTTAACACAAAATCAAATTGGACGAGGAAGTTTAAAAATCGAATTATGAGGTCAATTTTAATGTGATAAAATATATGGGCGAAATTATAAATAACCATGATGTAATGTGAAAACCTTATTTTTCTCAAATTCAACATAATTCTGATCCATAGTTTTTTGAGTTGCCAAGAGATCTCAATTTCACACAGCACAATATATATATATATATATATATATATATATATATATACACGCACGCACGCACGCACGCACGCACGCACATATGTGTGTGTGTGTATTAAGTGTCAATTTAAACACATATTGTTAAAATGAGGTTTTAATATGCTGCACTAAGAGAGGAAACCAATGATAATAGACCCAATCTTACAGAGCCTTAATAATATAGAGATTTGGTGAGTTATTAAGCAGAGAAGTCTCCATGCAGCTTTCAAGCTTTACACAATTTTTTTCTTAAGCTCTCATACCTTTTCCATAGTTGTTGGTACTATTAATATATTCGAGGGATGGTAACATTAATATATTTGAGGTTTAGTTTTGTTTTGGCATCTGCGTGGACCATGACCTTCCATAACCTATACCAAACATGTTCTTTATTTTCCATCATTAGCATGTGAATTTCTGATCGTGATTCTAATTTGATATTGTGTTTAGATTCAGATTCAATGTGTGTCTTTAAATATAGAGTGGGTCTTAAGTTTTCGTTGTAGTTTAAGGTTTTCTTAACTAGGATTAATAATTGTTGATTTGGGGGAAGAAGATGAAGTGTCGAAGGAGGGCATTTTTGTCCATTAAAAACATGGGGTTAAGTCATTATTTTAGAATCTAGGGGTTATATATAATTTTTCATCTTGGAGGGGGTTATGTCTAAGTATGCATTATTTCAGGGGTTTAAGTTAAAAAAACCTTAAAATATAGGTAACAGTAAATGTAGAAATGCTACCTTGCTAATTGAACACATTCCACAGGAGGTACTTGATACAATCATCTTCTATGCCAACTGGTTCACAGATTTCATATATAAATTAGGAGTTAAAATATATATGAATCAAATTATAACATCTGAAAGCAGAACTCATAGTTAATGTGTCTACAGTTACTTTTAGGTAAGCACATGTTGGTGCAATTATCCTTACAAAAAATTAGACGGTAATTAATTTAAGTAGTTATATTTCTTCCGAAATGAGTTCATATATTCCTTCTCTTTTTCATTCTTAATAAATACCAAATATTAAATTTATAACATATTATTGTTCCAGAGGGGGAATGCAAATCACATAAATAACTGATAAAATTTAGGTTGTTGATCATCATCTAGGCACAACATGACTATTTTGATAAACCTTGTTAGAGACAAACTCAATTATTTGCACCTAAAAATAGGAGGCCCGCTCATTTTCTCCGCTAATTTAAGTCCATTGGTAAATATAATCATCACACACATACCTACTACAACAAGTCCTTGAAGTAGCTAAAGTCCACTAAAGGCCAATGTTGTAGGCTAGGATTTTGGGGTAGTGCATGTGGTGCGAGAGTTTACCACCAAATGAGGCAGAGAAAATGAGATGAGGCTTGTTTTACAATTTAGGTATGACACTCTTTACTCTGAAGTTGAGATATATTACATTGCCCATCTTTGACCTTATAACTATACACATAGAAACCATAAAACTTTAATAGTATACACACATATGCACAACCTTAAATTTGCCATGTACTTTGTTATACATTTTTCAACAATAGCAATACAGCATCCTGCTTATGCCTCTTAAGACTTGATGACGTCCGAAATGCCTTTTTTTTTAAATACAGGAGAACCAAGAGGAGGTTCATAAAATTCTCTTAATTTACCCCTACTTGTTAATCAAGTTCTTACCTTGACCTACAAAATAATGTAACTTTGCAAACATGTCATGACGTCAATTGTCCAAATTTATACAGGTCATGTTTTTTTTTTAAATTAGTGACTTTATGCTTTCCATAATGTTTTGGGACACGGAGTTAATGAGTAGATACTTAGATTAAAATGTTTTAAGTACCTTTGCTGAAGTAAGAAGAAGACTACCAACCTCGGTCTCGTGATGAACTATCAACTATCAAAGCACTTTGCAAGACATAGGGTCGATAGGAAATTGGCTAGCTATATTTAATGAATAAGTGTTCAGATCAGGTATAATGTCAAATGGATGGCGTTCAAATGGGAAAGTAAAAAGAAAATCAAATACCAACAATCAAAGTCACATTTTAATCTAGCACATTTAGGTATAACATCCCACAATACTTTGTAAATCAAACCTACTATACAAAAAGGAGTTGTGTGGGCATGCATTTTCCCTTTTTAAAATATTTCAGATTTTATATGCGAAGACCACCAACACAACAAATGCATATCCAATAAATATATATTAAAAAAAATCTAAGGCTTCATTTCTACTAGAGGAAAAAATTTATGCTCTATATATGAAGCTCAATGGGACATAAATTTCAAATCCTTACCCCAAGTTCTCAGTTGAGAAGGAACAGAGAGAAACGGAAAAAACCATGAATTTGATATCAAAAACAATCTATGAAGCACATACTCGACACATATTACGTGTTTCAACAAGACACGCGACACGCGATTTTTTCAAAAACTAGGATACAATGCGCTAGGATACGTATTTTATAATATATATATATATATATATATATATATATATATATATATATATATATATATATATATATATATATTAATGAAATAAAACAGATTTTCCCTTAAAATACATTATTAGAGCATTCTTAACATGAACTTAAGAAAATGGACCATACAAAATAAAATTCAAACACACCTTAACATTAAAAATCATAAATAAAGCAGTATTAAAATTTAAAAAAATTATTAAAAGAAAAAACAAAAAAAAAACGTGTCCTTTTACATGTCCCACCAACGTGTCCTTTTACGTGTCCAAGCATGTCGGCAATGTGTCCAAGCGTGTCGGCTACGTGTCAGAGCGTGTCGCGTGTCGGACTCTTGTCAAAGCCGACTCGTGGCTTCCGGGAAAGTGTCCGTGCTTTATTAAGAACAACTGAAAGTACTGGACATATTGTTACCCCTATCGTTAGCTTGTTTAATTTAATCTATTTAATTTGACTACTTTTTATTCAACGTGCATCTTTCTCCTTCCAAGGTTTCATCAAAACATAGTTTATTTTGAGAATCTCCTATTAACATATATATAGATATGTATGTATGTATGTATGTATGTATGTATGTATGTATGTATGTATGTATGTATGTGTTTGTGATGTATTCATATGACTTCTCACCTACTTTATAAGAAGAGATGATAAGTTGACACTTAGTGTTCGTCGTGATTCAAAGTCGCGGGAGTTTTCACGGCCATGTTTAGAAAAGTAAATAATGAAGAGTAAATTTAATTTCTTAATGTGTAAATCTAGGGTAGAATAAGTGAATCTGCATAAGACGAAATGAGAAACATATAACATCAAGTATAAGCGTTTCTAAATATCCCACATCTAAAACCCGAACATAACCTAGACAAGCATGCCCCAAAACAGCTACTACGAACACAATATGAACATCTAAACTCATGAGCAACTAAATACAGCAAGGAGCCTCAACCCAGACCAGTGAAGAACCTAAAACTAAAACAAAAAACAATTTAGTAATAACGAACTGCCATATAATAACATCGAATGATACTAATTCATAAAAGAGGATACCCAAACAACCTAAAGTATGACTCAATTTCTGCACAAACGGATCAGTTAAATCAATTTTGAAGAAAAACAAAATTAAGAGAAAGGATCATTAAAGTAGAGTTCATTTCCGGCACGATCTTATGTTCATGTGGATAAGAAAGATATTTTCTAGCAAAATGAACACAACACCCAGAACGATTCCTCAAGGATTCAATTACGATGATAAATAAAGCACGCCGAATGTGTTACTATTGCAATGGTGCCCTTAAGATTGACTTTTACAGGCAAGTCTTAATAAACCTCTATTATTTACTGTTTCATCTATTACAACATTACAAGAATCGGATACTCTTCCAAATCAAGTAAATTTTCTTCCAAAATCTGAATTTTTTAGCATGCTACAAGATCAAAACTTCCACCTCGTATTCAAAACATAAAGAGAAATTACACAACCCTATGAAGCAATTCAAAAACTGATTCGCCTAATTACTCAAAGAATTCATCACCAAAGTGGTTGTAGATGCATCAGTAGAGAATCCCTTATTAACCATTTCACAAAGAAGTTGCATTGCCTTCAATGTCTCATTATTTCTAAGGAATCCTCGGACAATAACATTATAAGTGCAATCATTTGGTGAGCAACCACTCTCTTCCATTCTTCTAAAAAAATTATTTTCTTCACTTAACAACCCTTCCTTTCATAATCCACTGATCAAATAGTATATGCACAGGCATCAAGTTGCAAACCTCTACTAGGAAGACTATCAAAGAGTTCCCTAGCAGTCTTAGATTTTCCAGCTCCGCACATACCGTCAATGAGGGTTGTGTAAGCTACAATATCGAGATGCAAGCCGCAATCTTTCATTTCTTGGAATAAGTACATTGCCTTGGAAAGGCATTGATTTTTGCATAAACTATCTAATATAATACAATATGTCATGACATCCGGTTTTGGGCCACATACTCGCATTTCATTCAAAAGTTCCAGTGCGACAAGAGGCTTCCTCACCTGGCACAAGCCACCTATAAGAGTGTTGCAAGTGATAGTCTGGAGATTCAATCCTCTATTAGACATTTCATGAAAAACCCTATGGGCATCATCCATCATCTTCTCTCTACAGTATCCATTAATTAATATGTTATAGCTATGAGCATCAGGTGTAACACCCCTACCAACCATCAAATTAAATACCTTCTTTGCTTCTTGTAATCTCCTTTACAAAAAATATCCATCCATCCAAGCATTGTACGTGACTATAGTAGGCCTGACACCTTTTTGAATCATCCATTCGATTAAATCCCCCGATTCTTCAACCATGCCTTCTTTACAAAGTGCATCTACTAATATATTTAAAGTCCGTACATTCAGATTTATTTTTCGGCCCATCATCTCATTCAATAATTTTGTAATGTCTTTCCACCGGCCCGAATTGCAAAGACCATGGATCAATGAATTGTATGTGATGATACTTGGTATAACACCTTTACGGATCAGTTCTGAAAATAGGTTTAAAGCCTCATCCACTAGTTTGTCCTTACAAAGACTATCAATAATTGTGTTATATACCACAACATCAACCTCCATATTTATTTCTTCCATCTTCTTGAATAGTCCAACAGCAATATTAGTGTTTCCCGTTTTGCATAACCCATTTATAATAGTCCCGCAAGTAATCACATTGGGTGGAAGCCCCTTCCCCTCCATGTCATTAAACAACTTTACAGCGTCACTCATTCTATCCTCACCAATCAAACCCCTAATCAAAGTATTAAGAGTGATACAATTTGGTTGAAAACCAAGTTTAACGATTCTCCCCAAAACAGAAAATCCAAAATCTACCCATTTCAAATGGCAGTAAGAGTTAATGAGAACATTAAGAATATGAAGATTGGGCTCAAATATTTGGGATGACTCTATTTGTTTGAGGAGAGAAATAGCAGTGGTGAAATGTTTGAACCGAACAATGGCCCCTACCAACTGATTAAAATACACAACAGAAGGCAAAGGTCGCATTTTGGCCATGTGATTATACAAGGCTAGGGCATCTTCAACGCTGTCAAAACTAATTTTGCATTGGTTTCTCACATAATGGTTAAAGCGGCGGGTTGGACTACTCGAAACTTGTTCTAGTTTTCCATCCAAAGGGGTAGCATACGTTTTAGAAGCAGTACAAAAATGAGAATGAAAATTAAAATGAAAAGAAGAGCTCACATAATTTTTTCTGATAACTTGAAAATCGATGAATATGAGACTGTAACTGGTTGAGTTTGTATAAGAGCCCCAAAATCTTAAGGCCGGAGAAGAAGCTTTTCTCGTCCTCATCATCACACTCTTCAACTGCTAGCCACTCAACTCAATGTTGTAAAACTAATTTAATTTCACATTCAAAATTCTCACTTTTAGTACCCGGTTCTTTTCATTATAAAAGGTTTGACCCGTTTAGTAAAAATCTTCTTGTTATCCATAGTTAAATTTAATCACTTTTGTCATTAAATCCTAAATTTTTCCTCTACTGAATAAGATCAAACAATCTATTGCTTTATGAATTTGTCTTTCAGAGTGCCCTATAAAATTTTTCATTATATTTTTATATTTTCTAAGTTTTGTTTGGATTATTGCTTATTTTGTGTTTTGACAAAAGAATTATACCAAAAATATTTTTTTCATTTTATTGAGTAAAAAATTTATACATGAATTCTTTTAAAGTTAAAATTTAAGAGTCTTAACTCATCCGAACTCCATTTAATTGGCAAAGTATTTACCCTCAGTCTTAATTGTCGATTGCACTTACAAGACAAATCGATACAAGATGTCATTGTTTGAGATGGTAGATGTAACCTCTTGCAGATGAATGTTCAACATTATGTTTTCATTTTTAGTTACAGAGAAAGAAGAGAACTACAGGTAGGCTTTTGGCCGGTTGAAAATGTTATTCGATCCATTTACATGCCTTGATGTCTTCATCATCGGTCGAGAGTATGCATGCATCAATGCATCGTAGGTGTTATTCCCTGAGGCTAGATTCATGGTGTGCACTTTCCATATTCACCGCCATGTGGAAAATCATGTTTGTAAAGAGATTCACGATGAGGATTCACTAAAAAACTTCTAGAGGGATTGGGTTCATTTAGTTAAATCCCAACCAGAGAGTGATTGTAGCGAATATTGGTTTCTATTTCATGTGGATTGGGTGGCATAACCCAACTCTCTAAACTACATTGACTATACATGGTATAACTTTATGAAGACTTTCTTCCAAGCATGGGCCAATATGATAAAACACTACGATAACTGAACTACAAACAGATGTGAAGGTGCGAATGGTAAGCTTAAGAAACACTTGGAGAGTTATTAACTACATTTTGACAAGGTATCGTGTACAATTACATTAAAATTTCAAGTTACAAAAATTAAGAAGGAGTTCGAGGATTCCTTATAGAAAATCAAACACTCGCAACATCTTCCTTTGTTGTGCGAACTTAAAGAACAAGTTTCACATTATGCAATTAACTAAATTCTTAAGGAGTTAAATGCACGTGGCAATATTGGCATGGATTTAAAATTGTGCCGACATGTCATGCGCAATGTCTATCTATGCCATACCTTGTGCTCGAGAGCTGGTCACCTACCGAGTGGAGGGTTAAGTTATACTTTAGAGGGGTTTGGATGGTCACCGGCGCAAATTATCTATGGTGCCCGAGTTGGCCAAGTACCACATGGTTGATTATAAGCTAAAAATGATATTATTAAATAAAGGTGGAAAAGTTCAACTATAGATGAGCAAAGGGCCATGTTACGTAAGTTGAAAGACATAGGGTGTCCCACCGCTGCGAGGCTCTTTGAACTATCTGTGCTGAAGTAAGGGAAGGGTCAATCGCAGGGTCGAAGACTAATTTCTCATGAGCGAAAACACAAGAAGTCAATGAAAAGGGATCCCTCTGCCTTCGAACACGCCAGAGAATCGACCTAGAAGGAACACCGTGTGGTCCCTTTTTATTTCTTATGCATAAAGTGTTTTAAGGATGACAAATAATTTCTCTTTTTATAAAAAACTTTTTTCCAATTTTTAAATCGCACCAAGTTGTGAACCAATTTTAACTTAACCAAATTTTATCTTGATTAATCCTAAACATCCATCTAGTGATTAAATCAAGTAAAATAAAGTAAAGAATACTCACAACGCTGGATGTATGAGGAAACCACGACGATGACAAACCTCGGACGGCCCAAGCCAGATAATCACTATGAATGTGGATTTACAACGAATAGACACAAGTCTTATTCAACGACTCGGTCCCCCACGAGACTTGATGCTTTTCTGATCATCAACCACTCCTCTCATAGTGCCTATGCTTTCCATGATACTTGTCCACAACACATGCGTCCATGTATGTCTCGGTATTCATTGATATGTCTTATAACGTCTACATGTAAAAATGAGGTGCACCATACTGATTAAACCAAAGTCACAAATTTCTAAGTTAACCTTATTTAATTGGTGTCAAATTACAAACCAAATTAATTCATCCCCTAAACATGCAACTACGTGTGTGTGTGTGTGTGTGTGTGTGTCAACCCATATCAAACAAAATTGCTAACTCACATATTTCAGGAAAAATCCCTTTCGGGCAAAACCTTTATTTCATTATAAAATAGTAAATTGCAACTTACAAAGATTACAATGAAATCTTCAACGAACTCCCCAAAGAATCCACAAAGACACGCAGTCTTAAGTCAGCAATGGAACAACCGTAGCAGTCCACACGAACACGCAGTCCAAATCATCCACGAACGCCCTCGAGCACTCATAATTGACACGCAACCGTCAGTAGTAGATTTACCCTTTTTACAAGAGAAAAACTTCAACAAAGTTATATCTTGGGTTTCAAAATAATTCACATAAAGACCGGGATGTTTTGTGAATTGAAAACAAAAAGGATTAAACCCTAAACGAATAAGACAAAGTATTCTGTCGATTTGTAGTGTTTGCAGAAACTAAAATGCCAGGTCTTCTTAACGAAAACGGAGTGGTTTAACACTCTTTAAATAAAAAATTTAAGGTGGTAGATCACTCAAATGAAAACATCATGTCGTTCGAACGTCGACACCTGTCGCTCGAACGAGCTCCTCTATCGCTCGAATGAGATTAAATAAAAAATAATTTTGTATTTCGTCTTTAAAAATACGCCTCAAAACTTTAAAAAAATACATTTGAAGAAAAACTCTGCCCCAACACTTAGAAAATATTTTGTAAAAAATATCCCAACACTCTAAGTGAACCGTTAAGGTACGTAAACAAAACCTTACCGAAATTAATCTCGCGAAGGCTTGAATGTTAAAGAACTTTGATATTCGGATCCGTCTTGGCGAACTTGAATAAGTCTTTGACGGGTGTAACGGTATACGAAATACTCAAATGTAAATAGGACTTATAAAATAATGTTCTTACCAATCTCCCCTTATGCCCCATCTCATGGCTATAGTTTTTGCAAGTGTGGTTTCAATGGAATTCACAGTTCTTCAACACCACTGTCAAGTTTAGCTTGTAAGTTGTTGTTCACTAGGGTAAACTAATCATTGGGTACAGTGCTGCCACCCAATAATACTTATTTACGGGTGCATCTTCCTGTGCCCCACCCCTCAAAATAACAAGAATAACAATAATACCAATTAATTGGTGCACCAATCATCTGCCTCCACCCCCACCCCAAATCCTAATAACAACGACAACAACATAAATAATTATAATAATTTTGACCCTAATTCATTTTGGCATAGTTGACCTTGATCCGCACAATTTTTTGGTAATATACCTTTGGGCCCCTAATAGTGCCATAATTACTTTTATGACGGGTTTGTAGTATTTAGGACACTTTTAAGGATAAATGGTGTATAAATGAAAAATTGGGGAACCAAGATCAGTTACACCTAAATGTATTGGGGGCAAACCCCAAATAACCCTAACAATAGTATTGCTCACTCTGATTCTTCATGTTGATCCTTAGGCAACATTTTCTTCTTGCTATTTATTTAACTATCCATTAGAGCCAGTTGGCCACAGTAGTCAGATCCACTTAAGTGTAATAATTTGGAAAGATTTCTCATTAGCCTTAGATGACTACTGAGTTGGAGTATCTTTACTTGAGTCGTATCCCCAATCTATATTTGAAATTAATATTTTGGGCCTGGGTATTAAATAGCATACTGCTCCGCAAATTAAATCCATTTATTTCTAAAATACACTTTATTTCTTAATGGGACATTTCTCAGGTGGAATGGAGAGTATGTTGTTTTCGGGGAAGTTGTTGAAAGGATGGACATTGTGTATCTAATAGAAGGGGGAACATGAACATATAGGGGAAGACTGAGGAAAATTTTAATTATTGTCAATTCTGGAGAGTTGCATAAGTGACGGTAGGATAAGGAAATTCGAGGTGCCATAGCTCCTTGACAAAGCCACTAACATAATCTTTCTGAGTGTGAGTACATCAATCAGTGTGGGTTTACTTAATGATAGGGATCATCTTTGTATCTCCCTGTCTATGTGTGTGTGTGTGTCTATAGATAGATAGATAAATAGATAGATAGATGAAGAGAGAGAGAGAGAGAGAGAGAGAGAGAGAGATTGACAGTTTACCCTTGATAAACTGGTCAACAAATATACTGTTAGCAAAATTTATAGATATCGAATATGAAACACACGTGTACATAAAGACATCTATCTTCCACATATTTCGTTGTGACAATCTTCATAGAACACAACACAAAATGGAAAAATAAAGCATATTTTATTACACAAATTAAGGCAGTCATCTTAATCGTCACAAAGCGGAAGAACGTCTAATTTGCAGATCTAAATGCAATTCGCCTCCGGTAATAAAAAATCACTAATCAAAATTACATATGGAAATTTCCAGTTCCTCCAAAAAAATATTAAAAAAAAAGATATTGATACATTATAGAGGAACTCTTATGACATCATAATAAATGAAAAACTGACTTATCCTAGTAGATGAACAATTAGATCAAATATAAGCTTAATAATTCAAAGTTAATTGAACGCTCATGAATTTCTACAAGAATACAGATATGAATGCTTAACAAATAAGACAAGTAAAACGGATGGTTTAAGCATAATGCAGCAACTCAAAAATCTTTACATGTATGTTTTGTGTTTAGGATGAAACTCTCACTCATTAATGAATTCTTCAGAGAATTATATAATGACAAGGCATTTGAATTTCCATCAACTCAAGTGCGGTGGGCTAGTAATAATCTTTTACAATTATATTAATACAACTATTTCTAATATTAGGCCAGCAAGTGTAAAAGTTGAATAGATGCAGACTTTTTTAAGAAAAAAGCTCAAATGAACCTCTAAATGTATTCATCAAAATGAGCATACGTAGTAAAAATAACAAGGACAAATAAAAGAGGCAGGTGCATATCATCCCTAGGCATAGGATGATCTCTCAGCTAGGTTGGCACCATCCAACCTCTATCATATAAAACACCCTAGCTGCCTCACAACCAACAACCCAGAAAATAAAATCCTTACGATCCATGATTTGTTAACAACATCAAACATCAATACAAAACAAAAACGCATTAAAAAATACACATAACTATTCTTATCAATTAAATTTGTAGCTAGGCATGAAGTCCCTTTGCACCATCTCTACATTGCTAGGAGGAATTTGATCCCTCCAGGATCCATAGCTCTACTGCAATCCTAAAGCTCTACTACAATCCTAAATAAAGTGATTCCTCATCTTAATTGTGACACCCCGCCTAATTAATTACCGGTTGATCAGTCCTTAATTAATTAATTTCAAAAAATCAAGTTGGTCCAGATGATGCATCACTGTCGAAAACTAAGTTTTAATTTAGTAAAAACTAACCACCTAATATTTAAAAGCGTGATGTCCAAATTTTATCTTGTTACTAACCAATACAAAAAAGAATACCAACAAATGCCATACATCACAGTAATATAAATAAAGTTTAACTGAAGTAAAATAAATGGATGGAGTAAACACGTCTAGATACAATCCCATATAATAAGTCCAATAAAAGGAAATCAAATTTAAGCGAGAGTTTAAAACAACTAAATCTCAGGAAGTAAACTGAAGTAGGGACGACATGTCCAACAGAATAGATAACTGGAAAAGAAGAATAGGCTGAGTCGTCTACTAGCAATTATCCTGCAGCTTCCACAACAGCTACAGCACGGCAACTAAATAGAGTCTCCTAAAGTTGGTGTCCCTGTGGTTGGGCACCTAAAAATAATGGAACAATAGAAAGATATACAGAAAAACGGGTCAGAGCCCGAGTTGAAAACATTTTAAAATAGCAAGTGCTTAAATTCATTCAATTAGCACCATTATTCTTCAAGTTAACTTAGCATACTCACTTGAGATACTCACCCCTCGATCTAGTGTGCACGTCTAACGAACCTAACTACCCATACTAGTCATGCTACCCTGACTAACTATTGAGTACATAATATTATGCTTGAAAGACTCCCTAAATAACTCAAAACCGACATATTAAAGATTTCGATATAGGTTTTGGATTACTTTAGTTTATTCCCATATTCTTCTAAATACCCAACTGATAATACCATAAGTGTACATTTAAAAATAGCGTCATCGACATAAGACATCAAACAGGATTCCGGTATACACACATTATTCTCTTTATGTATACATATTAATTTATATATAAATATACCAATATTGCACTCCTGGTTGATAAACCCTTAGTGCTATGCATATTCGACTATCCAGTCCCATTGCAACGCTCACGCATAGAGGACAACTGGTTCAATCTCTCAAGAACCAATAAAAAAACAAACACCTGTTGGAGGCGAACATAGTCCCAAGCCGATGGGATACATACATACCTACGCACCCATACGACCGTCATCACTACCATGTTCACGAATAGCCCGTACCTAGGTTCCATGCTCTGGTGGTACGACTTTAAACCCCTCGAAGGCACACAAGATTCGATCGTCCACAATGCGTTAACCTCCGTTCGATAATCAGTAGCTAGGTATGTCATACACATAATATTTTAAGCAATAATCATACACATAACTTATATAAATTCATTGGCTTTCCCGTAGCCTAGTATTTGCAGTACGTATAATATAACCCCCTATTATTCCCCCGTACCTTACTCGTATGTATTTTCCCTTATATTCTTGCATCTCTCTAATTCTATGAATTTTCGTACCGTCCGAGGGTCGCCATATTCTCCGCTCCCTAATGGTTATAAGTTTTAAGTCACTCGACATTCATACAGGTCTAACGCTCATATAAATAAGCCTACGGGAAGTTCGAAACAAAAATCGGGCCTTAAGGGTCATTCTGGAATCTCGTTACAAGACCCATGGAATCTCGTTCGAACGAAGGAACTTCGAATGAACTACCAACTCATTAGAAGGCCACTGGAATCTTATTAGAAGTCTCGTTTGAACGACCTGGGCTGGACTTCTAACGAAATTTTCGAAGTTGCCCGGTTCATCTCCAATGCTCATTTTTCTAGATTTTCTCCACTCCAATCTCAACCTAAACCTATTCCAGCCCAAGTACAAGGTTTACAAATTACTCTAAGTCACCCTAGAACACTTCTTAACATAGTTTTGGGGTTCAAATCTTTCTAATCATCATATAATTTTAACAAATTCCTAAATTTTCCCATAAATCATATTAACATAAACCCATAATTATTAATCTATAAAAACTCCATTTTTATTTCGTTTTTGACATCTACTTACTAAATTTCACATTTCTATTAAGGTGAAAATACTCTACATGCAAACCCCCATCAGATTTCTAAAATTCCTACAAGATCTCATCATAGGTAAACTCAATTTTTGGTATTAGTTGTTTTAAAACCTCTACATATGTTAACAAGATTAATAATTACTGAGAGAGAGAGAAAGAAAATCACTTCCCTTAAAATGAACTTCTAATTCGCTGGTTGAAATTGTTATGGGGACGATCCTCCTGAAACGATCTACACGCTGGTGTACTTTTTGTTGTGAAAGCTTAAGTTCTTGGCTTAGGGCTCTAATGGAGTCTTCTTCTTCTTCTTCCTTGGTTCTCTCTCTCTTTGCCTCTCTATCTTACGTAAGTTGAACTAACAAGCCACTAACCCTAACTACCTTTAATTAAACTCAATTTTCGTTCATTTAATTACCCAAAAATTCCAAAAGACCAAAATACCCCTCGGGGGTTTCGTTCTGGGTTAAAATGCCCTAAACTCCAAAAAAATACCCGAGTAGTATTTTCTGACTATTTTGACCCTTCCGGACACTCTGGCGTACTCAAAATAGTCGTTCGAGTTATACAAAAATAATTTATCTTTTTAAACCCTCAAATACATATTAGTGATGCGACCAATACGCGTCCCAAATATTTATAACATAACTCTCATGTATCTCATTCCCGACCATAATATTATTTTAATAATTACTAACTCTCATCACGCTAGTGATTATTATCATAAAATCAAATTAATTACAATTCAAATTTTCTCTCGTTAATTTAATTAATCCCCATTTTTCATAAATATAATTATGCCTAAAAATACGGGGTATTACATTAATGAAGTAATTTTTTTCCAAAATCCTGATTCTTTAGCACGCCATAAGGTCAAAATTTTCTACCTCACATTCCAAATTGAAGAGAAATTACACAACACTGTGAAGCATTTTCAAAACTAATTTGACGTAATTCATCATTAGTTAAGATTCCATCAGCAATGCAGTTGTAGATACATTAGTAGAGAATCCCTTATTAACCATTTCATAAAGAAGCTGCATTGGCCTCAATATATCATCATTTCAAAGAATCCTTGGATAATAACATTATAAGTGCAATCATCCGGCAAATAGCCACTCTCTTCCATTCTTCTAAGCTATTCATTTGCTTCGCTTATCATCCCTTCGTTTCAAAATCCATTAATCAAAATATTATATGAACGGGCATTAGGACACAGAAATTTTTTAGTAAGACTATCAAATAGTTCACTAGAAGCTTTAGGTTTCTTAGCTCTACACATTCCATCAATGAGTGCGGTATAAGCTACAATGTCTGTCAATATGTAAGCCCCAATCTTCCATCTCTTGAAATAGAATCATTTCCCTCGAAAGGCATTAATTTTTGCACAAACCTTCTAACAGAGTAGTGTATGTCACTACATTTGATTCTTGGCCACGGGCTCGCATTTCATTTAAAAGCTCCAGTGCAACAAGAGGCTTCCTCACCCAGTATAAGCCACATATAAGAGTGTTGTAAGTGATAGTATAGGGAATTAATCCTCTATGAAACATTTCATTAAAAACTCTTTGTGAGTCATTCATCCTTCGCTCCCTACAATATCCATTAATTAATATGTTATAGCTATGAGCATTAAGTTTAACACCCCTATCGACCATCACATCAAATACCTTATTTGCCTCATGCAATCTTCTTTGCAAATAACATCCATTAATTAATTCACTGTACGTAACTATATCAAGTTCACATGTTTGAATTATCTTTTCAATCACATTCGTAGCTTCTTCAACTCTCCCTTCTTTACAAAGTGCATCTACAAATATACTAAAAGTCTATACGTTCGGATTAATATTTTGACTCACCACCGACCCGAATTAGAAGGACCGTGATCAATGAATTGTATGTGATGATATTTGGTGTAACCCCTTTACAAGTCACTTCTGAAAATAGGTTTAAAGCCTCGTCTACTAGTTTATCCTTGCAAAGACTGTTAATAATTGTGCTATATACCACAAGATTAACCCGTAAATTTATTTTTTCCATATTTTTAAGAAATCCAATAACAGCACTAGTGTTCCCCGTTTTACATAACCCATTTATAATGGTCCTACAAGTCATAACATCATGTTGGAGCCCTTTTCCCTCCATGCATTAAATAAGTGTACAGCCTCAATCATTTTATCTTCCCTAATCAACCCGTCATCGATGAGCGTGACATAGTTTGGTTAGTAACCAAGTTTGAAGATTTTGGCCAAAAGAGAGAAACCCAAGTCAACCCCATTGAGATGGCAGTGACAGTTGATTAACATATTAGGAGTATAAAAATCGACCTTAACTATCGACAATGATTCTATTTGTTTAAAGAGAGAAATAACAGTTGTATAATATTTAATTCTGACAGTGGACCCAAGCAACATTTTAAAATAAAGAATGAAGGGCAAGGGTCTGATTTGTTCCAGGAATTGTGTATATCATAAGTTAATGATTTATAACCCACTTCCGGGAGCCGACACCTGTGAAGATGGGAAACGATGGTTGAAAAAACTCATGATGACGCGTCTCCATACAAACAGCAAGATTAGGGGGATCATAATTGTGGTTAATCATCCTAGTCTTAGGGGAAATTGAATGGAATATAACCTATTAAACAACACAGATTGGCATGTCTCTCAGAAACCAACAAGCATGATCAACCAAAAAATAAAGGGAACTAAATAAGAATTTGGGAAGATCGCATAGATAATACATACGACTAATCTTAGTAGGGATAGATAACTTATAAATAGGATTATCATAAAGAAACCTATAAGGGTATTAACCTTGTACTTATAAATAAGGGCGACCTCATCCAATTTAAGGATATTAACTTATCTTTTGCTCACGACAATTGGACTCTTAGCTAGCAAGCCTAACGCTTTAATTGACTTCCATTATTTCAAGAAATAAACAACTCTCCCTTTCGTCCCTGTGGATGTAGGAATGACGATATGCCAACATACTGTGTTCTTTGTCTACTACTAGAAGTGGCAATGTAAGACCATATTTAGTGATCTGCCCATATTCACCCATTTTAACTTAATATGGGCCTCATATTACGTAGAGGGGTAAAAAAGGGGCTCGAATGGGTTCATGTAAGTTTAGAAGTGGGTACCCATTTTGAATTAAAAGAGACCTAATTCACTAACTATTACGATTGGAACTTTTTTATCCCCCCTCTTCCTCAACCATTATGAACGCAACCTTTGACTCTCTTATTTGAAACTTTGTCTGTGTGTGTGTGTGTGTGTGTATTTATATATATATCGATATATTATATATACACACCAATTCAGTGAGGTCGAGATTCATCACTTTTGGTGCTCTAAAAACTTTCATTGTCAGATGAGCTCGAGTTAAAGAATTTGATTGTTAGCGGCTTCACCTCATGTGTGGATACCTCTATACAAGTGATCTTATCTTCAAAGAATATCTCGAATCCCATCTTCATCTTCTTATCAACTGTATCGAACCATAGTTTGGGGAAACCACAGTAGGGAAAGTCTTCAACTACATTGATGAAATGACCATTAAGTGAATCTATAGAGATGACCTCTTTTATATTTATCACCATCTTGTTATATGGTTTATAGTGAACCATGAGTTTGGTTGGGTAAGTGTGGGTGGTAAACTATGGAGGCCAATTTTCGACAGCCCAAATAGGCCTAGCATGATGCCCCAATAAATTCAACATTGCATGGATAACACACAAGAGTATATAACGTGGATAATTGAAGACTCGTTTGGTTACCTACATTCTCAGAGGAGATGAACAGGAATCACCAGGGAGCAATAAGGAACTAGGAGAGTATTTCATACAACTCAACTATTTATTAACTACTATATACACAACCCTCATATTGGGGTAATGGGGCATGTATTCTGAACCTCTTACGAATTAATAAAAACTAAGAAACCCCCGTGGATATAGGCAGTTGTCGAACCACAAAATATTGTATGTTGTCCCCATTTCTTTACTCTTTTAATCCTTTTGATCTTTAGAAATATTTAGTCATACTCAAAATTCGATCCGTCTGTGAGAATGATTCTCCTTTTTAAAAAGCAACTTGGAACCAAAGAGTGAACATCACATCTCATCGTCCAACAGTGCATCCCTCGCTGGCGATGTACGAGCCGATCTAGCCCCACTAAGAGTCAAATATGAGGTTCATAAAGATAAAAATCCTAGATTTTTCCCAGACGAGTAACTTTTTCAGCAGAGAAATGAGCAACCTATATCAACATAGATCTCACCATTGGTCGACGCTTATGAAGAATGACTCCACCAGTAAGAGGAGGCAACTCGCCTCCAAATGGAGGAGAACCCATGTCTCTAGCAACGATTGGAGAAAATGGAGAAAGAACACCGTGAGGGAAACCGCAAATGTCATGGTCAGTGATGATACTAGAAATGGTATCACCAGGTCAAGATGTATGTAGACTCAAACCAGGAAACAATGGTGTACATAAAATATAAATGTATAAACAGAAGGAGATGAGGCAAAGAAGAAGATGATACCAAATATAAATGGTTCGGCCGGAGCCTACGTCCACTATACAGTGTAAATGGTGGTTTTCACTATAAGTATGGCACTCATTGCTTGTAAATACAACACTCAAGATTTTCTCTCTCTTTTGTATATTTTGACAGAGTTCTGTTAGGGTTGTGAATAATGATATCCTTTTCAATGAAGAAGATAAAAGGTATATATAGTGCTTAAGGGGCATAGTGTACTCTCAAGCATGTTGTGTGCATGAATACATTGGTCTTAGCCAATCCCGCGTGGACATCTGGCCCTGTCACATGTAGGCCATGATGACCAAATATTCCCTCACATGAGGGGATGACCTAGTGGTAAAGGTTTCATCTATCACATGCTACACGTTTACGTACTCATTTCAATGCGTACCCCAATGTAGGTGATTCGTCGGGACGAGGACTCCAATCGACCTTAACAACCGAGGGAGAACCCATAGGACCTTAAACCTCGTGAAAGGACACTTGTCTCGTCTGCTACTCTCATCCTGTACCCCTCGGCATAGGGCCAACCGAGTATGAGGATACTCAATCCCATAGGAATAGTGCAGACCCCCATACAAGGCGACTAACAAGGGTCGCGACCAAGTCATCTGACTAAGGTCGAGTGGTAACTTCTCATTCTTGTTTAACTGTTAAGGGTCGGCTAAGGTCGAGGCTCATGATCCTAGATGCATATCAGTCATACCCCTATCCCTCAGGCGAGAAAAACTCATAATAAGGAAGGAGTATTAGTCATAAGCAGGATCATTCAGGGCATAAAAGTCATTTGATGAAACAAAACTAGGATGAAGAACGTCACAAGCAGGATATAGGAAGTTTAGTCTAAAGAGAGATGGATCAATACCCATCACATCGTGGATCTAGATCCATAAAATATTTGGCGATAAGGGTCCTCATCATGCAGATGTAGTCCTCTTATCAAGGGAAATTGATAAGGAAGGGCCTCTAAAGAAGTTCACAACCTAAATGTTTAAGATATATGATGGAAAGACTAACCTTATAGACCTTGTTCAATCGTACAGGCATGCAATGGCTCTATTGAACCACAATAACGTGCTTGTGTGTAGAATATTCCCATTCATCCTAGGAGATGTCGTCCAAAATTAGTTCGAAAGGTTGTTCCACAGGTCGATCAAAAGCTTCAAATCCCTTGCATAAGCATTCACAACTTCCTTTATAACCAGCAACTCGCATTCGAAGATGATAGAATCTCTCCTCACTATGAGGAAGAAATCATAAGAGACATTATGGTAATATGCCAAGCACTACTAGAAAACCATCAATGAGGTAGAAGATTGCTCGGAGTAAGTGGTCGTAGCATCATTCAAGATTGGTTTGCCCCGAACTCCATATTACATCAATCTCTCACCAAAAAAGAAGCAGACACCATAGACGATCGCATGTCATGGATTGAGAAGTATGCTAAGGTGGAGAATGTGGTCTACTTAACTAAGGAGAAGTTGATCGTGCAAAGGCGACCAAAAAATGATAAAGAAAATACCCTAAATAAGGGAACAAAAAGTAGAACAAAGGATCGAAGAATAGTGGCAAGGCAGACTCGTCTAAGTCATTCTAAGCCATTAACATAATTTTTAAGGAACCAATTTAAAAAATCCTTAGTAATATCAAGAAACAAAAATTCCTCAAGTGCCTAAATAAGATGGGAGGAGATCCGAGCAAGAGGAACAAAGCACTTAGGTGCGATACTATAAGGAGAAAGGACACAAGTCCGAGAATTACGAGGCCCTAAAATCCCATATTGAGTAGTTAGCCCAGGCGGGGCGTCTGAACCAATATATTGAGAAGAAAGCTGATCAGGTTGCCATTAATAGAGAGACAAAACCAGATAATATGTTGGATGGTGAACTATAGCACGAGTTTTCCATTATTCACGGGGCCTCTAACCCTAAACAGATATAGGGCGACGCAAAAGATCTGTTTAGGATCAGAACCCCATACTATGATGCCCTAGTCATCACTCTTAAGATTGTAAACTGGGATATGGATAAGCTACTAGTGAATCAAGGTAGTTTTTTAGATGTGATGTACCGAGAGATTTTTCACAAGCTTAAACTCAAGATGACAGACTTGAAGGAAGTGATCGTTCCACTGGTCGACTTTGCTGGAAAGATGACCATATAATTGAGAAAGGTAGTCTTGCCTGTACGAGAAGGGAACATATTTAAACTCATAAACGATCGCATGTTAAGGATTGAGAAGTATGCTAAGGTGGAGAATGTGGTTAACTTAACTAAGGTGAGAAGTAAAGACCCCCGATTTTTAAATTTTCTTTTAATTACAAATATTATTTCCTTTTATATATATTTCAAGATGCGGAAGCGTAAAGAAGTGTGATGGTTCACAATCAAACGAATTACCAAATTTTAATTTTCTTAAACAAATTAAAATTAAACCGAGTGAAGTTAAATTAACGCATTAAAATCATTTTCACTTAAACCAAGTTAATTACACATTACCTAATTTAAACACGTAGAGATTAAATTAAACCAATTTTTATCTTTTTACCTAAGCATGTGTTCTAGGTGATTTTACAAAAGATAAAATAAACAATCAATCCACTACGCCACGATGTACGAGGAAAAACCCAAGACGGGAAACAACCTCGGACGACCCTAGCCACAAATCCACTAAGTACGGAATTTACAAATATAAGATGGAAAGGCTTACAACACACGACTCGATCCCTCTCAAGCCCCGACGCTTCTTCTTGTAGATACCTCTTCCTAGCGGATAACCTTGGAGCTCCACCACGGTCTCAGAATCCACCGATCGGACTTTATATGGTCACCGTCACCCGAGCAAGGAGCCTTTCTCGAAGTGGGTAATGTCGTAACAAAACTCTTCTCCTTTCTTTATGGGATGTAGAAGAAAACCCGAAACTTCTCTTTGAACGGAAGTGATGAACCCGGTGCCAAACTCCAAGCAAGATATATGAATATGGGAACTTGGAAGAAACTAATTTGGGTGTAAACTAGAGTGGTGTATATTTTTCTCTTTGATAAAAACTCACTCAAAACATGATCTTTTTCCCTCTTTGATTTTACTCTCAAAACACTCTTTAGGAGTTAGTAGGATATGAAAAAGATTGATCATCAAAAGTGATTCCCGCACATAGTTATGCTGTGAAAAGTTGGTTAAGAAACAAGTGGGGAAGTGGGTGAAAAACTACTTAAAACTGCCAAAAACTGTTCCCGCCTGGCATCTCGTTCGAACGACATTTCGTTCGAATGACATTCTCGTTCGAATGAGTTTTCTAACGAAGTTCCAGTATGAACTCGTTGGAAATCTCGTTAGAACGACAATCTCGTTCGAACGAAGTTCCAGTATGCCTAAATGGGAAGTCATTGGTAATCTCGTTCGAACGACATCTGGTTCGAATAACAATCTCGTTCGAACGACATATTGAACGAGCTTCCAAAAACTTTGAAATATTCGATTTTAGCCCAGAAAACTTTATAAACTTATTTTAAAGTTTTAATTAATTCATTCTGAAAATAAAACACAGTTTTAATTAAACCTAACACCCAATAAACAAGTTCCAAGCACCTATATATATATAATTGCATTCATACCACGGGAGCATGGAACTATGGTTGATGACGTATAAACGAGGCACGAAACCGGCATGATGATGAAACTTTATACTCTTTGCCGCTACGTCTTCAACAAACTCTTCATAGGCTTGAGAATATTACAATTAAATACAATCCTATGAATAAATGTTTTTGTCCGGAATTGGGCCAAAACTATATATGGACTCAATTGGAAATTTGTGTCCTTGCAAATCTCCCCCTTTGGCTATTCCGAGACAAAAACCAAACAAAAATCCTAAAGGGCCGTCAAGCTCACTAGACTCAAAACATAACCCACCCAAACTTGACTCAACCCAAGGATCAAAAGCTTTGCCATTGAAAGATGCCGCTTTAGAAGAATTCCTGCACACTTAAGCAAACTCATCAAATGTATAGGGAATATCAATGTATTTAAAGCAACAAAAATAAATACTCTCCCAAAATTAGTTCCCCCCCTTTATCAAAAAGATCAACCCAAGAATTTAGCTACTCCCCCTAAGTTAAATCTCCTAAACATAGATAAGATTATACTAGGATAAGATACCATTTCTCCCCCTATCATTATCCCCCTTTTTATTCAGGAATAGGCAAAGGATAAAGAACAAATATAAAAGCATGTTGAAGCTTAAAGGGATACCAAAACTAAAATATAAGCACAAAAGGACTTGAAAACAAGGCAAAGGCAAAACAAAATATCATATATGTATGTAATATAAATATATCAATAATGCATACGCACATATATATAGATATACACACACACATGACACAAAATACAATAAGTTTGCACACTCGTATGGCAAAAATGTGTCATATGGAAACGGAAGTGTTGGGGTGTGAACTAGTAACGATTAAATTTAGACCCAATCACTTAAAACATGTTCACGGAGTTCTCAATTGATTGCAAACTTCATCACATTTGAATATAACCTCATGTGACAATATAAATTGAACTCAATGAACAAACATACACAATCCATACAAGCCTAGCATATTGATGATTCTACAAACCAATAGAGTCATGACATGAGTTACGCAACTAGGATAAATGGACATTATGCAAACCGTTGATAGACCATCCAATCTCCCTCAATAAGAATTTATGTTAATTTTGAATGAATATATCAATCAAACATAGGCGTTGGCAATTTGTTTTTCATTTTAATGCCATATTTTATGTTTTTAGGCCTTTGGACCACGTATTTATTTTAGGTCCATTCAAAACGGTGGCTTACAATCGCAAAGGATCACTTAGTCCTTTCGGAGCCCTTCCCCGTGCACATTTATATTTATCATGTTTTCATTTTTTCACACAAATCTCACGTGCAACGGATTTTGACATGCACTAGTCCTCCTAAGTCACAAATATGTAGATGACAAGATTGGAAGGAGAACACCTCACATAGCTCAAATATACATTTGAAGTTAAAATTTTAAAAGATCTCGTGCATGTGTGAATAGAGGCATATGAAAATAGAATCGATTTAACCAACACAAAATCCAACTACTCCATAAAAATATGGTAAAGAACATTTTAAGGATTGACAATCTAAACCAAAAGTTCTATACACATGGGAGCGTTAAAAGAGGGATTCAAACACAAGTATATGCCACTTAAAGTGTGTCAAGCAAAAATTACACACAAAATAAAATCTTTTTGAGTTTTTGACATTTATAACCAAAAGTAAAATTATATACTCAAAAGAAAAACCAAAAATCATTTGAATTTTTCATTAAGCTTAAATTACTAAGAGATAAAATCCAAATGATAAACAAAAATCTTTTTGTATTTTCATTTGATGCAAAAAAAAATGAAGGAAATATAATACAAAAGATAAACAAAAATCATAATTCTAGCATGTGATAAGCATGGAGCATAGACTAGAAAATGATTAAACAAGCATATAATTAGCATAATGATATAACATAAGGTACAAAAGCTAATGTATGCAACTGACTAACACATTCATACTTTAGATTTAGCAAGGGAGGAAGCATGTGATAGTAAATGAGAATCAAAAACCCTATTTTGCAAGGCAACCAAGTCGGATTTCCTAACCCAAATTAATGAAGAATGACTATCTTGGGGTGTAGGAATTTTAAATACATTGGTTGCTTTACGTTGGGATTTTCTAGGAATTCGTTTAAGATCAAAACAAAATTTCCTAAGATGAACTTTTCGACCACAATGTGTACAAGTGAAGACATGTCGAAAAGATTTACTTGCGGAGTGATCTCTAAAAGTTTTCTTAGTAGATTCTCCAAAAACTTTGGTTTTGGCTTTATGAGTAGATTCATTACCAGTATTGAAGCCTAAACCACAAGTGTCATTTTTAATTAGAACCGTTCCTAATATTTTATCTAATTTTTCCAAACGACACTCCAAATCAAATTTGACATTACTAGAGTCTTTTAATTTATTTTGCAATTCTAAAATGTTAGACTCTAATAAAATATTTTGCTCTTCAAAAGCAAAAAGATCCTTTTTCAAGGATTCCATTAAACCCCTAAGGCTATCTCTCTCGCCTTCTACATATTCAAGCTTCTCTTGAAGAGTCTTCTCACGTGTCTTAAGGTCTTCTACCAACATGTTATCAACAATGACCTTGACACGCTCTTTTAAACTAGCTTCTAACTTCAAATTAGATCTTTTCAATTTAATAGATTCTTTATAAAGTTCTTGAAAAGAATTTTGAAGTTCACTCACATTAACCTCTTCTTCATTTTCATTCTCTCTTTCTTCTCCACTCTCACTATCATAAAAAACAAGAGAATCATAAACAATGACCTTGGAAGTGTCATGTGTTAACATTTCATCAATCGATGAGTTCTCACTATCACTCACATGACTAGACATAAAAGCCACAAAATTAGGCTTAGTGGGGGAACCGGGTCTATCTTCCTTATCACTATCACTAAGGGTCACATTATATGCAATGGGTCATTTACCCTCTTTCCTTAGTTTAGTGGGGCACTCAGAAGCCCTATGGCCATAACCCTCAAAACCAAAACACCTATTGGACTCGTCCCTATTTAAATTTTCATTAATAAATTTAGGGATCTTCTCGGCTTTAGGGATCTTCTCGCCTTTGTCGTGCTTAGAAGTTTCAAATTTCTTAAAATAATTTTTAAATTTATCTTTGTTAAATTTAAGAAATTTTCTAAATTTACGAGCAAAAAAAGCCATGTCTTCCGAGTCACTATCACTCTCTCTCTCTACTACTTGTTTGACCTCTTTCTGGGCTTTTAAAGCAACACCCTTTTCAATTTTCTTTTCAGTTTTAGAGGGAAACATATCTATTTCATAGGTTTGTAAATCACCTACAAGCTCTTCTAATTTCGTAGAGGCTAAAGTTGGTAAAGAATTTAAAACGGTCACTTTTCCAATAAATCTATCGGGTAAGGACCTTAACATTTTCTTTACAACTCGATTGTCGGGTATATTTTCTCCCAAATTAAAAGATGAATTGATAATATCGGAAAGTATAGCATAAAATTCATCAAAAGTTTCATTATCGTTCATTTTGATAGTTTCAAATTGAGTGGTGAGGTTTTGGAGTTTCGAAGCTTTAACGACACTAGTTCCTTCATGAGTTAGTTGTAAAATATCCCAAGCTTCTTTAGCGATTTCACACGTCATAATACGTCGGAATTCATTTGGTGTGATAGCGCTAAACAAGGCATTCAAACCACGGGAATTAAAATTAGAAAGTTTAAACTCATTCTCAGTCCATCTATCGGCCGGTTTGGGAACACGTTCATTTTCAACTAAGTGAGTTGGTGGGGACCACCCATTAACAACAGACATCCAAACTGTCTCGTCGATAGATTTTAGTGTCAATTTCATTCGCGCTTTCCAATACGCATAGTTAGAATCATCGAAAATAGGAAATTTAGAAAATGGGGAAAATTCCATTTTAGCCAAAAAATATTTAAAGGATCTTTAATGAAATAATTTATCGCTTTGGCTCTGATACCAATTTGAGAAGCAAAGACCCCCGATTTTTAAATTTTCTTTTAATTAAAAATATTATTTCCTTTTATATATATTTCAAGATGCGGAAGCGTAAAGAAGTGTGATGGTTCACAATCAAACGAATTACCAAATTTTAATTTTCTTAAACAAATTAAAATTAAACCAAGTGAAGTTAAATTAACGCATTAAAATAATTTTCACTTAAACCAAGTTAACTACACATTACCCAATTTAAACACGTAGAGATTAAAGTAAAGCAATTTTTATCTTTTTACCTAAGCATGTGTTCTAGGTGATTTTGCAAAAGATAAAATAAACAATCAATCCACTACGCCACGATGTACGAGGAAAAACCCAAGACGGGAAACAACCTCGGACGGCCCTAGACACAAATCCACTAAGTACGGAATTTACAAATACAAGACAGAAAGGCTTACAACACACGACTCGATCCCTCTCAAGCCCCGATGCTTCTTCTTGTAGATACCTCTTCCTAGCGGATAACCTTGGAGCTCCACCGCGGTCTCGGAATCCACCGATCGGACTTTATATCGTCACCGTCACCCAAGCAAGGAGCCTTTCTCCAAGTGGGTAATGTCGTAACAAAACTCTTCTCCTTTCTTTATGGGATGTAGAAGAAAACTCAAAACTTCTCTTTGAACGGAAGAGATGAACCTGGTGCCAAACTCCAAGCAAGATATATGAATATGGGAACTTGGAAGAAACTAATTTGGGTGTAAACTAGAGTGGTGTATATTTTTCTCTTTGATAAAAACTCACTCAAAAAATGATCTTTTTCCCTCTTTGATTTTACTCTCAAAACACTCTCTAGGAGTTAGTAGGATATGAAAAAGATTGATCATCAAAAGTGATTCCCTCACATAGTTATGCTGTGAAAAGTTGGTTAAGAAACAAGTGGGGAAGTGGGTGAAAAACTGCTTAAAACTGCCAAAAACTGTTCCCGCCTAGCATCTCGTTCGAACGACATTCTCGTTCGAACGAGTCTTCTAATGAAGTTCCAGTATGAACTCGTTGGAAATCTCATTAGAACGACACTCTCGTTCGAACGAAGTTCCAGTATGCCTAAATGGGAAGTCGTTGGTAATCTCGTTCGAACAACAATCTCGTTCGAACGACATATCGAACGAGCTTCCAGAAACTTTGGAATATTCGATTTTAGCCCAAAAAACTTTATAAACTTATTTTAAAGTTTTAATTAATTCATTCTGAAAATAAAACACAGTTTTAATTAAACCTAACACCCAATAAACAAGTTCCAAGCTCCTATATATATATAATTGCATTCATACCTTGGGAGCATGGAACTATGGTTGATGACGTATAAACGAGGCACGGAATCGGCATGATGATAAAGCTTTATACTCTTTGTCGCTACTTCTTCAACAAACTCTTAATAGGCTTGAGAATATTACAATTAAATACAATCCTATGAATAAATGTTTTTGTCTGGAATTGGGCCAAAACTATATATGGACTCAATTGGAAATTTGTGTCCTTACATAAGGAGAAGTTGATCGCGCAAAGGAGACCAAAAAATGATTAAGAAAATACCCTAAATAAGGGAACAAAAAGTAGAACAAAGGATCGAAGACTACCTTTAAGTCATTCTAAGCCATTAACATAATTTTTAAGGAACCAATTTAAAAAATCCTTAGTAATATCAAGAAACAACAATTCCTCAAGTGTCTGAATAAGATGGGAGGCGATCCGAGCAAGAGGAATAAAGCACTTAGGTGCGCATACTATAAGGAGAAAGGACATAAGTCTGAGAATTACGAGGCCCTAAAATCCCATATGGAGCAGTTAGCCCAGGCGGGGCATCTGAACAAATATATTGAGAAGAAAGTTGATCAGGTCGCCACCAACGGAGAGATAAAACCAGATAATATGTTGGATAGTGAACTATAGCAGGAGTTTGCCATTATTCACGGGGTCTCTAACCCTAAACAGATATAGGGCGAAGCAAACGATTTTTTCAGAATAAGAACCCTATACCATGATGCCCTAGTAATGACTCTTAAGATTGTAAACTGAGACATGGATAAGCTACTAGTGCATCAAGGTAGTTTTTTTAGAAGTGATGTACCGAGAGCTTTTTCACAAGCTTAAACTCAAGATGACAGACTTGAAGAAAGCGATCGTTCCACTGGTCGACTTTGATGGAAAGATGACCATATAATTGAGAAAGGTAGTCTTGCCTGTACGGGAAGGGAACATCTTTAAACTCATTAAGTTTCTGATGATGGACATTGACTCACCTTACCATGCCATCCTCGAAAGATGATGACTGCACGCCATGAGGGAAGTACCCTTAACCTACCACCAAAAACTCAAATACATTACATAACGAGGAATAATGGAGATAAGAGGTAATCATTTCACTGCTTACAAAAACCATATCATTACCATCAGGTTTAAGCAATAAAAGAAGAAAGAAAAGTAAGACATCCCCAAAACATCTCAGGACCATGCCACTCCATCCAAATAGCAACTAAAGTATGACAGATAATGGGCTATAAAAGATGAGAGTTTACCTCGCAGATAAAATTATGGAGAAATTAGAGGAGGTAGTTTTTTATGAGAGACGACCAAAAAGGAAGTTTTTAATCAACACCACTTTGTCCGATCAAGAAAAGAAGGATTTAATTACTTTTTTTAAGCGAAACCTAGATGTCTTCGCATGGGAGCCATATAACATGTTAAGGATTGATCCTAGAGTCACTTTCCATTAACTTCACATTGACCTAACATTTCTGACGATCCCCCAAAAGGCCTCCTGCACTACCCCCAAAGAAGGTCAAGGCAGTGGAAAAGGAGTTAGAGAAACTTCTAGAGGCAAGGTCCATCAGAGAAGTTCAATTCCCAAAATGACTCTTAAATTCGGTGGTGGTCAGAAAGAGCAACGAAAGTTGGAGAGTTTGTGTGTAATTCACTCACCTCAATAAATCTTATCCCAAATATAGCTTCCCTCTGCCGAAAATAGATTAGTTGGTCAATTCCACAACAATTCACGACCGATTGAGATTCATAGATGCTTACTTGGGTGCTACCAAATCCCATTATATGCCCCCTACCAAGATAAGACTTCATTTATTCCTCCAATGGGCTTGTACTACTAGAAGGTCAAGCCTTTTGGACTAAAAAATAATGGAGCCACATTTCAGAGATCGGTTACTAAGATGTTCAAAGAACATATAGGAGAGACGATGGAGGTGTACATTAGCGATATGCTTATCAAGAGCTGGTGAAAAGACATTCATCTTGAGAACTTAATAAAAACTTTTAGAATCCTCAGGCACTACCAGATGAAGATCAACGTGAGAAAATGCTCCTTTGGTGTCTAGTTTGGAAAGTTCCTCGGCAACCTGGTCAATAAAAGATATATTGAAGTAAACCCTGACCACATAGTTATGATCAATATCATTCAAGTGCCGAAGACGTTACGAGAAATTCCAAAGCTGATTGGGATATTGGCAGCTTTAAATCATTTTATTTTCAAGTTATCTGAGCATTGCAGACCATTTTTTCAACTACTAAAAGAGGAGAAAGGCCTTACCTAGAATAATAAATGTTGAAACACCCTAGAGGAAATTAGGTCTTACCTGAGAAAACCTCATTTGTTATCCATAACAGATCCAGGTGACACTTTCTACCTCTACCTAGCGATTTCAAGCCACGTGCCAAGTTCAACCTTTGTTTGCAAGAAAAAGGTAAGATAGTCCTTTGCTTACTATATTAACAAAAGGCTTATAGACTCCGAAATGATACCTCCCACTGGAGAAGTTGTCCTGATCTTTGGTCATCATGTACCAAAAGTTAAAACACTACTTTGAGGCCCATTCCATCACAGTCATCACATCCTTCACCCTTTAAACTTATTTTATGCAATGCCGATTTATCTAAATGCATGTTCAAATGGTCAATAGAACTCCGGAGATTTGACATACACTATCATCCAAGAACAATAATTAAGGGACATGTATTGGCTGATTTTATAGCAGAATTTATGGGTGAAGAAACACCTAATGACCAATAGGTTACCGACCAGTTCAAATATTATGGTCCTGATCAATCCAAAAAATGGACATTGTATGTGGATGGTGCCTCCAACTCAAAAGAGGCTAGAGTAAGGATTGTTCTCATCATGCCAAAGAACACTATGATCGAGCTGGGAGTCAGGATGGGCTTTGAAGTGTCCAATAATGAAGCTGAATACGAAGCCCTCATAGCTGGACTTCAAAAGGCTCACTTACTGGGGGTAAATCACCTTAAAGTGTATTGTAATTCAATGGTGGTGTCCAACTAAGTTACTGGAGACCTCAATGCCAAGAATAAAAAGATGGCAACATACTTATAGGTGGCTCGCGATTTGATATCAAAATTTAAGGAAGTTTATATTCAGTAGTTTCCCTAATGGCATAATAGCCACGTCGATGCCTTAGCAACCCTAAGTTTAGCAGTGGACTCAAATTTAAGGAGAACAATTGAAGTGGAATTCCTTTATAAACCCTGCATTTTGAAGACGGTGGTCTCCGAGCATGTTCTGATCATAAAAAAGGTCTTAGTTGGATAGATATGATAATTATCTATTTTCAAAATGACACCTTGTTGACCGACAAAAAGTAAGCTCATTAAGTCGGGGTAAAATCTGGACGGTTCTATCTCGGACCTGGAGGAAAACTTTACAGAAGATCGTTCACAAGCCCTTACCTCTAATGTGTGCATCCAAAAGACGTCAACTAACTTATCAATGAACTACACGGTGAGATTTGCTGGAATAATGTGATAGGGAGATCTCTTGCTTTTTAAGCAATCAAAGAAGGGTATTGGTGACCATATATGTAGAAAGATGCAAGTGCTTACATACAAAAGTACCAAAAGTACCAAAAGTTTTCCCTCGTGCTTGACAAACTAGCCAACGACTTAAAGTCACTAACTAGTCTGTGGACATTCACTCAGTGGGGGTGAGATATTGTGGACCACTCCCAAATGCCCCGGGAAATCATAAGTACCTACTAATTCACACAGATTATTTCATAAAGTAGATTGAAGTAGAGACATTAGTGATCATCAGAGAAACTAATATGATCAGATTCATTTTGAGGAACGTCATAACGTGGTTTGGGGTATCCAGGACAAGAATGATGGATAACGCCACACAGTTTGATAGCGGACCTTTCTAAGGGTTATACAATAACCATGGACCCAAACAACATTTTAGTTATGTGGCCTACTCCTAAATCAATAATAAACCAGAGGCTTCTTACAAAATGATGATCAACGACTTGAAGAAGAGGTTGGAAAGAGCAAAATGAGTTTTGATGGATGAGCTTCCCCATGTTCTCTGGGCATATCGTACTACACTGAGTAGGTCCATTGGGAAATGCCCTTCACTCTAACTTATAGAATGTAGGTTGTGATCCCCCTAGAAGTTAGTTTGCCAACCATGAGGTCCACTATTGCTGACCAAGGTTTGAATGATGAAGCTATGAGTACTGAACTTGACTTAGAAGAAGTGCGAAGGAAACAAGCCATGATAAAATTGGCCTCATACCAATAAAAGTTAGCCAAGCAGTACAACAAGGGCATTAATCTGAGGAAATTATATGTCGGCGATTATGTCCTCAGAAAAGTTCTCGATAGTGCCAAAAAACCTTAGGATGACAATTTAGGACCTAACTGTAAAGGACCATTCAAGGTGATCAAAGACGATCTGCAGGGAGCCTATAATTTGGAAATAATGGAGGACAAGAGATACCTAGAGCTTGGAATGCATCTAATCTCAAGAAGTTTTACTTTTGAGACCATACTTGCTTAAGTTTATGTTATTTCTAGCGTACTTAATTTTGCAAATTTTTATTTCAGAACTTATGATGCTCGCAGTTTGATTTAGCATTTTTAATAAAAGCCCAAGTGATTTAATTTATTACATAGAATTTTTCCAAAATGGGAGGCTTACATTTAAAATTCACAATCGAGGTGTCGATCAACATTACATTATTTAAATTACAATTGCGAATCGATTAATTACAATTAAACCTAAGGTCTCCAGGTCTTCATAATAAAAAACACAAAGACCTCCTGAATTGACCAGGAAAATAAAAGACCTATGGGGGATCCCTAAGCATTAAATGAACTCGACTTTGGTCATACAAAATTGTGAACGGGTGGATAGCCCTTAAACCCGGTGCATTTTTGCCATCGTTCGTTCTAGGCTTAAGGTAGTGTGACGACACAACCTAAAAGGTAAGATGAGACAATAAAACACATGCTCAACATAATGGAATGAAAAAATGCAAAATAATGATATTAAATAAACAATTTGTTATAAAAAGGTCACAATTTACAAAATGTCATTTACAATAGCAAAAGTACAAATTAAGATGACATGTTATGATTGGCTGGCGAGAATAATAATAATGGTTCTTCGTCAATTATCATCAGGATTTAGTCATAACTTATCATCATTATCATAAGAGGACAAGTAGCTCTTAGCCAACTAAAGAGGAATAATGTCTAAAGGTTCCCTTCTTTCTTCGTTGCCAATGGGTGGATGTCAATTAGTCAGGCAATCAACTTAGTAAATATACTAAAGTCGAGAGTCCTCGGTAACCTTAAACACCCATAAGGCTTCAGCCAACCATGTTTATAGCCTATTCTCTTTGCCTTATCTAACCTAATGGGGGTATCCGCCCAACCTTCCTCATAACCAGAATATTGTGCCTTTAAGGAATTCACATCCTCCTTCATGAGGGTGCCCATATCCCCTAAGTCTTTCACGTCGCCTTTTAACTTGTCCACTAAGGCAGACTGATCTTTATAGGCACCAATTATCTTTTTTAGGGCCTTGCGAACAGAGACAAATGCTCGACGAGTTTGGGAACGTGCATCATAACTAAGGAGGACATCAAGGTTTATAATAAAAGAAGGAATGTCCCTGGTAATATTTTCATATTATAGAAAATAAGAACAGAGGGGGAATATTCAACAATAATTCAAGACAAGATTGAAATTCATAAAAGTGTTTCATTAATAATACTTAAAATGGTCAACGTCTTTACAAACAGAGGCCAATGGGAAAATACAAGAGCATATAAAACTAATTGTTCCTAATTAAGTTTCTTTGCTCTTCATTTGCTCCTACTCTCTACGTCCTTGCCCTTGGAAGCTGCATCAGTGGTCTCGTCAATCGGGGCATATGTGGTGGCCTCCTCCTCATCCTTTGGTAGAGAATCAGGCTTAGGCTCACTAAAGGGTTCTGATTCATCACGGGCATTCGTCCTCACCAAAGTAGCATTCCAGCCTGTGACACCCCGCCTAATTAATCCCGGGTGATCAGTCCTAAATCAAGTTAGAACAGGTTTCTCATTTGGTCCATTCTTAGCATCACTGTCGTCTTATTATTTACTAACCACCTAAGTGAGAAAAATAGACTGGTGCCAATTTTTATCTTTCATTAATTAACAAACACCCATGTGGAAATAAAAATATATAACAATCACAGATAACTGAATTAATCATTCACAAGTAAAAATGATTGACCGAATAAACCAACGGTCCAAATAATAAATCCCATAAAGATAAGAATAAACTCTCAACAAGTCTAATACAAATAAATGGAAAGTGAGCAACATGCTCGAATACTAATTATGAACTTCTACATTTAAGAATGAAGAATGAGGCGTCTATCAAAATCCCACAACATCCACATATGCTGCAGCAACGGATCCCTGGAATATAGTCAAGGCTGGCGTCCCTGTGGTTGGACACCTAAAAGGTTTTTAAAAGGTTTTATAGCAAGGGTTAGTACCCAAAACATTTGAAAAACATTTAACAAATGATTAACTTGCAGTAATAAATAAATATGCATGCTCTTCATATTTTTAGTTAATATCGCACTCTCTTGAGGACTTCCTTACCCTTCCTCTATTATACCCTACGAACGCTTTAATTTAATTACCTAGTTACTCATCTCATGGCTAGATAATTAACAAGGTTCCTTTATACCCACCCTACTCTAACTGAGTATGTAGTGATTTTGATATATAAGTTATTGGTAACATTAACTTAACTAAATCATTTCCCTTTTATTATTCATATAACTTCTACATTCGTTATACCTGTGAAATCACCCACTTTTCATTAATATTTCGTATATAATAAATTATAAAATTATATACTTATAATCATATTCCAGCATTCACAATCATACTGTAATATATATAATAACTTGCAACCTCCCGAGTAAAAAAACTCCCGGAATGTAAATTCTATAAAGTTCTATCCCACTAGGTATACTCACATAGCCTAGTTATCCCAAGTCAGAATTTTCACACCAACTTGATGAAAATAAATAATTGGAGGCGGTCATATTCCTTCCCTGAAAGTGAGTTGTACCTCACCCATATAACGGACGCTATGACCTCGGGAATATACTCACCCTACTCCTCAAGCTAGGGGATTCATCCACTATGCGCAACCTCCTCCTATAGCACTATAGTAACAAATATCTAATCACTGATATTAATTGAGCACACCATATATATATATATATATATATATATATATATATATATATATATATATATATATATATATATATATATATATATATATATATACTAACGCCTCCGTATATATAAATATAAAAGTCCCGGCTATACGGTTCACTAAAATCCGTAACATAAGCCTATTAAAATTATTAAGAGTTTATGGTCCAACTCTAAGTATTAATTAAATTGCACTTTAATTAATTTAGTTATTGTTGGTGTCACCCCCACCATAAGTTTGGACTTACTCCCGTAGCCCAAAATAAATTTACCCGAGTCACCATTCCCGACTCTAATTTTATTAGCCCCAAACCATAATTAATTTATCTACAATTAATTAGATTTAAACCCATGTATTTAATTTCTCAATAATTAATTACATATGATTTTTATATAAATTTTCCCTCTTATATACCCAACTGGCAAAACTTCCAGATTCTGGCGACCGTCGATCGATCGACCCAGACCGTCGATCGATCGATCGAACAGGTCTTCGTCTTCTTCGCGAAGACAGGGCAGCCATGGACGGATTTTCATAAACCCTAATCTCTTCTGACATGAGTTTTAATCCATCTTATCACCAGAGCATACTAGAAACCTTATTAGGATTACCCAGAAAGCTTACAACAATCATCAATTTGTCCATAAACTACTGATTTATAAATTTTGGGGAAAACCTATCTTTTTCCTTAAACCCATTTTTACTCCAAACTTCTTCATTAAATTCGTTTTAATTTATCTGAATATCATCCTAACAGATACACATCAATATTCCAATATTAGATTTTAGATAACTCCTCATAATTTCGGGCCAATAAGATTTATGTATTCTTTTGAATTATCAAAACCCCATGTTTATACCATGAACACCAAAACGAATTTTTAATTCATAACAGCACACAAATATGAATTTGAAAGACAGATTTTATGCAATTGCAAGTTATTCACTTGCCTTAGGTTTCGTAGTGTCTGAATCTTCAATGGATTCCAAGGTTGAAGATGACCTAGTTGGTTCTTTGAGATCCCCAAATTGGCTTTGGCTGCTGCTAGGGTTTCCTAACCCTTTAATTCCTTTCTCTGCTTAAGCTTAGCCAGCCCTTATTTTCTTTTTATTAAGTTAATTAATCCATTCCCGTTTTTTGACTAATGGGCCAAGCCCAAGTGACCAAAATGCCCCCGAGTGGGCCCGACTATGTCTAAAAACGTCCCGTGACCCGTTTACTACCCCTGGGTACACTTTTCCGACTATCTCGGCCCATCCGGACTCAACTGTACACTCAGAATTTGCATCCGAATTAATTTATAAAAATATTTATCCCCCACCCAATACAGTCTATACCGACTTCCGGATGTGATAAGTACATATCTCATCATTAATACTTGAAACGACGAAATTACATTAGTACTATACGCTTAGTAAATAATTTTCCCTAAATATTAACCATTAAATCCCAGATTAATATTTATATATTATTCTATCATAATTACTTCATTAAATTACAACACACTAGTAATTTAGAATTTCCGAATTAATTAAATTTTAAATGTACCAAAAAAATACGGGGTGTTACCTTCTTAAAACTAGACTTCCTGATGTAGGCCAATTGACGCTTGACATCCTCAAAGTCTTTAACGTAGCCCTTGTCATAGCTTCCCCCCTTGGCCTAGGAAAGATCTTCCCATTCTTTCTTTAAACTATTACACTCGGCCTTTAGCTAGTCATTGACGACCTTCATCTGATCATGATCTCTTTTTAGTGTGCGCATGGCATCATTGGTGGACTTTTTCTTATCATCATAATCCTTCTTGGTAGGGACGAGGGCTTTCTGAGACTTTTAAAAAGACATCATTGGATCATCATTGATTTTGGATTGATCTAAACGGTTGTCTAAGATAGAGACAAAATCTTCCACAAACTGAACGTGTTATGATCATAAAAAAGGACCCAATAACTTCAGATAAGAACAAAAAAAATTAGTTCACCAAGGATAATGCCTGAGCGACGTGGGATGAAAGTTGCTCGTAAGACATCTGTTTGATTTACTTTCTATCAGTGGTGATCACAACTCTCTTGTACAAATCGTAGGCTAAGGAAGGGTTTTGGGCCACCTACATCACCCGTGGAGACCTCACATATGTGGGGGAATCACTCTTCTTGGAGGGTTATAGAGCTATGGATGCCTTGTCTTTTTTTGTATTTCCCTAAAACTGTTAAGTCCGAGTCAGTAGTCAAAGCGCCTTCCTGCTCAGTCCTCTTTAAGGAATTGGTCTTGGGGGCTGAGGGTTTTACAACTTCACCACCATAAAAAAATTATTCTCTTGGCGGTCATTGAGTATTTTTCCTTGGTAGGAATGGACTCGACATCTAAAGATTCTAAGGAAGGGAGACAGAAACTTCCTCACTTGGTGACGAACTTGGAATGTCAGGAATATTGTCTATTGGATAAGCTGTGAAGCTGCAAGTGAAAAACTTATACTCGACCAGGAAGGAGGCGGATCAAGGATGGTCACCACCTTGAGCTAAAGGTTCCCTCAAATTCCAAACCTTCAACAACTCTTCCCTACTAATGTGGGCAATGATGAATTTTTCTTCTTCGATCGAGTTGTTCAGAAAAAAGAATATATATTATCAATTACCACACAATCAAAAGAAAATTTTAAAAAGAATAGAGGTAAAGTATTAACCTATATCACTTCCTCATTCTAGGCACATAAACCCATGTTACTGTTCACCCTTTGGGAGAGGAGGAAGTTTCTAATTACGAGCAATAAAACCTTGATCCCAATATCCCTTATTAGAAACAAGAAAGTTAACTACCAGTACCTAATCATCCTTCCTCGCTTTTAGGTATAAAATACCATCCGTTATGCATGAACATGACTAGTAAAATCTAATTTTTGGGATCAATATGTTGGTCCCATATAGCTCATTTATTATATGAACCCCATTGACAATCCTCCATGTATTTGGAGGACATTGTGCGTGAATAACGTAAAAAAACTCATAAAATTCAAGATAAATTTGTTTAGGGGAAATTTTATTCCCCCTGAACCACTGAAATAGTGTGAATCCAGTGTTCACCATCAACTGTAATATAATTTTTGGGCACAGAGGCACATTCGATTATAACTCAAGAAAGAATTGAATAAGTTTGTCAATACTCCTCCAAATTCTTTGTAATACCCCATACTTTTAAAGATATTTAAATTACAAAGGTGAGCGTAATTTGGTAAATTGAGGAATTTCTGTGAATAGTAATTTTGGAATTTATGAGTGAAATTGAATAAATTCATAATATAAAGTAATAAATATTAGTTTGTAAGTGTCAGATTAATATTTACATGGATTATATTTTCTTACAAGACTAAGTATATGAGTGGATTATTTTTAATTACATGTCGCAAGTTGGGTAAAGCAACAAAGGAAATATTTTAAATGGGAAAAATGTGTATTGAACGTGTTGGGTCAAAATAGTGAATTTTAGTTAAGTGACTCGGATGGAGATTTTGATTGCGTCATTGGGTTCGGAATGGCCGATATAGTCAAAATAGAGTACCCGGGGGTAGTATTTGGGTTCCGGGTATTTTTGGACTAGTAGGGACTCGTCAATGAGTACACGAGTCATTTAACAATTTGATATGCACCCAATTTTGGGTTTAATAAGAGAAAATCCTCATTTTTGCCCCAAAATCAGATCTAACATAGAGAAAGATAAGAGAGAAGAAGAAGAAGAAGAAGAAGAAGAAGAAGAAGAAGAAGAAGGGAGAAGAAGAGATTTTCGGCGAAAATTCGCGGGATTCGACTCGGGGTCGTCAGATTTAATCCACGAGGCAAGTGTTTACTTGCTTTATTAATTTAGTGTGTTTATTTCCCATATTATAGTTGGTGTGTAAAACTATAAAGATTTTTGGGATGATTTCGTGAATCAAAATGGGTTTTTCGGAAGATTAACGAGTAAAATCCGAATAATATTAAATTTGAGAAATTTAGGAATTAATTCAAATTAATTGTTGGATCTGGGTTCTAGGATGATTAGAACCCTTTGTATGTGTGTATTTATGGTTGATTGAGATTGTATGATGATGGGTGAGAAAATAAAAACCTCAGAGGTTTATTAATGGAGGTTTGGGATTTTGGAGAAGACGATGAATAGTAACTCCGTAGCTTGTGGGATAAATTCGGACATGAAGAGAATAGATTCAGCTCTAGGTTAAAACACAAAAGTTGTAGATATTTTCGATACGGTCCCGTGGGCACTGACTGCGTATTTTTTTGATTTTTCTACGAATTATTATGATTTTTACAAGATGACAGTTCCGGGGTGAAACCACCAACTCGTAAATGCACTCGGAAATTTTAAAAAATAAAGGCTAGAATTCTTTGGAGATAAATATTTGGGGTTCCTAAAATTAGTGTGGGAACTTCTAAATATTTTTTTTAGTAAGGTGTGTATATTGGGTTAGATGAAAGTAACCCCCAAAATTTACCCAAATAAGGGTGTTTGGGAGGAGTAACACTCGGGGTGATGTTTCGGTGGGCAAAATTTTATATAAGTAATTGTGCGCGTAGAAAAAAACTCTTATATGCCAATTTTGGTTGAGTAAAATCTTATGAGGTGACTAGGATGAAATTTAGGATACGGGCTAAAGAGAATTGAGCAGTCATCCGATACGTCTATTTATGATAATTATTATTGGTGAGAGGAATGCCTATCGTTATTTATGGGACGGATAAATATATCGGTGTTGTTGGTATTGTCATCGTGCGGTGAGAAAAGCTCGGAAATAATATACTGAGGATTAGTCAAAATTGATAAATGCGTAGGATATTCGAGAGATAAATATACTATGTAGGAAATTTATTATACGGGTTGTGCGTATGCCCGGATGTTATTATATAAGTGGGTTAAATAGTTACCTATGGGAAATTATGTATAGGTGAGAGAAATACCTATAATTATAATATGGTTGTGTGAATACCAAATTGATGATATATTTATATAGGTGGAATGTGTACCTATATGATTATTTATTATGTTTCGACATACCTACCATACTTGCTATCACGGGAGGTTGGCGTTCGTGTGAGGACAATCTTATCCCGTGTTGCCTTCAGGGGGATTTTAGATTTGGTACCTCAAGAACATAGGACTGTGAAGGGCTTATTTGTCAGTCGATAAGTCTGCTGACTATGGGAGCGTAGGTATGTGCGTGACCCATGGGTATGAGAACTATGCTCGCCTCCAATATGTGTGATTTTTATTGATACGGTTCCTGAGTGATGCGGAACGCATGATCCTTATGTGCGTGATGTACAGGGATTTGATAGCAGAGTATGAGTGCACCGAAACTAAGCCTAGGGGTGCCATATATGCATATATGTATTGTGATTATCATATATATGTACTTGAGATAATCCACGGATGCTTAGTAAATGAGAATGACTAAGCCACTTATATTTTAATTTGGTGGATGATTAATATACTTGTTGCGTATAGTATATTGTTTATATATATATGAGATGAGATATCATATAACCTAACCTTGTATAAAGTGAAAAAAATGAATACAGTGTGATATTACTTCCGATAAATGCATATCCGGATTTATATGAATATGAATCTTAGGTTCTAATGAGAACTATTAATAAATACGGGATGGTATGAATATGGTATGTACTGAAGGCCTAATGGATCCCGATGATCAACATTGTCACGTAGTAGTGTATCGGGGGGTTCCTTGTTTGGATTTCGCTTCGCGAGACAGCCCACGCACGAATGTAACGTAATGTTGGGAATGGGGAGAAGTTTAATCCTTAGAACTCGAACTGATGAGGATTATTAGAAGGTGGGTAATTACATTAGTTAGGCAGGGTAGCTTAACTAGGTTGTTTAAAAATGTATGCGATTGTTGTGCACTGTTAGAAGAGGGGTGAGGTGTATCTCATGTGAGAGCGATACCAGTTTAAATATGAGAAATAACATATTTTTAAAAATATGGATTTTAATGAACTTACTAAAATGTTTTCAAAACTCAGGCTCCAACCCGTTTCTCTATTTTCCCCTCTCTTGCTATATTTATATATATATAGGTGTCCAGACACAGGGACGCCTGGATGATAATTCTTTCGAGTCAGACGTTTGCAGCAGCAGCTGTGGATGCAAGCAGGTTTATATTAGACGCTTCTATCATTGAGATCTAGATAGGAGGTATTGTAGAAACATTCAGGCTTATGGCCCAACTGTACTCATTTATTCTTTTATCGCCTTTTAGTGCGGCATTCGATTTGGTTGTATTATTGTACCGAGTGTTAGGTTATTTTATTTCATTTTATTTTAGTTGTTGCATATAAATTGTTGTAATTATTTTACTTGAATGGTTTGGTTAAAAATATTTGTAAATTTAAAATTTTGATGCCGGCCTAATAGGATATTAGTAATTAAATTGGTTTTCAACAGTGATGCTAAGAATGAACCATATGAGAATCCTGCTTTAATTTTATATAGGAGTGATCTCCCGGTATTTTATTAGGCGAGGTGTCACAGGTGGTATCAGAGCATCAAGTTCTATTGTCCTTAGGAATCTGTGCGGACGTACTACGCTTTCAGCGTTGCTTTTAATTTGATATAGAGCCTTATGATTAGGATTGTTGATATCCTCTTGTGAGATGTCGTTCTCCTGCCATTATGTAAGATTATAGTAAATCTTTTGCGCGCTTGTTCGAGATTCGTGTGCTGGTCGACGAAGGGAGACCATGGAAGTCCATTGTGAGGGCAGCAGGAGGTGGGGCTTAGTTAGAGATATAAGTTGATGTTGGAAATGAGGATCGTGGTAAAGGTCATTTTCTTTACGGCATTGTCATTGATTGCTGCAATGACTACTATAGAATAGTAATTATAATTATCTATGCACCGTTATAGTAGAGAATGGTGCTAAACTTGAATTACCTAGTGAAGTCAGATGGGGAAAAAGCTTTAGAGGTCTTTGATGAGGACCGTGCGTTGAAGTTGAGCTAGGCGAAAATAGTGTAGTTTCACTTCTAGGAAGTCGAAGGCTCGGAAGCTTTGGCTTAGAGTTGGGTGTGGAAATACCCCTATGTAAAATTTGAGGAAAAAATTTCACTCGTTGGAGAAATATGAAATGGTTGGAGCGATGGTCACCATATTTAGGGGAGCATGATATTTTGCTTATAAATTAATCTTATAGATGGTTTTAAACTGCAAATTCTCTTGATTTAGAAAGAATAAATTGAATGCAGTTTCTAGGTTATTCACATAAGAATCGGCCAGAGATCGACGGTGAATAAAGAGTGACATGGTTAAGTGAACGTAGTACTAGAGTAAGGTAGGTACAATGGAGAAAGAGGCTTCTCCAGTGGAATGATAGACTCACTAGTAATTGGACTTATGTAGAGTGAGTTATAGTTGTTATAGTGCAAGATGTGAAATTTGCAATAATAAAAATTAAAGTTGTGAGACTTCTTGATTTTTAAGAGTCTAATGGGATAAAGACTCTTGGGATTTGAATTTAAAATTTCAGATATAATTGAGATACGAGCTAGATGTGATAAGCTTAATATTTATTTATATTATAAGTAAGTGAATACTTATGGGATTAAATCGAATATGCATATTTGGGATATACGGGCTAATGTTACGAGAGATATACACAATTAGCCTGATTATATTGTATATATATATATACGAGCATAGTGAGACGTATATATATGATATGCTTAAATATATTTGTATGTGATTGGTATATTTGTATGAAACATACCCCTCTAGTGCTATCATGGGAAGTTATGCATTTTGGGTGAGGCCCCTAGCTTGAGGAGCAGGGAGCGTATAGCCCCAGGTCATAGTGTCCATTTTATATTGTGTGATTTTTATTAGGAATGAGATGTAGTGGGTATGTTTCGTTCTCATTTCCGGGAAGGAACTATGATCGCTTCCCATTCATTGTGATTTGTTTTTTACCAAGTCGGTGTGATAGTCCGACCGCTGGTACCCAGGATGATGTGTGAGTAGTTTCCTGGAAGATGATAGCATTAAGAGACTTCATCCATTGAGTTATAGCTCTGAGGGATGGTTATTATACTTATATAGTGTGTGACATATAAGTATGGATATACTTGATGTGTATAGTATATTGTATATATATTTATATGAGATGCCAAACATATATATACGGACATAATAAAGAATGGAATGCGAGATAAATTCTGGATGAGCCCGCCTTTATCATATGCTTAGATGGAACTTCGATGAAGAAGTGTTTCATTGCCACGATTTTAGTTCATGGGGACCTTATAGATATAATTTAAGGTATACAGGATTTATTATTGAGCTGTGAGTTTAAGCTCATTGTTGTTTGCGCTAAGGACTTAGTGTTAGTACAAGCGCTTGATGGTGTGGCTCCTGGAAAGAATTAAGAGTTTTGATCACATTTTGTCGATAGGAAAGATAGGATTATTCGAGTGGCATATTTGAACTAGCGGACCTCCACGACCGATAAAGTTAAGTAATAAGTGTATAGAAGGGGTTCCTTGTTTGGATTTCGCTTGCAAGACGCTCCACGCATGAACCTTAACGACGTCGGGAGTGGAGAGAGGTTATAGAATACAAGGATGTTGGTTTTGACGATAAGTCGCCTAATGTAGAGAAAACATTATAGAGTGAGAGCCGTTTGATGACTGTATAATTATATAGAGATATAAGTACTACGAAGAAGCACTGAAAATTATTCTCTCATCGCAAGTATGTGGGTCAGTTACGGTGAAGGAAATCTATTTAAGACGTATATTCAGGCCTTGAATAGAAGGAAAATTCAGAGGAAATACATTTTGGGTATAATGTTCGTAGCGCTTTTGCAGAGAGTAGGCGCCCGATTAGTTAGATTTTCCATTTCATTAAGATGGAAGGATATAGTGGTAGAAGTACGTTGGTAGGTTAACGAGGTAAGATTTAGAACATCCCGTTGGTGTCCCTTGGACCGTTATATCTCGATGACTGACGATGAGAGGGAGTAGTGTAATGGGAGGGTTCCTTGTTTGGATTTAGCTTTTCAAGACCTCCTACGCATGAAACCGAGCAAATGTCGGAAGTTGAGAGAGGTCTTGGGCACTAGGGATATTGTTGGGATAATACTCATTTTACGTGTGTGGGAAACACCTTGATCTTAAGACTACCACGAAATAAGGCTAGTTGGACTAGTGGTGCTGATGTAGGAAAATTGTTGTGAGTTGACCACAAGAAGATCGATGGGATAATTTTAAAAAGGATTGAATTTCCAGGTATCGGGAGAATTAAATTTCGAATTATTGGGGTTTAAAGGATACCCAGATGTTAGTACTAGGCCAATGAAATGAGGCCCATTATTTAGAGTGAGTGTGATATATCAAAACGTTTGCAATGGTGGTGCATATATGCACGAATGATAGGGGGTATGGGGTACCATGATTAGTAAATCCCAAAAATGTCCGAGATGGAAGGACGTGAAAATAAATATGTATAATATATGCCTGAAGGGTGACTATAAACAAGGTTAAATGGTATAGCGTATTGAATGTCGTGTGAGAATGACGATAATGCAAACATTTATGTGTAAGGAGAGCTAACACACCCGAGATGAGATTGAAAGGCTGTGGAAAGTCATTTAAAAAGGTACCTCTTAATGAACAGGTTACCCAATTTATTGTGAGAAAGTAGATCGGAGTCTTACTCAAACGAGTATTGAAGAGTGTCTTACGCGTGACTGTATGACTAGCATACTCCAAGTAAAGAATGAGTGTATGTAGTACCCAATTTCGGAAGAGTATATGAGAATTAATACTTTAATTATTCGGTATAGGGAATACACCTTGTAGATTACGAGAGAGATGTTAATCTGAATATTTATACAATACATAGCGATGAGAATAAAATACGTATGAGAAGTGTATGATTAGGTTGGGAATATGCCTATAAAATCTTGATAGAATGTGTGTATGCGTATTATGTGATATTATTATTAAGAGCACTAATGGATGAGAACCCGGGGGTGCAAGAACATTATTGATTAAGTGCGCTAATGGGTGTTAACCCGGGGGTGCAGGATTAACATATATATGCATAGGGTTGATGTGACTATATGTGTATATATATGGATTTGCGAATATTTCTACTGCGTGAGACTAGTAGATATGGTATTAATAATAAATACTTTGCGCTAAGTGGTCTTAACAAAAAGGGTGCAAGATTAGTGTAAATATATAGAGATGATGAGACTATATATGAGCATACGCCTTGAGATGGTTAGAATATAGTGAGAGACCATTGTGTTAGGCTATATCTAAATTTGGTTAAGCTAGGACGTAATGTATATACCGATCATAGAGTAGTGGTACAGGCTATATCTGAATTTCGAGGACGAAATTCTGTTGTAAGGAGGGAAGTATGTAATATCCCGTACTTTTAAAGATATTTAAATTACAAAGGTGGGCGTAATTTGGTAAATTGAGGAATTTTTGTGAGTAGTAATTTTGGAATTTATGAGTGAAATTGAATAAATTTAGAATATAAAGTAAATAGTAAATATTAGTTTGTAAGTGTCAGATTAATATTTACATGGATTATATTTTCTTACAAGACTAAGTATATGAGTGGATTATTTTTAATTACATGTCGCAAGTTGGGTAAAGCGACAAAAGAAATATTTTAAATGGGAAAATATGTGTATTGAACGTGTTGGGTCAAAATAGTGAATTTTAGTTAAGTGACTCAAATGGAGATTTCGACTACGCCATTGGGTTCGGAATGGCCGAGATAGTCAAAATTGAGTACCCGGGGGTAATATTTGGGTTCCGGGCATTTTTGGACTAGTAGGGACTCGTAAATGAGTACACGAGTCATTTAACAATTGGATATACACCCAATTTCGGGTTTAATAAGAGAAAACCTCATTTTTGCCCCAAAATCAGATCTAAGAGAGAGAAAGAGAAGAGAGAAGGGAGAGAAGAAGAAGAAGAAGAAGAAGAAGAGAAGAGAAGAAAGGAGAAGAAGAGATTTTCGACCAAAATTCACGGGATTCGACTCGGGTTCGTCAGATTTAATCCACGAGGCAAGTGTTTACTTGCTTTATTAATTTAGTGTGTTTATATCTCATATTATAGTTGGTGTGTAAAACTATAAATATTTTTGGGATGAGTTTTCGTGCATCAAAATGGGTTTTTCGGAAGATTAACGAGTAAAACCCGAATAATATCAAATTTGAGAAATTTAGGAATTAATTGAAATTAATTGTTGGATCTGGGTTCTAGGATGATTAGAACCCTTTGTATGTGTGTATTTATGGTTGATTGAGATTGTATGATGATGGGTGAGAAAATAAAAACCTCGGAGATGTATTAATGGAGGTTTGGAATTTTGGAGAAGATAATGAATAGTAACTCCGTAGCTTGCGGGATAAATTCGAACAGGAAGAGGGCAGATTCAGCTCTCGGTTAAAACACAAAAGTTGTAGATCTTTTTGATACGTTCACGTCACTGACCGCGTATTTTTCTACAAATTGTTATGATTTTTATAAGATAGCAGTTTCGGGGTGAAACCACCAACTCGGAAATGCACTCGGAAATTTAAAAAAAATAAAGGCTAGAATTCTTTGGAGATAATTATTTGGGGTTCCTAAAAATAGTGTGGGAACTTCTAAATATTTTGTTTAGTAAGGTGTGTATATTGGGTTAGATGAAAGTACCCCCCAAAATTTACCCAAATAAGGGTGTTTGGGAGGAGTAACACTCGGGGTGATGTTTCGGTGGGAAAAATTTTATATAAGTAATTGTTCGCGTAGAAAAAAACTCTTATATGCCAATTTTGGTTGAGAAAAATCCTATGAGGTGACTAGGATGAAATTTAGGATACGGGCTAAAGAGAATTGAGCAGTCATCCGATACGTCTATTTATGACAATTATTATTGGTGAGAGGAATGCCTATCGTTATTTATGGGACGAATAAATATATCGGTGTTGTTGGTATTGTTATCGTGCGGTGAGAAAAGCTCGGAAATAATATACTGAGGATTAGTCAAAATTGATAAATGCGTAGGATATTCGAGAGATAAATATACTATGTAAGAAATTTATTATACGGGTTGTGCGTATGCCCGAATGTTATTATATACGTGGGTCAAATAATTACCTATGGAAAATTATGTATAGGTGAGAGAAATACCTATAATTATAATATGGTTGTGTGAATACCAAATTGATGATATATTTATATAGATGGAATGTGTACTTATATGATTGTTTATTATGTGTATGACATACCTACCATACTTGCTATCACGGGAGGTTGGCATTCGTGTGAGGACAATCTTATCCCGTGTTGCCTTCAGGGGGATTTTAGATTTGGTACCTCAAGAACATAGGACTGTGAAGGGCTTATTTGTCAGTCGATAAGTCTGCTGACTATGGGAGCGTAGGTATGTGTGTGACCCATGGGTATGAGAACTATGCTCGCCTCCAATATGTGTGATTTTTATTGATACGGTTCCTGAGTGATGCGGAACGCATGATCCTTATGTGCGTGATGTACATGGATTTGATAGCAGAGTATGAGTGCACCGAAACTAAGCCTAGGGGTGACATATATGCATATATGTATTGTGATTATCATATATATGTACTTGAGATAATCCACGGATGCTTAGTAAATGAGAATGACTAAGGCACTTATATTTTAATTCGGTGGATGATTAATATACTTGTTGCGTATCGTATATTGTTTATATATATATGAGATGAGATATCATATAACCTAACCTTATATAAAGTGAAAAGAATGAATACAGTGTGATATTACTTCCGATAAATGCATATCCGGATTTATATGAATATGAATCTTAGGTTCTAATGAGAATAATTAATAGATACGGGATGGTATAAATATGGTATGTACTGAAGGCCTAATGGATCCCGATGATCAACATTGTCACGTAGTAGTGTATCAGGGGGTTCCTTGTTTGGATTTCGCTTCACGAGATACCCCACGCACGAACGTAACGTAATGTTGGGAATGGGGAGAAGTTTAATCCTTAGTACTCGAATTGATGAGGATTATTAGAAGGTGGGTAATTACATTAGTTAGGCAGCGTAACTTAACTAGGTTGTTTAAAAATGTATGCGATAGTTGTGCACTGTTAGAAGAGGGGTGAGGTGTATCTCATGTGAGAGCGATACCAGTTTAAATATGAGAAATAACATATTTTTAAAAATATGGATTTTAATGCACTTACTAAAATGTTTTCAAAACTCGGGCTCTGACCCGTTTTTTTATTTTTCCCTCTCTTGCTATATTTATATATATATATATATATAGGTGTCCAGACACAGGGACGTCTGGATGATAATTCTTTCGAGTCAGACGTTTGCTGCAGTAGCTGTTGATGAAAGCAGGTTTATATTAGACGCTTCTATCATTGAGATCAAGATAGGAGGTATTATAGAAACATTCGGGCTTATGGCCCAACTGTACTCATTTATTCTTTTATCGCCTTTTAGTGCGGCATTCGATTTGGTTGTATTATTGTACCGAGTGTTAGGTTATTTTATTTCATTTTATTTTAGTTGTTGCATATAAACTGTTGTAATTATTTTACTTGAATGGTTTGGTTAAAAAGATTTGTAAATTTAAAATTTTGATGCCGGCCTAATAGGATATTAGTAATTAAATTGGTTTTCGACAGTGATGCTAAGAATGAACCATATGAGACTCCTGCTTTAATTTGATATAGGAGTGATCGCCCGGTATTTTATTAGGTGGGGTGTCACATTCTTCTTGTTGACAATAAAAACCCTTTTCATAGACGAAGAGAATAAAAGAAGAGTATGCAACAAATATAAGAAGAAAAAACTATAAAGATGGAAAAAAAGAGGAGACGAAGAGGACTTACAAAATGAACTAAGAGAACATGAGCTTCAGATAGTCTTTTTTAGCAAGATAAGGAAGCAAAATAATAGTACAAAGTTTAAAAAAGGTGGGGATCAAGTTTAAAGAGCTCAATCATAAGGAACATTGATAGGACGCAAATATTGCGTATTTCACCCGTTAACCTACGCCTTATTAGCCCCCTTGGGTATCTTAATCCCTATACTTATGCTCGTTAACCAGAAAACCTCGTATTTCTATGTTAACATGTTTTGCAGGGGTTAATTGAGCTTTTGTAGGTATTTGGATGCTTAGCATGAAGTTCAGACGCTTTCCGGAAATGTTTCGTCGACTTTTGCAGCTTCGGGGGCATTTTAGTAATTCCAGCATTCGGGTTTGAATCCCTAGCTCTTCACGGAAGTTGAATCCCTTTGATTTCTCTTCGCGTGGCCGCCGACGGTGCATGATTCAGAGTTGTATCGATGGAGTTATGGCATTTTTAGGATGGTTTTTACTGTAAAAGTACACTCAAGGTCACATTCAAGGGAATTTTAGTCATTTTATATTTTGGTTTTTTAGCCTAATGTCTTCTTGGATATTGTAGTCCTCTGAGTTTTCTTCGCGTAGCCTCTGACCGTGCCTCATTCTGAGCTATAACGAAGAAATGGCGGCATTTTTCGTAAAACATGACAAAGCTGCAGAATTGCAGACCTGTAGGGGCGAATCGATTCGGAACTGCTGCAGAATTGCAGTTCGAACTTCCCCTGTTTCCGAATCGATTCGGACCATTTCCGAATCGATTCGGCCCTCCAGATTTTTGGTTTTCTTCCCTTTTATTACAAGTTTTCCATGGGATATTTTGTATAAAACCAATCCGTCTCATTCTGAGATGGAATAATCAGTAAATACACGATTTTAGGTTAGAATAGTTAGGGTTTTGAGGGTTTTGGATGGTTCTTCTTCATTTCTCTTTGGATTGACAATCTAATTGGTTTATAAGTTGACTTTTCATTACCCTCTCCATTAATATAGCTTGTTTTCCATTAATTCTTTCTTTTTAGATAATTTTCATGTTTAGATAATTAGTTTTAGTTATTTATTTCTTGCTTAGTTAGTTTATTGTTTTGTTAATTAGTTTCATTTATGTCGTGCCCTTAGATAAATAGGGTCGGGATTGCGTTTTCGCCATTTACGGGTTTGGACCTCGAAAGTTAGGGTTTCGTGTAAAATTGCATTTAATTGAAACCTCGCATATTAAAGTCGGATTATTATGCGTTTAACTTTCTTTGTCACGCAACGTTAGTGTTTATAGTGATTATCCGAGTTTAATCCGCGTGTGACCATTTTTGATTAAATGTTTAATCTCGCAACTTTGACTTAAACTCCTTATTGCGTGATGTTTATGCTTAATTGAAAATGATCGATTAAATGTTTTCGAATCGAAATTCTAGTTAGTAGTTGTTTAGCCCGTGAATGTGTGTATGCGATCCCGATTCTCGCTTTACTTTTGTGTAGCCTAACTTATTCTTTTCTTTTTCCACCATAATCACCCATCACCTTTTCATTTATTTATTTTACACTTTTATTCCAGAAGTAATTAAACAATTAAAATCTAAAATTCAATCACTCCCTGTGGATTTCTTACGATACCCGACTTACCGTTGTGCTTGCTTGTCAAGTGTAGTAGTAGCTTAGGTTTTTTGTATCGCGGCGGCGAAACACACAACGATTGTGTCCTCACACGAACACACTTTTTCCGCCCAATCACAAAAGCTCAGAATGAGGCACGGTCAGAGGCTAAGCGAAGAAAACTTAGAGGATTACAATATCCAAGAAGACATTAGGCTAAAAAACCAAAATATGAAATGACTAAAGTGCCCTTGAATGTGACCTTGAGTGTACTTTTACAGTAAAAACCATCCTAAAAATGCCGTAACTCCATCGATACAACTCGGAATCATGCACCGTCTGCGGCCACGCGAAGAGAAATCAAAGGGCTTCAACTTCCGTGAAGAGCTCGGGATTCAAACCCGAATGATGGAATTACTAAAATGCCCCCGAAGCTGCAAAAGTCGACGAAACATTTCCGGAAAGCGTCCGAACTTCATGCTAAGTATCCAAATACCTACAAAAGCTCAATTAACCCCTGCAAAACATGTTAACATAGAAATCCGAGGTTGTCTGGTTAACGAGCATAAGTATAGGGATTAAGATACCCAAGGGGGCTAATAAGGCGTAGGTTAACGGGTGAAATACACAATATTTGCGTCGTATCACACCCCCTAACTTACACATTGCTAGTCCCTAGCAAAGAAATAAGAAACTACAAGAACTACAAGCAGAATAAAAGTAGGATACAAGTACAAAATGGGATGAAAAAGAAATAAAAAGATAAGGCCACTTTCACGGGCGAACGATTGCATTTAGCATATGCAATAAGCCGTTAAATCCCTAGGTTACCCTAGTGGACGAGTGTCGTCTCGTGAGGGTTTTCAGGGATGAAATCCACAAACATCATATGGTTTCCTCAAAATATGCCCAACCCAACATGCAACAAGCCCAACAACAACGAAAAAGATTTCAAACATGTTATTAGCATATTGAACGAATTCAAACAAAAGTCCGTCGTTATTAATAGGTTGAATGCACCTCATAGAATTGAAACTTTAAAAGTGGGAGGGGGAGAAGCACATGCATAGTTTGATTTGGCAAAAAACTTAAATAAACCGGATAAACATAAAGGCAAGCATATATTCAATCCTCACGGGCATTACGCTCATCAAATGAAATCACTCAAAACAGGGAGGTAACACACGGGACATGCGGGCATAAAGAGTAAATGTAAATGGAAACTAGGCCGCACACATGTCACAAATGAAGAACGCTATATATAAACTGAAAAATTGTAATCTCAATGAAAGATACCACTCATCAAAAGAGGCGAAATGCATTTTCACAGATTATCAAAACTATTATGACTTTTAAATTACATCAACCTAAGATCACATAGGACTTTATAGGGTTGTAATGTAGGCTATGCTAGGGTACGAAATGAAAGGAATGTATGTACGGATTCAAAGTGTTCGGGATGAAAACTCGGGATAATGGAAAAATGCGGGCAATATCAAAAATTGGAAAACAAGTTCCAAAACAAGCATTAGATATATCATCGGGGAGAGTAATCAAAGCTTATTGAACACTATACACAAAATATACAACTTTCTCTTTCTTTTCTTTTCTTCTTTTTCTCTTTTGTTTTTTTGTTTTCTTTTTCTTTTTGCTTTCTCTTTTTCTTCATTTTTTTTCACACCACTTTTCTTTACTTTTCAAACTCTCATATGCTTGAATTGCAACCACACTACAATAATCATCATTCAATCCCAAGTATCAGTCCAAACAAAGGTATGGAAAGTGTATGTATTGGCTAAAACTCCAATGCGGAGTTGGTTATGGGAATGGGGTTATGAAACGAAAGGCTATATTTTGGCTCAAAGGGGTTGACTAGGGAGACATATAAGGTGAGGTCAAGGCTAATGAGGGTGATATAACAAAGAGGGCCTATGATCATTTCCAAAAGTTTACGCAATTCTCAAGTCAAAATAATATATGAAAATCATGCTCAAGTAAAACATTTCGAGTATGAACTCAATTAATGAACGATCAAATGAAAGAATAGAGCGATTACCGACGAATTCAACGTTTTCAAAGAAAAAATAATAGTGTATAACACTCACAAACGATGAAAGGTACAAAGCTTACTCGGTGTAAGTATATACAATGCAACAAAAGATTCCCGAGTTATAAAAATCTTAAACCAAATCAATAGAACAAGGAAAGTGCATATGCTCATGGGATAAAGTTTAATTCATGAAGTTATTCACAATATCAATGATTTGAGGACTAAAGTCTAATAAATTCTAAAATCGAGAACATGCATCATTGAGTTGTCTATTGGATCGGGCAATTATTGAAATTTATCATCGAAAACAAGGCAAAATGCCCAACAAAGGAGAAAAAAGAAAGAAAATATTTTTGAATTTTTTTAAATTTTTCACAAAAAGGCATACTTAGTAACTAAATGTGAGAAAATCCATGGACTACACATGAAATGGATAGAATATCCTACACCCCCTAACTTAAATGTTGCATTGTCCTCAATGCGCATTAAGAACACAACATAAAGAGAGGAAAAGAACGATATTATCCAAAATTGGAGCGATCTCCATAAGCGCGAGTCCAAAGGAATCTACAAAACAAGTTAGTACCGAGCATAGCAAAAACAAATAACAAAAAGTTAACTAATTACACTAGACTAAATTAAAAGGAAAGAAAAATAGGAAAGAAAGAAAACTAAAAAGCTAACTATTTACAACCTACTATTTAGGCTTCACACTAACTATACACTAGAAGTCTAAATAGTTGAGGGTCCACCCAAAAAGGGATTTGACTTTGAAAGATCAACGGTGGACCCTCCAAAAGGAACATGCCTCCCGAAAAATAAGAATTCCGTTTGAACAACGGAAGGCATGTGGGTGGTGAAAAAAGTGAACCATCGCCAATTTGAAATTTTGGGCGAACGATGGGGGATTTGGATAATAAGGGGGAAAGGTACACTTGAGGTCCAAGAAAAGTTGACTCATCTCCCAAAGATTTTTCAAATGGAATGGGAGATGGTGCACACGTGGGGATAACATCCATCGAAAACAAGTCATGTAAAGAGTCCTCATCGGCAAAAAGTGTGGAAGTTTTAAAAGTTTCTACCGACTCAAAGGAATCAACCGGTAATTCTAATGGTTCAATGATGGAAAACGTATATGGTAATGAAATAAATTCAATCTCCGTCAACATATCGTCAGAAGGAGATTGAATTTCGGGGGAGAGAGATTCACATTCGATGAGAAATTCTTTGAAAAATTGAGGTGAAACACAAGTTTCCACCTCCTCGTTGTTTTGTGAAAAAGAATTCATCTCATTGCAAAGTGCTCCAAGTCTCATCCCAGCATCATTTAGGCTTTCCAAACCTTGGGAGTAAAGAAGCAAAGTTTCTTCCAAAGTAGGCTTCCTCGGCTCAAGAGCCTCGGGCTCCTCATTTGGTTGAAACTCGTCTTCGAAAGTAATGAAATAAGAATCGCCATTGGATTCGAATAATGAATCCAACTTAAGTTCCAATAACGATTTTCATTCCGGTAAATGTTTTCAAGTCTTTCAAACTTAAGAAACTCTTCAAAATGGAAAACTTGAAAACTATCCCCAAAGTAAGAATCATTAGAATGACCGCAATAACTATAATAGTAGGACATGATGACCTCGTTGTTTGTAGATGGAGAATCCGAGCAAGAAAGTGAGCAACCGCGAATCAAAGTTTCTTAGCGCTCAAATATGATATCCTGCAAAAAAGGTTAAAACAAAGAATACAAATACAAAAGGAAAAACACTACGAAATAATAAAACAATTACAATCTAAAACACACTCCCCGGCAACGGCGCCATTTTGTGATCGGGCGGAAAAAGTGTGTTCGTGTGAGGACACAATCGTTGTGTGTTTCGCCGCCGTGATACAAAAAACCTAAGCTACTTCGATACCCGACTTACCGCTGTACTTGCTTGTCAAGTGTAGTAGTAGCTTAGGTTTTTTGTATCACGGCGGCGAAACACACAACGATTGTGTCCTCACACGAACACACTTTTTCCGCCCGATCAAACATCATTCAAGATTGATTTTGGTGGTTCATTTTTCTATATGGACTAGTGTACCCCTGCCAATTTAAAATAATTGCGGACGTGTCCGAGCACACATCTCAGGATTTGGATTCAACTTCGGCCAACAAAAGATGTAAAATTCTTCATCCCCTCTTTGGAAAAGAATTTTAGGGGCAATTGTGGGTGGTAAATAATAAAAGACTAAATTTTACAACCTAAATAGGCCTAGCACGCTTTCGGAGTCAAATTCAATTATGTATGGATAAACACAAGAGTGTATCACGTGGATAATTAAGACTCGTTTAGTTACTTAATTTCTCGAAGGAGATAAATAGGAATAACCATTGAGCTAATGAGGAGCTAGGGGAGTTAATCATATAATTCAACTACTTTTTAACTATTATAAATACAAACCTTATCTCAGGGTAATGGGTCATTTAATTATAAACCTCTAACAAGTTAATAAAAAATTGAGAAACCCCTCCGTGGACGTAGGCAATTATCGAACCACGAAAATATTTTGTGTTGTGCCCATTTATTTACTCTTTTAATCCTTTTGTTCTTTAGAAATATATAGTTGTAATTTCTTGCACTCACAGTAAGGTTGGTGACATAAATCGTGCGATGGATAAGTAGCTTTTAGAAAAATTGGCTCAATGATCCCTTGCTTTCTACGGTCGATACCCATTCAAGCTATGAAGTGCATATTATTGAACATCTGAATTGCATTGACAATTCTGTGTGGTCTATGCTTGGGGCTGACTTTTTCTTTGAAATCATCTTCATCAGAATGAGGGAATGTGTCAATTTGGAAACATGAGAGAAACATATCATTAATACTATAGTGGATCTCCAAGAATGGATTTTTTATAACGATTCCATCAAATTTATCATTATTCTCAATGATTATAATGATTTAGTTATCTATAAAAAAACTTAAGATTTTGGTACAGAGAGGAAAAAACCTTTTCTGATGTCGTGGAACCATATGCGACTAAGTAGTAAGTTGAAATAGGTCGGGATGTCGATCACTTGAAAACCCACTTAAGGGAAAATTGGACCAACCCCAAGTGTGAGAATAATTTATCTCATAACCTCTCAGCGAGTGTTGTAATAGGATTTCTCAGTGACTGATGTGGAAGTTAGTTCACTGACTGAAGCCCCAGGCATCAAAGCGTGCAAAGCGGATGAACATTCAAGGCAAGACTATTATCAACTAATACAAATGAAATCGTCTTATGTAGGACATCAACTAATATGTTAAGAGCATAATTGTCGTTAGGAATATACTAGGGAATTTTTTCATCGGTCCACTCTTAATCTATTCCAGTCTTTCCTATCTTATTCTAGAGTTACCTTCTCAGACTGAAGTCTGAACGTTTGATAGGGAAAGATCAGAGACTCATCCTATCTACTCAAATGCAAGGAATGTAGAAAATGAAAAATATCTATGTTCACTCATCTATATAGACAATATCCTGAGACCTAAGAGCAGACAGAGGTAACTGCAATGCATAGAATTCTGAAACCTTCCTTTTAGTGTGACATGGCATTAATTTTTCCATTGTATCAAAACCTCGGACTGCTATAACTGATCGCTTTCAGTTAGTGTACTATGTTGTGAAATATTCAGAACAATTTACTTACCACAATAATACAACGCCACATTCTTCGAAGATTGATAAAAGTATAGAGAATAATTAGAAAATGGGTATTTCAGATTGAGAGTAACCACTAGTGATAGGGTAAAAATTGGGTGGTGGTGGGGGGGGGGGGGGGGGAGAAGGAAAGAACAATGTATACATTAAATCAATCGATTCTCCATGGTTGAGAATAAAAACGACGCATAAAACATACTCGAGCTTTGAATTAATGTCCCCAGAAGCAAGGAGTACGACCGCCTGTATAATGAGAACACCGAAAAAACCTAATTCAGCTTCACGTAAGATAGCCAAAGTAGGAAAAATTCGGGTGTCTTGGAGATTTGATTGGTTAATGCTGCTGGCGCAGACCCATTTCCATAAGTAACGTGGGTCCGCGCCAACGGTATTGACCAATCACATCTCCAATACATCAAACTTTTGATGCCTTAGGGACATCAAACTTTTTTTCGCCAAAGTACGGTTGGACAATTGACATGATATATTTGCTCAAATTCCAAGATGATGGTCCATTCCTTTTCTAATACTAACCATTCTAGTTTTGTTTTTACATATTTTTTGTCTGAAAATGGGCTTGATTTGTTATTTTCAAAACTATTTTGGAGCGCTGGGTTCTTTATGGGGGGTTCGAGCCCTCTCTTTCTTTTTCATAAAATTGGATACTTTGGGGGTTTGGCCTTGGCGATTATGTTTACCGTGAGGGTTATCCTAACACCCTTTCTCACAAAGGTGAATATGGTTTTACCTGCTAGCTGCTCTTCTATGTAGCCGAATTTCTCCCAGTTCAACACACATCTCTCTCTCTCTCTCTCTCTCTCTCTCTCTCTCTCTCTCTCTCTCTCATATATATATATATATATATATGTGTGTGTGTGTGTGTGTTCTAAAGGGAAACTCGTGAGAGAGAGAATAATTTCAAAGAGTATTTTTCTATAGCTATAGCAACGAATAGTTATTTGGAATGTCGAGTTGTTATTTAAATATTATTTTTTACCAATATTATGAAGGGTTGAATGAGAGAGAACATGGGGATATAACAAGATTTTCTCGGCTTTTATATGCAAAACAACTTTTGATTGGAAAAAAAGAAAAAAATGGGTTGAATCGACTGAAACCCAACCCATTTATGTTTCCAAGCCCATATTTGGGCCACCCAGATTTGACCCAACCAATATTTAACCCTCCCAAATCTACCCACACATACCCAGTTACGGGTACTTTCTACCACATTTATATTTATGGGTTCAAATTATAATATTGCTTTTATTGTGGGTTTGATATCCCGTACAAATTATTTAGGGATTAAGGCTTTGAAAGTCTATTAGGTTTTAGGAATTATGTCTAAGACATTAGAAATCATGATTTATATCAAATAAAGCATTATAAAGTTACGATTATGTTACAAAAATTCCCAAAAATATTACTTGCCGCATCGCGATGTGTCGTGTTTTATTTTGTTCCTCATCATATAATTAAAACATGACACGACACGATTTTTTTACCTCCCAAGATAAGAAATCGTGTTATCAAGATCGTATTCATATTAAGTAATAAAAATATCTTTTATTCCTGTTAGAGATACAAAAATTCACGTTGTGTCATGTTCGTGTTAGGAATAGGAAAAAAATATTTCAAATCGTGTCGAGATTCTTTTGAGTAATTGACGTGTCATGTAAAAACAAATATTTCGTATCCTATATGTGTTAATTAAAAAGAGATTTCATGCTTAGAGTATTTTATTTAATTCATATCAGGTGAAAAATAATTTTTTGTGTTAGTGTTGTGTTTTAATAGATATAGTTTTAAGGGGATATACCAAATAATCCCTCGAACAGTTTTTAATACACGTTTAGTCTAATCATTTTTATTTTGCTCTAAAAAGTCATTCACCTTGCCGCCGGCACGGACCTTTAAAAATATGAAAATATTAGTTAAATGAGTGTTTGAGGAACTTTTTGATACAAAATAAAAGACTTGAAGTAAATGTGTATTAAAAAATATTTAGGGACTTTTTGATAGTTGATTATAGTTTTAACTATATTTTTATTGTATACGTAAACCCTCTATGACTATTCGAGTTAGTCGTGTCATTTTCGGGTCGTGATAATTTTGATTTTATTATAAATTTTGGATACTCTTAAATCTATACAAGCGAATCCTGTCATGTTCGGATCACGTTGGAATTATTACAATAAATGGATTATCGTGTCAAAAATTATCCCCCATACTCCAACCATTTGTGTGTGTGTGTGTGTGTATAACAGGCTACACCATTACGCAATAGCTTGTTAAACCTTAAGATGAACAACTATTCATGGTGTGCAAGACACGAGCTTCTTCAAATCGGTACTACAAACTCACTCATTTATGTTCTCTTTACTACTACTACTGCTACTACTCATTCTCAATCTCAATCTCAATCTCAATCAATCACAGATAGTACTTATTCAACTATTTCTAAACCTCATTCGAAGAACCTACACTCTCCTTTAAATACTCGAACCTGCTTTAATAATTTTATCACAAACCAATGCATGATTGGGTTCAATACTCTTCAAGATGCCCTAGCCCTGTACGATCAAATGGTCCAGGTGAGACCTTTGCCCTCCATTCTCTATTTTAATCACTTGCTAGGCTCCATTGTCAGGATAAAACATTATACCACTGTTATTTCTCTCTTTAAACGTATTGAATCATTGGGAATACTTGAGGTGGATATTTATAGTCTTAATATTTTGATTAACTGTTACTGCCATCTCAATAAGGTCCATTTGGGTTTCTCTATTTTGGGAAGAATCTTCAAACTTGGTTATCAGACGAATTGTACCACGATCAATACTTTGACTAGGGGGTTAATTGGTGAGGATAGAATGAGTGTATTTAATCAAATGGAGATTAAAGGGCTACAACCGATGCCATAACTTGTGGGACCATTATTAATGGTTTATGTAAAACAGGAACACTAGTATTGCTATCGGATTACTTAAGAAGATGGAAGAAAGAAATTTAGGGGCTAATCTTACAATTATTGATAGTCTTTGTAAGGACAAACTAGTCGATGAGGCTTTAAACCTCTTTTCGGAAGTGATCCGTAAAGGGGTTACACCAGATGTCATCACATATAATTCATTGATCCGCGGTCTATGTAATTCATGCCGGTGGAAAGACACTATGAAATTATTGAATGAAATGGTGAACAAGAAAATAAATCTTAATGTATGGACTTTCACTATATTGGCGGATGCACTATGTAAACAAGGGATGGTTGAAGAATTAAAAGATATAATGAAATTAATGATTGAAAAAGGTGTCAGTCCTAATGTATTCACGTACAATGCTTGGATGGATGGATATTGTTTGCAAAGCAGGTTGCATGAAGCAAAGAAGGTATTTGACTTGATGGATGCTAGGGGTGTTAAACCTGATGCTCATAGTTATAGCATACTGATTAATGGATATTGTAGGGAGCGAAGGATGGATGATGCCCTAAGATTTTTTCATGAAATGTCTAATAGAGGATTAAGTCCTGACACCGTCATTTATATCACTCTTATAGGTGGCTTCTGTCGTGTGGGGTAACCTCTTGTCGCATTGGACATTTTTTATGAATTGAAAGCTTATGGCAAAAAACCGGATTTCATGACGTACTGTACTCTTTTAGACGGTTTATGTAAAAATCAATGGCTATTCCGGGCAATGGCCCTATTTCAAGAGATGAAAGGCAGTGGGTTGCATCTTAACATTTTAGCTTACAACATACTTATTACTGGTATGTGCAAAGTTGGGAATCTTAAAGCTGCTAATGAGCTCTTTGCTACTCTTCCCAACAAAGGTTTGCAACCTAATGTCCGTACATATACTATTTTGATTAATGGATTCTGCAAGGAAGAGCTGCTAAGTGAAGCTAATGCATTACTTATAAAAATGGAGGAGAGTGGGTGCTTGCTAGATAGTTGCGCTTAATGTTATTATTCAAGGATTTCTTCGAAATAATGATACATTGAGGGCAGTGCAGTTTCTTCGTGAAATGGTTAGTAAGGATGTATCTACAACCGCTTTGTTGATGGATTCGCCTAGTAATGATGGATTAGGTCAATCTATTTTGGAAATGCTTCATAAGGTTTTGTGATTTCTGTCTGGGTTTTGAGGTTACAATTTATTGATGTTATGGTAGCCTATTAATTAACCCTTTTGAAGAAAATATGTTTCATTGAGATTTCAATGGAAGAACAACCTGATTTGGGAGGTATTGGTAAATCTAGAAGCATCCCACTGGGTTGGCACAATTTTGTTGTTTATACAAATAATTATTGTTGGAAGCGTGTTTATAGAAAAAATTATTCCGAGCATGTTTATACAAAAAAATATTTCAATTGGCAGTTCAAGAGAATGTTGAAAACATATTTCAATTGCATGAGGTTGTATAATGCTCATGATTGTATTTTAGTAGGGTGGATGAAAAATATAGCCGGTTTTGTTTTGTATGGTTTTCATGACATGTTTCCATTCTTTCTAGTTAAATGGTACTGTAAGTTTTCAATACTGTTCCTCATAACATTTGTAATTTTTTGGCTGCATCTCTAGTACAATTTTCTTCATAGTAGAGAATCATTCTTCCTTTAAATGCTGTACAAAATCTTAAAGTTGGGGTGGTATTTGGGAAGGTACTTCCTAAGTAGTCGGTTGTGTTAAATATGTTAATTTTTTAGAATTGTGGTTGGCTGGTCTTGCTGTTTGGGTGAAGTTATTAAGAAGTTTAATTTTATTTGGGTATATAGATAGATATGGGTAGATACCAAGTGTTTATTTTATTTTCAAGCCAATCAAATTTAGGGATTTTGTGTTGCTGATGTCTAAGAGTAGATGATTTAGGAATTTTAACAGGAACTATTTCCATATTATCTGACTCCTTTCATATTTTTATCTAAAGTTGATTCACTTGGGAAAGATGCTATCTCAAAGGTCTGTTTATTATTTCCTAGTTCAATCAAACCAATGAATAATCTTGCTAATAGAGTTGAAAAGGGTAGTAGTATACTCTACTGTGATAATATATTAATGATCCCATTTATAATATATTGCAATACCTTAATTTTTTTTTCCAGAATCGTAGAGATCATTCTTTAGTTCAACATCCTTCTCATATCAATAATACGAATTTATCTTTACTTGAAAATTTACAGATTAACTCCTTTGAAATCACATTGTACTCTCCCAATTAACGAAGTATTTCTGTATCTGTAATGTTTAATCCCCCACTTTTGCGCTTTTTTGTGTCCCCTCTTAATAGGCAAGTGGCATCTTTCGCATTCATGACTTTGATTGTTTGACCGAGAATTGAGGCAGTCTAAGAAGTTTATGCCCAATATTTATTTTTTATTTTAATTCAGTTGGCACACTGGAGTTGAACGAGAAACAAATGACTTCGTTGGACTACCATGTATCATAAACTACCAATTGACTTGCCAATTTATAACTACCATGTATCACATGTCCTGGAATTGAAGCAGTCTAAGAAGTTGAATGCAAAGCAATACCATACCACACCCTTTATCCAGAGTCTTGGAAGATAGTTCCTTTTAATTATATTCATACTAACTGAATTCCCCATCATTTAAGGTTTCTTTTAAAAGACAAGCTGCATGAGTGGTTTGAAGGTGAAGATCAATAAAGAGTGGAACGAACAGGTTCTTGAGATGACTTGGAGACAATTGATAAAGTCTTTGAAACTGATAACAAAGGGGGAAACCTCACCCACCATAAACCAAGTGTTTTACCATTCCTGTTTTAGATACTGGTATTGCTTTATAATCTGATACTTATGTCTTACTATTACTAATGTATCAGTTGGACACCATGATTTCAGAGTTCATAATCAGTGTCACCAGATACTCCCCCCCCCCCCCCCCCCAATTGAGTACCTTGCTCCAGTTCTTGGGTACCGTTAGGTTACTTTAACGCCCTAGTTATCCAAATTTTATGTTTTTCTGCAGCATCAGCATATCTAGAAAAACTAGGTACTCCTCCAACACTAAGTACTGAATAGAAAAAACTTGATAAGTAAATAAAAAATTGAGTATGTGTGTTTAGTGTTGTAGTATATATATAACTACACTTTATATAGTACCCAAAACGATCCAAATATTGATTTACTCAAACTGGGAATCGAAATAGCCTCCTAACTATGCTTACCCCTAACGTACTGCATGCCATGTATGGTAGCGTATTACATATCTTTACCTGCACCACGCATCAAAGCATTCCACCCTTCAGGTAACTTTGTTCATAATCTCTAATAAGGATCCGAGGCATTTGAGATAGCATTTTAAATGAAATGAATTTTGTTACTCAGAGCATAATTTTGTTACAAAATTTTCTGAGTGCCAAGTGTGGTACTCAGAGCATAATTTTGTTAATAAATGTGACCTATATGCATAATTTATTTTAGTTAAAGAAGTAAATTCATAGTATAGGCAAAACATTGGAATGTAAAGGTGAGCAAGGATATTTCTTTGTCTTCTTTTTAGGTGGTCATCATAACTTTTATACCTAAAATAAAAAGAAGTCGAGATTGTGAGATATTTTGGAATTTTGAAAAACCAATTATTTACACTTTTGGTTGCATTTGTAACAATCTTGATTGATGGCTAAGACTTGCGATGGTGCATTTTGTAAATGGTCCACTTTACAACAAGGTTTCTGTTTTCTTCCCTATTACTTACCTACATGAAAATGTCTCTACTCTCTCTTTTTCAAGACTTGTGACCTTGAATGTTTCCATGTATGGCATAACTAACATATAAGTCCTATTGCTACTGTTTGTCTTTCGAATTCTTATCATATACTTATTCAGTGACAAGTGATAATCGTTTTTGCTATTGTATGTCCAAAGTAAAATGTACTGTTTATTCAATTTTTGAAATAAGTTTCCAATTCAGGTATATGTAGGCATGTGTTGTATATTATATCTACCGATGGACTTAAATTATAACGCATATTGAACAGGCCTCCAATTCTTTCTCTTATCAGTGGTATGATTATAATTGTAATCTTTATGCTTTCTTTGGTTAATATTCACATGTAAATTTCTGTTTGGCCTTTACATTTTTTGTGGTCTGTGTTATTTCTATTTATCTTTACTTCTCGGAAATATTTTTTTCTTTATATTGAACTGTCACTAAAAACTATTGATGCGTTGGGATGGAAGATTATAGCAAACTTAGGGTGGACTCCTCTTTGTCTTCCACTTCGAGTGATCCAGTGATGATGAGTATGGTTATTTGCCTTCTATTGTATATGGTAAATTGCAAAAACCCTCCAACCTACGACACTAATGCAATGCCTCAATGGAATCTAAATTTTGTAAAAAATTCCTTGAACTGTTCCATTTTTTTTTTTTTTGCAATTTCCCCTTTATTTGTTGCGATAAATATTCTTAATGATAATTTGCAGTGATATATAAGGGGGATTTTGGATCTTGTTCGTAGTTTAGAGGTTCATTCGCGACACTAGGGGTACTTGGCATTAGTCTGGACTTGGATTAATCGGTTGTATACTTCATCTACTACTTCGCTATGATAATTGACAATGGCTTCTTAACCTAGAAGACAAAAACACTGAATTCCATAGTGGGTCAATGCCCAACTCTATTCTAAGAGTTGGCCGAATAACAATTCAGTTTATTAATATGATCAGTATGGAATTATAATATCACCTTGTGAACAACTTAACAAGTATATGCACATCAGTTCATTTATATAATAATTTGCTCTAGACCCTAACCGCAAGGGTGATGGTCTTTAACTCAGTTCAAATGTTCATAAGCAGTCATAGATTTTAAAATTTTGAAAATGTTTTAGCATGGAGCTTAAAAGTCTATCTCAAATTGTGGCCTACTCAACCATAGTCCATGTGTTACTAGTCGTAGGTCGAATCTATTTATTAGTACCTTACAGGAGGATGTTCTATCTTTTAAGGAAAGATACCAGGCTTCTTGTGTTGTTTATAGTAGGAAAATGAAGGAACAAATGTGTTCCTAAATTGATGTGAGATAGCACTCTTGTTTCAAAGCAGACAAAATAAGAATATGATGTTAGTTACAGTTTGTTTATTTTTAAATTGCTCTGGAATAAATATGTTTATCAAAATATTTCACTTCCAAACGTGTTTCAAAATTTTGATCTTCATATTGTAATACTTGACAGGAGCGTTTTTGGCCGAAATTGGACTGTTAGCTGCAGTTTAATACAAGCTTAGCGAAATCTGATCTTTAATTCACAAAGTGTTATTACAAGGTTAGAGAAATCGAACATATTAACACATATTGTGTTTTTTTAACATCGATTTAGAAATATGTTGATGGCATTATCCAACGGCATAGTATTATACTATTTGTTATTATTTCCAAATGAGTTTATGGCTGATCATTGACCGAACAGGAAGCCCTTTCTAGGAGTTCAGCCTCACTTATCTATCTTGTTATATTGGTGTAGATCTTCCTTTCATATATATGGCCATTCCTACTTAGGCAAGAGGTTATAACATATATTTCGAGTTGTACAAACCCGGATCGCGGTACCAAAGTTGTTTTGCCGATAACTATGCATAATCCCATACCACATGCTCATATATTTTATCTTGCTATTTACCTAGTACACATATTTCATTTCACGGGTTTAGGCACCAACTTAACATGCTGTAATTTTTTTCCCATTTCACGTTCACTTGTGCCCATACATAGAGTGGGTGAATTTAAAATGATAAGTGGGTGATTTTTGTTTTTTTTGTTCTTTGATTTATTTTGTGGTTGAAAAAATGGGCATCTTCTAAACAAATTAAACCACCATAGCCATTTTTAACTGGAATGTCTCATTGAAGTTTAACTGCTATCTTGGTCAGATGGGCACACCTGAACTCCCACTCCAGTCCCATACAAACCTCATGCACTCCTAACTCATGGTCAACACTTAAATTTAAGTCCCGTTGGCCCATTCACGCACTCGGAACTTCACTTGTTCCATTCAATTCAAGTCCGTTTAGCGTACAAAAGCTATTTCGCCCGCATAAATCGTATCACATGGCCTCCATTGCCTCTAGCTCATCGAAGAAAATCCAAAAAAAAGCCCGTAAGCCGGAAAATCCGTTGGCTCCTCTTCACCCGAAGACATTAGTTGATGGCTTCGGTTCACATTAGGATAATACATGGTTATTCTTATCGAGCGTGCGGTGGACATTACCAGCTTCACGGGCCATGTTCATGCGAACATTGTTCGAGGAGGGTAGCATCATTTTTTTCAACTTGTTGGTGATCCAAAAAAGGGATCTAGAAAGTGTCATTCTATATTGATTAGGGAATTCTACTCTGGTTTGCATCGTGAGGGGGATGTCCCGTATGTTGCTTATGTGAGGAACTAATTTATTATGGATTGTGTTATCTTGTATGCACGTAGACTGCTTCAAAAGTGTACCTGACTCGATTTAAAATCCGATGATTCAAAACTTATTTGTCAAATTGTATTATCATCCATCTTCTACTCTCCTATCTGAACTCTTCAACTGATTTGCTTTTGCTAAATCAGATCAAGCTAAATCTTCTTCTTCGTCTTTTTTTTGTGTGTTGTGAGTGTGTTGCAAAAATAAATATTAAATGTTTTATTTTCTTTGCATTTCCTATCCATTATAGATATATAATTTCCTCTAATAATAGACTTAAATTAATATATACCATATTAGTGTGTAGATGTGCTTTTGTTAGAAAACATAGTGTGTCAAAGTGTGTGCATGTTCTGCGACAAACAGTGTGTGTATTTGAGTTTGCACGTGTAGCGTGTGTTCAAAAATAGTGTGTGCCTTTTACAGTACTGTCTGTGTGTTTGGTTGTTTTCACGAGTGTAAATACAGTGTCTTTTATTGTACTACAGTGTATGTGTGTTTGCTTGTGAACTCAAGAGTGTGTGCGCGTGAAATTATAAGTGATAAAAATGAAATAACAATGTTACACTGTGTTACATGGATATGCATATGTATATATATAACTAGAACGCAAAACACAAGTTGCTATCCCTAACAATGTTATACATGGTTTTTGAAAGTGATCAAGGGTAAGCTTCCCTGTTAAGGGATCAAGGGTAAGCGTCTATGTCATGACTTTCCAAACTACAATCGGAATCCTTGGTGGTTGTAGGAGTACCTGGGTAATTTACATGGTACACCATGTTAATGGTTGAAGTTGGGCAGGAAAGAAAATATATGCATTTCTAAAACTGAGGTTCACATCACAGATTTCACCAATTTCACTCTACCAGTAATGAAATAAGTTTCCCATAACAGCCCTATATTTTAGCTCTATCCTTGTCAGCAATGGCCTGAACATGGAGTCTTCCAGGTTCTTCTCTAATCTGAAATAGGGACACCTAAGTAGGTAACAGGGGAATAACCTTCATGAATGCCCAACTGATTTATAATGTCATCCTGATATAGACTTTGAATTACTCTTATTGATAATCTGACCTGACGCAGCGCCATGGTAATCAAACAACTCACATGCTGAAATGAAAATTTCTTTATTTTCATTATTTCAAAATTTTAATTTGAAATTAAAATTTATATTCTGAAGTTTAGAACTACATTATAAGCTGAAAAATCAGACACAAATTTATATGGTGAAATGGGACTGAAATTTATACGCTGAGATATATATTTCGAAATATATGTGCTGAAACTGAGAATTTAATGGATTGAATGAGTATTTAAATTGAAATTGAAATATAGTATTGCAACTGGAATTATCCATTGAAATTGGTTTGGTCCTGAATGTGTTGAACATGTGTAATTGATTGAGACACTCAGATTATTTGCTTCCTAATCAGTGCCGGAGACAGAATCAAAGAAGCACGGACTCGACACGTAATACGGGATACGACTCGATTCGGGATACGGGATACGCGATTTTTCAAAAATGTAGGATACGGATACGTTAGGATACGTTAAATATTTATTATTTTATTGTATATATATTAATGATATACTTGAGTAAAATGACTGTAAAGTAAAGCATCAAATACCATTATATTAAAGTGCTCAAATATGATAATTGTTGTCACCAAACAAACACCATTACAATAAAACATCATTAACATAAAAGGTTGTTCCAACAAAAATATAAGACAAAAATAAAGATAATATCCGTAGCATAAAATAAGATAGAGAGAAGCCTCCCGAGAGCATCCAGACTTCAGAGTATCTCAATCACTAAGTAGATCCAACATCAACGGCATCATCACCTCCTACAACCATATCATCAAGTACCATGTTTTCCAACTCCGGCTCATCAAGGGAGAGATTTGCAATTTGAAGTTCTCCAACATCTTCAAGTGTGCCAAACACATCACCAGCAATATCCCACATTTTAGTATCTCCCATTGTGTATTCCGAGGTCCTCCTTGATAGGAGGCGGAGGTTTCTATGAATAAACACCAAGTCTTCACCCCGTTTTGGTGTCATTTTATTCCTTTTAGTTGAATTCACAAAGGAGTAGGTGCTCCAATTTCTCTCCGCACAAGATGAAGATGACGGTTGCATAAGAATCTTCGTTGCAAGATTTTGAAATGTGGGGGCATAAGCGCCGTAGAGAACCCACCAAGCCATAGGTTCCATACTATAACGATTGCTCAAGGAGTCAAACTCATCAAATCCCCCGGACTTTTGTGAGAAATTGACATACTCAATACCAACCCGATTGCGTTCTTCAAGATTTGGAAAGTATTTTTTGAAGCATTTTATTCTTCCATTCATAATCTCAGTATCATTTTGGGGGGGTACTCTGCTTCGGTCCTCAAAAAGCCATTGATCACTAAAATACCTTTTGAATAAAAAAAATAAGAATTATTTCAAACTCAAAAAGTAAGGGAAATGGATATACTTATGCAAAAATAAATAATTACTAAAGTTGAGTATTAACCTTGGAGTCATAGAGTGTGCCAAACAATGAAGTGGGGTGTTGTTTTTGTCCCAACGAGATACAAGTATTTCATACACCACTTCGTAAAAAGGTGAATGATCTCCATATCTTATGCGTTCATGTTGATATATAGCCGCCGTCACTTTTTCAATCATCGTATCCCACATGTCGTATACTAAGTGAAGACAAGGCTTATCAGTGTCACACAACCTAAGCATATCATAAATAGGAGCCGTAAAAGAGAGAATATAATTAATGGAATCCGACCATTTTACATCCAACACCTTCTCCCTCACAAACTCCGCTTTTCCTTGGTCATCATCTTGATAACAAGCCCATTTGTCGCTTATTACCATTGCTTGGAGACCCCCCTTTGTAAGCTTGAACCTTCTAAGCATCATCACAACCGAAGCAAATCGTGTATCCGCTGCCGAAAGTAGCTTCAAATTAACAAATTCATTGAACATGGCAAGTCTCATACCATGATTCATAATAATTTTTTTTATTTGAATGTCATCCCCGGAAATATCGGTTATCCAACTACAAAGAGAATAAGTGACTTCATTCCTTTCAGTATTCTTCGCGGCACAAATGTTCTTCAACGCAAGGTTAAGTGTATGCACAACACAAGGGGTCCATGTAATGTTTGGATATTTTGCTTAAATAAGTTGCCCCGCACCTTTACAATTGGTGGCATTATCGGTAATAATTTGGATCACCTTTTCACTTCCAACTTCATCTATCACTTTAATGAACAAGTTAGCAATAAAAGCACTATCCTTTCTTTCCCCCGAACAATCCACCGCCTTCAAAAACATTGGTTTCCCATTCGTCACGGCAATAAAGTTGATAAGGGGCCTTCGTTGGGAGTCACTCCAACCATCGCTCACAATACTTACACCTTTCTCCATCCACATGGATCGCGTAGGACCCAACAACCGATCAATATTTGCTCTCTCTCTTTGCAAAAGAGTAGTTCTCAATAAATTGTAACCGGGACATTTATAACCCGGAATTGAAGTGTTTGCGGTAAATTCAATGCATTCCCTAAAATAAGGGTTACGTGATAAGTGGAAAGGCAAACCAGCCGAGTAAAATGCCCTCGCAACCAAGGCATTCATTTGCTCTCGTACCCCCATATTAAACGCCTTCTCAAGGGATCCACTTGCACTCAAATCTGCCTTTCTCTTTTTCGCGCTAAAATTTTGAAACAATCCACCCATAACAGTTAAAGGTGGTAGTGGAATATTCTTAGGCTGTGATTGCTCTTTCTTTCTCTCTACTTCTTCTAATTTCTGCATCTCTACAAGATCCTCTGATTTAACCTTTTTACAAGTCCCAATGCCTTGTCCCGACATCTTAAGCAAATGTGCACGCACTCTTGTATATGAGCTTGTGAATTCTTTGAAACAAAAATTACAACTCCACTTCATATTTCCACCACCTACTACAAGTTTATCCTTCTTTGTAGTATAAGTCCAAAGTGGCTTACAAGAATCCTCATCCATTGATGATGCTGCTGTACTGTTTGTACTAGATTGAGTAGCTCCAGATGCCATTTCAAATAAAATCTACAAACATAATTATAAAACACAAAAAACAGTTAAGACCAAAACCTAAAAGCAATACAGCAGCAGCTCCGAATGAGGTCTAGAAGGAAGTGGAAAAAAAATACAACACATGAGGTAAGGGGTAAAATAAAGAACAACAGTTAAGGAAAAAAAAATTACAACACAGAAATAAAAAATACAACACAGATTACTAGTTAAGGGAAAAAAAATCTCCAAATGAGGAAAATCATGAAAGAACAACAACAAAAAAATCATAAAAGAACAAGACAGATGTGAAAAAAAATACCAGATGTGAAAAAAAAAACATACCCGATGGGTTTAAACCCTAGCCGGAGCTCCAAATTGGTTCGATTGAGTCGAAATGAGGTGGGATATTAAAACCCTAGCCGGAATAGTCATATGGGTTCCTAGCCCGGGTTGGAGGTTTGTTAGCCGTCGGGAGTGAGAGATTGAAAACCTAGCTGGTTGGAGTTTTGGAGCAGGTCGTGAGTTAGAGTTTTTATGTTTTAGAGTTTTGTTATAACTTAAAAGTTTTCATTTTTATGTTTTTAGCCACAAAACATATGTTTTAAAATTTCAAAAACGCCCCACGTATCCTAAAACGTATTTTGAAACGAATTTTTAACGTGTCCAGAACGTATCCTAAACGTCTCCGAGCATTTAAAAAAAAATGGGATACTCTAGGATTCGCGTATCCTAGCATATCCCAACGTATCCCGTGTCCGATACGTGTCCCAAAAAAATTCGCGACCTCCAGAGAGTATTCGTGCTTCATAGGACAGAATACAGGGTGGGGCACCTATGTGTGCAAAGCATAGACCGACGACGAGTGTTCGAGGGCTGCCGGGAGCCATTTAGTTTTTTTTATCGTTTTACGGATATTTATAATTATATTCAATTGAGGATTTCCAGTTTTAGGTAATTGTACTTTCAGAAAAATTTAGGAAAACTTCAACAATAATAACTCGAAGAAAACAACCTCACATATCTCTCCTTCCTCCCCCCCCCCCCCCCCCCCAACCCCACCCCACCCCAAAAAATTCATAAATCACAATTATATTCATAGACAAAAATATGATCCACAATTATGTCATAACAAATTCATTAAATTGTGTAAAATACAAATTCAAGGACAATTATAAATAAGCATAAGAAATTCAACCCACGGGCTCCCGCCCCCAAACCCCCAACATTTGTAGTAGGAAACCCACCCCCTTGCTGACCGAAATCCCGCGCACACCATATAAATATATATTGCGTTTTAAGATAAGCTGACTAATTTAATATGGAATGGAACCCTTGCTTTCTGGTTTAGCATTCATGCTTATGTTTGTTGGAACATATTATTTTTAGGGCCTTTAGACTGTATATTCTTATTTGCATGAACTTTTATATTTTCTATTCTTTTTTACATGGGCACGAGACAATGTTGATTCGAAGGTGGTTTTAGCAACTTGTCTGAAAATTCTAGCAAGATCACAACTTAATTTACTTAGCCTTTGAAATTATAGGACCGCATTACATTTCTCTCGTCCGTATTGTATATTCCTTCATATATCTTCATGTTGATAAATTTGAGGTGTTCTCCATTTGGATTATAGGGTCTGGATATTCCATTGATTTTTAATGTCACCCCCTCCTCCCACCCCTCGCACGCGCGTGCCTACTGTGTAGTTTTTGCAAGAGACCCTTTGAACTAATTTTAATGCAAAATATTCTATGACCTCGTGTTTGTCTTGTGTTGGCGGTGGAACTTTTTCTCCACCCGGAGGAGTGAGTGAGTTCATTTTCTTCTCTTATGTATATTAGTATAAATTTTTCAAAAAATTATTGAGCACATTCTTCATCATGAGATGCATCCGTGATTGGTCCATGAGTCTAGGGAATTTTTTGGTAAATTCACAACATTTGGTGTTCAGAGGCATTTTTTTGTCTGAATTATGGTTCATTTGGGTCATTGAGGTTTTACATGGGTGAGTTGGGGGAACTATGGTTATCGAGGGGGTTTGGATGAGTCAAAAGAACAATCTGGTAGAACTAAGGTCATTTTTGCATGTTACAAGCGTTTGGATGATTTAAATTCGTGATAGGTCCTTTTAGTAATTTTATATTCATTGAGGCCATGATGGTATATGAATTGGTGAGTGTAGGCATTTCATCCTTTTTAATGTCCCGGGAGCGTCGTTGTTCAAAATAGTCAATTGTGTTTTTTATGTAGCATATAAGGGTCAATTCGGTAAATTTTCACCCATTGTGGTGTTTATAATGGAGTCAAGGGGCTTTTTTAATCACCCTGCGAATAATGCACCTCAATAATCACGCACTAAAATTCACATCGCGGTTCATCACACAAACACATCTCCTTAACACACTCACCAAATATTTCAGTCCTCATCAAATAATATAGCAGTCACCAAATCACGTCATAACACTCACATTTATCGGCACTTTTCATCTTGCCTCACCCTCACTAAGTAACTGTCCGCCCCTATTTGCACAATACATGCACTACTTCTTGTGAATTTATTGTGGATGAATTTAATTGTTGGTTTTATTCTATTTGGTTGTGTATTTTGTTATTCAAATATGGGCACTCCACCAAACAAACAAAATCACCACACTTTTCACCCTTTTTAAAAATATCAGTTCTCAAACTCTTACTTTGCCATTGTCTTTTCTTATACTCTTACCACCAACACCCATTCTAGGTTATGTTCTCCCATTAATTTGCCAATTCATTTTTCTTTTTGAATGGGATGGCGGTGCAAATTGCTATGAAATGGAGTGGGAAAATCACGATTATAATTCTTTGTTGGTATAAAAGTTCAATCGATTGTCATTAATAAAATGACATAATTCCAACATATCCATCGACCAATCCACCCGTTTCACATGAAATACAGAGCGCCACATTTTACCAACATCAAAGATTAGCGCATTAAACTTATTATTGTTGTTGAACACTGGCTGTGGAAAATTGTAGTTGTTTATGTCATTATTTGTTTCTTTTTGTCAAAAATTGGGATTCCCTCGAACAAACACAGCCACTACCTCAAAGGCTTTTGCTAAATTCTCTCAACCATTTTTTTCACCCATTGTGCAAAATATCAGTCCTCCCACTTTGCAATCGGCTAGAATACTATCTATCTTTCCACCAACACCAATTCCTAATCACCTTGGTCGACTACTTTGAAAAATTCATTTGTTTTTTTAGGTTGTGTAATGGTGCAAGTCTCTCATGGGTGCATGATGGCTTCATATTGACATAGTTATTCTTGATGTTCCTTATATTGCTTTGCCTTGTGCTTTATTGTTCACACCACAACAATGCACATCCACCCTTCCTCGATCCCTCACTCATCTGCATGGCTCGATTGACCGCAAAACAGATGAGTATTCACTCCCTGTAGCTTTAGCCGACTCTCTCAATTTCACACCGCCATGGAGACTGTCAGTGTGAAACTATCAACTTTTGTCTTAAAAGAGAACCATCTCACTTGCAATTCAGGTACATATTCTTATACTCTTAATTTGGTCACAAAAATGTTACGAGTTTTTGTGCTAGAAGTAGGGTTTTGAAAACGAAAGATTAGGGTTTTCATGAATTATAATGAAATCGAATTATTGCTTGTTGAAATTAATTGTCAGTTACCTGTAAAGTAAATTCTAGTTTTATTGATAGTGTGTTTGCTTACTATGATCAATTATGTGTTGATGGCGCTATCAAACTGCATAGTATTATAATATTAGTTATTTTGGCTATGTTATAAATTGCAAATGAGTTTATGGTTGATCCTTGATCATACAAGAAGCCCTTTTTAGGAGTTAACAGTTAGTTTAGTCAATACTACTATAATTGCATAAGGTGAATTTGCCTCGGACAGTATATTTTTGCACAGTAGATAATTCACCTTCTGATTTGTCCTTTCATTCTTAAAAATTATACTATCCAAATGATTGGTCCACATTGAAAATTTGTGGAGTTCAATATGAATATCTAAGCAGGAGGAATCCTTTACTGAACACCCATGTTTAGGAGGTTAAAAGTTAGTATGTCGTGATTATGTCAATATATATGCATTATATTGTAAATGTAATACCCCGTATTTTTATGCTATATTTAATTTGGGGATTTATTTAATAAAAATCCGGAAATTAATGATGTTATAATTATTAACGTGACTAGAGTTATTAATTATGGGAAACTTGTTGAATATTACTAATGAGCATAGTAATATGTTATATTGGTTATATTGAATGTCATAAGTGAATTAAATGACAATTTTAGAAATTTTAGTCGGGACGCGCCCATGTCGCGTCGGGACTAATTATTGATACATAAAAGTGAATATTTTATAAGTTGTCTGTATGGTCGTTTTGAGTGAGCCAACGCATACGGAAGGGTCGAGATAGTCAGAAAAGTGTACCCGGGGGTTTAGTTTGGGTCTCGGGATGTTTTTAGGCTTAATTAGTGACCCGGGAGGGCCTTTTGGTCATTTTACAAAATAGGGTAATTAAACCCACGAATTTCAGCCATCCTTAGCAGCCATTTAAGCCAGCCTTTTAGGGTTAGAGCATTCAGAACCCTAAGACGGCTATTGGAGAAGAGAGGAGAGACCTTGCAAGGAGGTTCAAGAGCCAAAACACCACCATTTACACCGCCGTCACCACCAACGCGTAGATCGCGAGGAGGAGAACGCAACCACACCATTATCAGCAGGAAACCAGACCTCTGAAATCCCAGGCAAGTGTTTAACTTGCATATTTTCGTTGATGCAATACTCATATCAGTTAGGAATGATTAGGAGTATAATCTATGGAAGAAAACCCCAGTTTTTGTTAGGAATTTGCATGTAGAAGTCATTAAAACCATATGCTGGAAACCTTATGTGATGTAGATGATTAACCCACAAATTTTTGATGATTATGTATAAGGAAATTCTGGAGAAAACTGATTAGAACAAAAGTTAAGAAAACTTAGGGTTCTTGATAATTAAATGAAATTTTGGGTTGTTTAATCATGTTTAATGATGGATATACGCATGCTTAACGTTAGAAACATCTGGTAATATGTTATAATGTTTGTAGTAGAAGTTTTGGGACGATTAGAGTTGGAAAACATGTATTTGGATGAAGAATTTTGGTAAAACCCGTAACTGCACTTCTGCAGAATTTTCGCAGACCTGCTTGATCGATCGATCGACCCTAGAGCGTCGATCGATCGAAGGTTCGATCGATCGAACCCCAGTAGTCGATCGATCGACCCTTCCTGGCAGCCCCTTATTTTTTCCCTTGTTTAATTAGTTGAATTAATTTATCGTGGAATAATTTTTGGGGATTATGAATAAAGTGTTTTGGGATATAGGGGAGACCAGTAAGACATATGAACAAGTGTTGAGGACTTTGTTATGAGACGATAAATGTGTTTTAGGGATAATTAACTAAGTAACGACAAACTCCGTGTTTCAAGTGAGGGGTTACGAAGAATACCTACGGTAGTGAATAGAAGAGTACTTACTGAATTTGTTACTTGGAAGGATAGAATCCACTAGTGTCACGTAAATTGGGAGAAAACCCTTCGAGTTAAGGTTAGAGACGAAGCCTTATACGTAATCGTAATAATGTGAAATTAAGGTTAAATGTGGTAATTCTGGGTAATGAGAGGGACCTATATTAATATGATGAAAGTGGTATATTTATATGATGTGTGTACATATCTTATATGCATGTGAAAAACATACCGCGCTACTTGCTATCCTTGAGGTTATCGCGTTGGGGCAAGTCTTATCTCGATGGGACCTTTATGGGGGATATTGACTTGTACCCTATAAGATAGATATCCTTGGTACAGGCTATTGGATGAATAGTTCAGACGGTCCTAAGAGACGCGAGTATGTGCCATCCTTTTAGAGACTTGGAATCTATGCTTCGCCTCACTTGTTTGTGTATGTGTTAATACGATTCGAGAGTGATTCCGAATTCGTATTCCCCTTGATATGAGTGGTATGGGGTTTGGATAGTGGAAGTATGCACGCACCATAGTTTTAGTTGGGGTGCCGTTATATATATATATTATACGAGTAGTTAATATATATACGAGATTATGGAATTTAAACTGCCTACTGCGATTTGTTAAGTAGGACATGGTTGATGACTCCTATAAATAATTGTTTTGTGAGTATAATATGACACCGGAAAACTTTACAAATTAATGATGTTAAAAGGAGAGTTATACTACAAATTGGCAGTAACCCTTTTTAAACAATGACATTGTTCGGTTTTGAAAAAATTATGATTAAGTTAAGTTAAACTAAATTATTTGGGAAGGTTAGTATAACATATATGTTAAGATAAACCATCTGGGAAGGTTAGTACGATAGGAGTGCACATTAGAAGAGAGGTGAGAATTTCTCAAGAGAGTGACGAACTAATATGTTGTTGCATTGGCCTGTATCAATTTAAATACTTGCTAAACTAATTTTAAATCATACACACTTTCGGGCTCTGACCCGTTTTATCTCTCCCTCTCCCCCTTGTATATATATATGTATGTATTTCAGGTGCCCAGCCACAGGGGCGTCTTACTTAGGATCTTTTGGAAGGAACGCGCTGCAGCTTAGGTGGGAGTTGCAGGTCTTTTGATTAGACGATTTTGTTCATTCTGATCCACTTCTAGCATTTTCATTCAGATGGGCATGTGTAGCCCTTTCCATTATTTCTTTATGTTGGGACATTGTTATTTCAGTTATTTCCTAGTTCGTTATTTTGGTATTTTGTTCAGGACGGATGTATTACTTTATTTTCTCGCATGTTGACATTCGTTGATGAATGTTTTATATATTGGATTCTTTCGTTCCAGTTTATTGTGGTGTGAATCTTATTCTTTGAGCCTTGTTAATAAATTAAATAAATCTTTTCTTTAATTAAAATTTGGATGTGCGTATGAAAAATGTTTTTGACACTTAGCTTAATTATTTAGGGTGTTAAATTGGAAAAATTATTTTTATCGACAGTGATGCTGAGAATTAACCAACTGTTCACCTTGATATAATTTAATAAAGGAGTGATCGCCCGGTATTTAATTAGGCGGGGTGTCACAGGTGGTATCAGAGCATCATGTTCTAGTGTCCATAGGATCTGTACGGCTTATTTCGCTTTCAGCTTAACGTTTTTGCTATAGAGCCCTATTTTTAGGAATGTTGTATTCCTGCTTTTCACGTTTAAGTCTTCAGCTATTCGAGATTTGTTGATAACTGTAGACTAATAAACTCTTTCACTTTTCAGATGCCTCCGAGACGTGCTTCGAGAGATAGGCGTGCCCAGGCCGAGCAGCCAGCAGCTCCGGCACCAGGCACAATGAATGCTAATGAAGTAGCCGCCATCGTTGCTCAGGCGGTGAATGCCGCGATAGCGGTGATTCAGCAGGCTCCACCCCAGGTTCAGGCAGTGGCGCCAGTACCAGCACAGCTTCCATCTGCATGGGAGAGGGTTCGGGATGCTTTTCAGAAAGCACATCCCCCTGAGTTCTCTGGTAGCTCCGATATTGTCACAGTCAGCCAATGGAAGAAAGACATCCAGCGGCATCTCCGCATGTATGAGTGCACCGAGGTGCAAAAGCAGCTATTGGCCTCTTTTAAGTTGGTGGGAGCCGCATTACAGTGGTAGGAGTCCACTACTACTTTGGAGGAGAGGGACACGATCCCTATTCAGATGTTCTGGGAGCGGTTTGACCGCAAGTACTTTCCACCCGCAGTGCAGACTGAGATGAGGAGGAAATTACTAAATCTGAAGCAAGAAAACCTTACGGTAGCCGAGTATGAGGAGGAGTTCACGAGACTTCTCACTATTGTGCCGGATGAGGCACCCACTGAGAGCAAAAAGATTTTGCTGTTTGTAGACGGATTAGCTTGGAGGATCCGTCAGCACCTTATTGGGAATTTATCCTTGAGTACGTTCACTGATGTGCTCAATGCCGCATTACTTCATTGCCAGGATCACGGCTTCCATCTTCAGGGAAGCAAGAGAGCAGGAGAGTCCAGCCAGCAGGGCAGGACAGGGGGTAACGGTGCCGGTGGGGCGCCATCTCATGGACAGACTCGTCAGCACGAGCAGAGTTCCCATCAGGGGGACCCTGCTAAGCGATTCCGTTCGGGTGATTCCAGGCAGGGAAATGGGGGATATAGGCAGGGCCAGCAGGGTCAGCCTAATCAGCAGGGCCATCCGGGCCAGCACCGACAGCAGGGTCAGCATCAGGGCCAGCAGGGCCAACAGCGTGCGAATCAGGGCCAACAGGGCCAATGGCGTGGGGGTAACGGCCAGCAGGGTCGTGGTCAGCAGGGACAGAGGGGAGGTAACTTCAAGGGCCGATGTTTTGGGTGCGGTAAACATGGCCACAGGCGTCAGGATTGCCCAGAGGGCGATAGGGCCCCACAGCAGCAGGGAGCCCGAAATGAGCCACAGAGACCACTTTTTCCACCTGCCCTTCCAGCTCCAGCTCAAGCGCCAGCCCTACCAGCCATTCCAGCAGCTCCAGTACAGCAGGGGCAATTACAGTATGGACGTGTCTATAACGTCCACCAGGCAGCAGCTCCACAGGCACCACCCGCGATTGAGGGTACGTTTCCTATCCATGGTACTATGGGTAAAGTTTTGTTTGATACGGGGGCAACACATTGTTTTATAGCTACGCATTTCGCGAAGGCCTTAGGGTTGTTAGCCACAGCAGAGAGCATAGTGACGTGTGTAGACTCACCATTGGGGAGTGGGTCACTCATTTTCTTTATATGCCGGGGAGTGGGGGTAGAGATCGGTAGTCTGGTATTACCTGCGGACATGTTAGTTTTAGACATGCATGAGCACGATGTTATTATTGGTATGGATTGGCTCGCAGCTTATAGAGCCATGATTGACTGCTTCGGTGGGAGCATTGTTTTTGCCATTCCGGGGCAAGAGATGTTTGTAGTGGCGATGCCTCGCCCAGAGGGAGGCTCGACCACTCATTTGTATTACATTGAGGAGGATACCTCTAAGGAGGTTGTGATTCCTTTGGATTTGATCCCAGTTATTAGGGAGTATTCTGATGTATTTCAGGAGATACCAGGCCTACCCCCCAGTCGAGAGATATACTTTGTTATAGACCTATTGCCAAATATGAGACCTATAGCACGCGCACCGTACCGTATGGCTCCGGCAGAGATGCGAGAGCTACGAGATCAGATAGAGCAACTGTTAGGTCAGGGCTTCATTCATAGGAGTACCTCACCTTGGGGCGCTCCAGTCTTATTTGTGAAGAAGAGAGATGGCTCACTGAGATTGTGTGTAGACTACCGGGAGTTGAACAAGGTCACGATACGGAATAAATATCCTTTGCCTCGAATCGATGACCTATTCGACTAGTTGAGGGGAGAAACATTCTTTTATAAAGATAGATCTGAGGTCGGGGTACCATCGGTTACGAATTAGAGAGCAGGATGTTCCAAAGACTGCATTCTTGACGAGATATGGGTCTTACGAGTTCAGAGTGATGCCGTTTGGCCTCACCAATGCTCCAGCCGTGTTCATGGACTTAATGAACCGAGTGTTCAGAGAGTTCTTGGATCAGTTTGTCATTGTCTTCATAGATGACATCTTGATATATTCCCATTCCGAGGAGGAGCATGCCGAGCACTTAAGACAGGTTCTTCAGACTCTACGAGAGCATCAGTTGTATGCTAAGTATGAGAAGTGTGGATTCTGGTTGCGAGAAGTACAGTTATTGGGCCATGTTGTTTCTGAGCAGGGGATAGCAGTTGACCCGAGCAAAGTGTCAGTGGTGAGGGAGTGGGGACAGCCCACGACACCGACGGAAGTACGTAGTTTCTTGGGGTTAGCCGGGTACTACAGGAGGTTCATTCGGGGATTCTCCAAAATAGCGGGTCCATTGACGAATCTGACTCGCAAGGGGGTACCATATGTTTGGGATGACGTTTGTCAGTTGGCTTTCGACGAGCTGAAGGACAAGCTTACTTCGGCATCAGTCCTTGCTTTACCGAAGTCGGGTGTAGAATACCTGGTTTACACCGATGCGTCCTTACGAGGACTTGGGGGAGTACTTCAGCAGGAGGAGAAGGCTATAGCTTTTACTTCCCGCAAGCTTAAGCCGCATGAGAAGAATTACCCCACCCACGACCTGGAGTTAGCTGCGGTTGTCTTTGCATTGAGAATTTGGAGGCACTAGTTATTGGGCGAGAAATTCTGTTTGTTCACAGACCATAAGTCACTGCAGTACCTGTTCACTCAGCGAGAGCTGAATATGCGTCAGCGCAGATGGTTAGAGTTTGTGAAAGATTACCAGTTCGATATACAGTATCATCCGGGGAAAGCCAACGTAGTTGCTAATGCGTTGAGCCGTAGACCGGTTGACGATGTAACGGACATCTGGAAAGCAAAGTGGAAGGAGTTGGGTCACCAGGACGCAGTAGCACGTTCTTTCATATCCGTCATGTCAGTCACACCCGAAATTGTTACAAGGGTGATACAGGCGCAGACCACAGACCCGTTTTTCCAGGAGCAGATTGTGCGACTTCTAGCCGAGGGTGCTAAGTCCTATTCTGTTAGTTCGGATGGAGGGTTGCGGTTTAATGGGAGATTAGTGGTTCCAGAAGGAGCGGAGCTACGTCATGAGGTGATGACTCATTCTCATGGGTCCCGATTTGCAGTACATCCGGGAGGCGATAAGATGGACCAGGATATGAGACGTCAGTACTGGTGGAGTGGGATGAAGAAGGACATCGCTGAATTTGTGCCCAAATGTTCTACTTGCCAGCTGGTGAAGGTGGACCACCAGAAACCGTCGGGATTTCTTCAGCCATTGGAAGTACCTGCGTGGAAGTGGGAAAGTATTTCCATGGATTTCATTACATGTTTGCCTACATCACAGAGGGGCCACGATTATATCTGGGTGATTGTAGACCGTTTGACCAAGGTGGCTCATTTTCTGCCGGTGCGGACAGATTATACCACGGGTCAGTATGCTCAGTTGTTCATCGCTGAGATTGTCAGATTACACGGGGTGCCCCTGAATATTATGTCAGACAGAGACAAGATTTTTGTGTCACGTTTCTGGGAAAGCTTTCAGGAGGCTATGGGTACAGAGTTGAGACTGAGTTCAGCTTATCACCCACAGACAGATGGACAGACAGAGCATACTAATCAGATGTTGGAAGATATGCTACGCATGTGTATTCTCGATTTCGGAGGAGGTTGGGAGCCACACCTTCCACTGGTAGAGTTTGCTTATAATAACTCCTATCAGTTTACGATTGGCATGGCTCCATTTGAGGCTTTGTACGGCAGGCCTTGTCGTCCCCCAACTTGTTGGCTCGAGGTGGGGGACAACAAGTTATTAGGACCAGAGGTGATCCAGGAGACCTCCGCGAGGATTGAGATAATCAGGAGTCGTATTCGGGTATCCCAAGACAGGCAGAAGAGCTACGCCGATGCGAAACGGTTCTTCCGGGAGTTTAATGTGGGAGATCAAGTGTTGTTACGTGTATCCCCTATGAAAGGAGTGATGAGGTTCGGGAAGAAGGGAAAGTTGGCTCCGAGGTACGTAGGACCATTTCCCATCATCGAGAGAATTGGGCCGGTAGCATACAGGTTGGGATTGCCAGAACATTTACATCGCATCCACGATGTATTTCACATCTCGTCGTTGAGACGATATCTTCGGGATGATATGGCCCATACTCACATTGCGATAGATGAGATCGACTTGCAGTCGGATAGCTCTTACGAGGAGAGACCGGTGGCTATTCTAGACTACAGTGAGAGGAGATTGAGGTCGAAGATAGTTCCACTTGTGCGAGTCTAGTGGGAACATCATAATGTGGAGGAATCCACTTGGGAGCGTGAGGCAGATATGCGCGAGAGATATCCAGAGTTGTTTTTATCAGGTATGCCTTATTTTCTGAATTTCGGGACGAAATTCCGTTATTAGGGGGGAAGTATGTAATACCCCGTATTTTTATGCTATATTTAATTTGGGGATTTATTTAATAAAAATCCGGAAATTAATGATGTTATAATTATTAACGTGACTAGAGTTAGTAATTATGGGAAACTTGTTGAATATTACAAATGAGCATAGTAATATGTTATATTGGTTATATTGAATGTCATAAGTGAATTAAATGACAATTTTGGAAATTTTAGTCGGGACGCGCTCGTGTCGCGTCGGGACTAATTATTGAGATATAAAAGTGAATATTTTATAAGTTGTCCGTATGGTTGTTTTGAGTGAGCCAACGCGTCCGGAAGGGTCGAGATAGTCAGAAAAGTGTACCTGGGGGTTTAGTTTGGGTCTCGAGATGTTTTTAGGCTTAATTAGTGACCCGAGAGGGCATTTTGGTCATTTTACAAAATAGGGTAATTAAACCCACGAATTTCAGCCATCCTTAGCAGCCATTTAAGTCAGCCTTTTAGGGTTAGAGCATTCAGAACCCTAAGACGGCTATTGGAGAAGAGAGGAGAGACCTTGCAAGGAGGTTCAAGGGCCAAAACACCACCATTTACACCGCCGTCACCACCAACGCGTAGATCGCGAGGAGGAGAACGCAACCACACCATTATCAGCAGGAAACCAGGCCTCTGAAATCCCAGGCAAGTGTTTAACTTGCGTATTTTCGTTGATGCAATACTCATATCAGTTAGGAATGATTAGGAGTATAATCTATGGAAGAAAACCCTAGTTTTTGTTAGGAATTTGCATGTAGAAGTCATTAAAACCATATGCTGGAAACCTTATGTGATGTAGATGATTAACCCACGAATTTTTGATGATTATGTAGAAGGAAATTCCGGAGAAAACTGATTAGAACAAAAGTTAAGAAAACTTAGGGTTCTTGATAATTAGATGAAATTTTGGGTTGTTTAATCATGTTTAATGATGGATATACGCATGCTTAACGTTAGAAACATCTGGTAATATGTTATAATGTTTGTAGTAGAAGTTTTGGGACGATTAGAGTTGGAAAACATGTATTTGGATGAAGAATTTTGGTAAAACCCGTAACTGCACTTCTGCAGAATTTTCGCAGACCTGCTTGATCGATCGATCGACCCTAGAGCGTCGATCGATCGAAGGTTCGATCGATCGAACCCCAGTAGTCGATCGATCGACCCTTCCTGGCAGCCCCTTATTTTTTCCCTTGTTTAATTAGTTGAATTAATTTATCGTGGAATAATTTTTGGGGATTATGAATAAAGTGTTTTGGGATATAGGGGAGACCAGTAGGACATATGAACAAGTGTTGAGGACTTTGTTATGAGAGGATAAATGTGTTTTAGGGATAATTAACTAAGGAACGACAAAGTCCGTGTTTCAAGTGAGGGGTTATGAAGAATACCTACGGTAGTGAATAGAAGAGTACTTACTGAATTTGTTACTTGGAAGGATAGAATCCACTAGTGTCACGTAAATTGGGAGAAAACCCTTCGAGTTAAGGTTAGAGACGAAGCCTTATACGTAATCGTAATAATGTGAAATTAAGGTTAAATGTGGTAATTCTGGGTAATGAGAGGGACCTATATTAATATGATGAAAGTGGTATATTTATATGATGTGTGTACATATCTTATATGCATGTGAAAAACATACCGCGCTACTTGCTATCCTTGAGGTTACCGCATTGGGGCAAGTCTTATCTCGATGGGACCTTTATGGGGGATATTGACTTGTACCCTAGAAGATAGATATCCTTGGTACAGGCTATTGGATGAATAGTTCAGACGGTCCTAAGAGACGCGAGTATGTGCCATCCTCTTAGAGACTTGGAATCTATGCTTCGCCTCACTTGTTTGTGTATGTGTTAATACGATTCGAGAGTGATTCCGAATTCGTATTCCCCTTGATATGAGTGGTATGGGGTTTGGATAGTGGAAGTATGCACGCACCATAGTTTTAGTTGGGGTGCCGTTATATATATATATATTATACGAGTAGTTAATATATATACGAGATTATGGAATTTAAACTGCCTACTGCGATTTGTTAAGTAGGACATGGTTGATGACTCCTATAAATAATTGTTTTGTGAGTATAATATGACACCGGAAAACTTTACAAATTAATGATGTTAAAACGAGAGTTATACTACAAATTGGCAGTAACCCTTTTTAAACAATGACATTGTTCGGTTTTGAAAAAATTATGATTAAGTTAAGTTAAACTAAATTATTTGGGAAGGTTAGTATAACATATATGTTAAGATAAACCATCTGGGAAGGTTAGTACGATAGGAGTGCACATTAGAAGAGAGGTGAGAATTTCTCAATAGAGTGACGAACTAATATGTTGTTGCATTGGCCTGTATCAATTTAAATACTTGCTAAACTAATTTTAAATCATACACACTTTCGGGCTCTGACCCGTTTTATCTCTCCCTCTCCCCCTTGTATATATATATGTATGTATTTCAGGTGCCCAGCCACAGGGGCATCTTACTTAGGATCTTTTGGAAGGAACGCGTTGCAGCTTAGGTGGGAGTTGCAGGTCTTTTGATTAGACTATTTTGTTCATTCAGATCCACTTCTAGCATTTTCATTCAGATGGGCATGTGTAGCCCTTTCCATTATTTCTTTATGTTGGGACATTGTTATTTCAGTTATTTCCTAGTTCGTTATTTTGGGATTTTGTTCAGGACGGATGTATTACTTTATTTTCTCGCATGTTGACATTCGTTGATGAATGTTTTATATATTGGATTCTTTCGTTCCAGTTTATTGTGGTGTGAATCTTATTCTTTGAGCCTTGTTAATAAATTAAATAAATCTTTTCTTTAATTAAAATTTGGATGTGCGTATGAAAAATGTTTTTGACACTTAGCTTAATTATTTAGGGTGTTAAATTGGAAAAATTATTTTTATCGACAGTGATGCTGATAATGAACCAACTGTTCACCTTGATATAATTTAATAAAGGAGTGATCGCCCGGTATTTAATTAGGCGGGGTGTCACAGTAAATTTCTTCTTATATATGTTTTGGTGATTAGTTCTTTTGAAATAGATAACTTCTTGATATGCTTACCTCTTCCTCCTACATTTAATTTTTCATGTGTTGGGAATAATTACAATGTTTGTTTTCCCTGATTCAACTCATTGCTACGTTACCTTCCAAATATATATATATATATATATACATATACGATATGTCTTATTTTAAATTACGAGTTTAATAACCTTAAGTTTTTTTTATACAATGCTATTTGTGTCCTTTGAGATGCATATTATTTTGTTGGTTTGTCACAACATGTCGTTATGATGCATATTGCATATCAGACTATAGTAACAACTACGGTTCTGGTTACACGCCTACACCCTAGGCCCACAGTTGAAATGCATCCTGGTAAAAGGAGTTAGTAGTTCTAAATTCAACGTACAAAGTTTTTGAATAAAAATATTACGACCTCTAGCACAATATATGGATTGATCCCGTGGATCACTTAGTGATCATTCTGTAGCGGGCGTAGACCCCTGATTTTAATCTTCTTTAAAATCCTAGATTTCCTTTTTATGAAATAGATGCGGAAGCGATGTGATGGTTCAATCTAAACAAACAAACAGATTTTAATTTCTATTTCAAATTAAAATTCAATCAAGTGAAATTAACTTGAACACACACACTAATTTCAATTTCACTTAAACACAATTAATTAATCCAAGTCCTAGAATTTACTTAGTCATATTAATTAATATTTCCAAATTAGGTCAAACCAGTTTTAACAAAAGACTTGAATTGAATAAACAATTATCCAATATTAATTAAGCACCAAATTAAACATGTAGTGATTAAATTAAACCAATTTTATCTTTTTACTTAAGCATGCGTTCTAGGTGATTTTGCAAAAGATAAAATAAACAATTAATCCACTACGCCGCGATGTACGAGGAAAAACCCACAACGGGAAACAACCTCGGACGGCCCTAGCCTCAAATCCACTAAGTACGGAATTTACAATTACAAGACAAAAGACTTACATCACACGACTCGATCCTCTCAAGCCTCGACGCTCCTTCTTGTAGATACCTCTTCCTAGCGAATAACCACGGAGCTCCACCGCGGTCTCGGAATCCACCGATCGGACTTTATGTGGTCACCGTCACCCGAACTAGGAGCCTTTCTCCAAGTGGATAAATCATGAAAACGTCTTCTTCTTTCAGGGATGTAGAAGGAAACCCAAACTTCTCTTTGAACGAAAGAGATGCTCCAAGCAAGATGTATATATATTGAAACTTGGATAAATAAACAATTGGGTGTAAACTAGAGTGGTGTATATTTTTCCCTAAAGAATTTCACTCAAAACAAGAACATTTTCCTTCAGCAATTTAGCTCTCAAACTCTCTCTAAAAGATCGAATATAATGGAAAAGTTAAGTTGGAAAATGCTATTCTCGCACATAATAAAGTCTGAGAAAAGTTGGTTAAGGAGAAAACTGCTTAAAAACTGCCAAAAATTGTTCCCGCCTGACATCTCGTTCGAACGACATTTCGTTCGAACGAAATCTCGTTCGAACGAGTCTTCTAACGAAGTTTCAGTATGACCTCGTTAGAAACTCGTTGGAAATCTCGTTAGAATGACAATCTCGTTCGAACGACATTTCGAACAAAGTTCCAGTATGCCATAATGGGAAGTCGTTGGCAATCTCGTTCGAATGACAATCTCGTTCGAACGACACTTCAAACGAACTCACAGAAAGTTTAAAAATTCTTTTTAAGCCCAGAAACTTTTATATACTTTATATATAAGTTTTAATAGAAAACATTCTGAAAACAAAACGCAGTTTTGAAAACCTAACACCCAATATAAACTGTTCCAAGCTCCTATATATATATATGTAATGCATTCATACCTTGGGAGCATGAAACCACTGTTGATGACGTTGAAACGAGGCACATAAACCACGGCATTTTGATGAAGCTTTATACACTTGGCCGCTACGTCTTCAACAAACACGTCATAGGCTTGAAAGATGATCAATATACTCTATCCTATTACTCAAACGTTTTTTGTCCGGAATTGAGCCAAAACTACGAAGGACTCAATTGGAAATTTGCGTCCTCACAAATCTCCCCATTTGACTATTCCGGGACAAAAACTATACAAAAATCCTAAAGGGCCGTCAAGCTCTACTAGACTAATAAAAAGTCCCACCCAAAATAAAAATACAATGCTTGACTCAAACAACCAAAGGATCAATATCTTTGCCGATGTTGAATGTTGCCATTTTGAAGTATTCCTGCACACTTAAGCAAACTATCAAACGCATTGGGAATATCAAAATATTAAATGCCAAAATATCAAAATATTAATTCTCCCCTTTATCAAACAAATGACCTACTTAGAAAGACGTCTCCCCCTAAGATAAATCTCCTTAAACTAAGGTGTGATAATAATAGGATTAGATACCAGTTCTCCCCCTATCATTCTCCCCCTTTTTTTTTAGGAATAAACAAAGGCTAAAGAATAAAAAATAACTTATCTCCCCCAAATAAAGCATATACGCCCTCTAAACTAAGCAAGGGATAAAAGAATGGGATAACAAGCTAAAACATGTAATTGTGCATATAGTGATGAGAACGTTAAAGCATATGGGCAACAAAAATTCAACTAATCCAAACAATAACATCGGATACCAACTAGGATGCAATAAAATGATACCAATATGATATATAAATTATTAAGCATATATGGATTAGAAATCAAAGCAAAGACTAAACAAAAATATCAAATATTTGTATACATAATATATATAAAAGAGACTCAAGTACACATATATAGATATAAACACACACAAAATATAATAGGAGTCTTTCACACTCGTATGGCAAAAATGTGTCATATAGAAACGGAAGTGTTGGGGTGTGAACTAGTAACGATTAAATTTAGACCCAATCACTTTTAACATGTTCACGGAGTTCTCAATTGATTGCAAACTTCCATCGCATTTGAATATAACCTCATGTGACAATATAAAGTGAACTCAATGAACAAACATACACAATGCATAAAAGCCTAGCATATTGATGATTCTACAAACCAATAGAGTCATGACATAAAATACGCAACTAGGATAAACGGACATTGTGCAAACCGTTGATATACCATCCAATCTTCCTCAATCAGTATTTATATTAATTTTGAATGAATATATCAATCAAACATAGGCCTTGGCACTTATTTTCTTTTTAATGCCATATTTTCTGTTTTTAGGCCTTTGGACCATGCATTTCTTTTAGGTCCATTTCAAGACGGTGGCTTACAATCGCAAAGGATTTTTATTCCTTTCGGAGCCCTTCCCCGTGCACATTTATATTTATCATGTTTTCATTTTTCACACAAATCTCACGTGCAACGGATTTTGACATGCACTAGTCCTCCTAAGTCACAAATATGTAGATGACAAGATTGGTAGGAGAACACCTCACAAAGCTCAAATATAACATGTGACATTTAAAATTTCAAATGAGCTAGTGCATGTGTGAGTAGAGGCATATAAAAATAGAATCCATTATATCAACACAAAATCCAACTACTCCATGTAAGTATGGTAAAGAACATAATAAGGATTGACAATCTAAACCAAAAGTTCTAGCCACATGGGAGCGAAAAAGATGGGATTCTAACACATGTGTATGCCACATAAAGTGTGTCAAACTAAAATACACACAAAATAAAAAAAAATTGAGTTTTTTTTTTTTTTTTTGAAATTTTTAACCAAAAAATAAAATACATACTCAAAAGACAAACAAGCATACATTTAGCATGTGGATATAACATGAAGTACAAAAGCTAAAGTATGCAAACAAAACTAACACTTTCAACCTTTAGATTTTGCAAGAGAGGAAGTATGTGAGAGTAAATGAGAATCAAAAACCCTATTTTGCAAGGTAACCAAGTCGGATTTCCCAACCCAAATTAATGAAGAAAGACTATCTTGGGGTGTAGGAATTTTAAATACATTGGTTGCTTTACGTTGGGATTTTCTAGGAATTCGTTTAAGATCAAAACAAAATTTCCTAAGATGACCTTTTCGACCACAATGTGTACAAGTAAAATTACGTCGAAATTTGGTACCTAAGAAATGATCTCAAAAGACTTTCCTAGTAGATTCTCCTAAAACATTGGTTTTGGCGTTATGAGTAAATTCATTACAAGTATTGAAGCCTAAACCACAAGTGTCATTTTTAATTTGGACCGTTAATAATATTTTATATAATTTTTCCGAACGACACTCCAAATCAAATTTGACATTACTAGAGTCTTTTAATTTATTTTGCAATTCTAAAATGTTAGACTCTAATAAAACATTTCGCTCTTCAAAAGCATGAAGCTCCTTTTTCAAGGATTCCATTAAACCCCTAAGGCTATCTCTCTCGCCTTCTATATATTCAAGCTTCTCTAGAAGAGCTTTCTCTCGTGTCCTAAGGTCTTCAACCAACATATTATTATCAACGACCTTGACACGTTCTTTCAAACAAGCATCTAACTTCAAATTAGCCTTTTTTAATTTAATAGATTCTTTATAAAGTTCTTGAAAAGCATTTTGAAGTTCACTCACATTAACCTCTTCTTCATTTTCACTCTCTCTTTCTTCTCCACTCTCACTATCATCAAAAACAAGAGAATCATAAACTATGACCTTGGAAGTGTCATGTGTTAATGTTTCATCAATCGATGAGTTCTCACTATCACTCACATGACTAGCCATAAAAGCCACAAAATTGGGCTTAGTGGGGGAATCGGGTCCCTCTTCCTTATCACTATCACTAAGGGTCGTATTATATGCAATGGGTCATTTACCCTCTTTCCTTAGTTTAGTAGGGCATTCAGAATCCCTATGGCCATAACCCTCACAACCAAAACACCTATGGCCATAACCCTCACAACCAAAACACCTATTAGACTCGTCCCTATTTAGTTGTTCATTAATAGGTTTAGGGATCTTCTCGACTTTGTCATGCTTAGAAGTTTCAAATTTCTTAAAATCATTTTTAAACTTATCTTTGTTAAATTTAAGAAATTTTTTAAATTTCCGAGCAAACAAGGCCATGTCTTCTGAGTCACTATCACTCTCGCTCTCTACTACTTGTTTGACCTCTTTTCGGGCTTTTAAAGCAACACCCTTTTCTATTTTCTTTTCAGTTTTAGAGGGAAACATGTCTAGTTCATAGGTTTGTAAATCACCTACAAGCTCTTCTAATTTCGTAGAGGCTAAAGTTGGTAAAGAATTTAGCACGGTCACTTTTGGAATAAATCTATCGGATAGGGACCTTGAAATTTTCTTTACAACTCGGTTGTCGGGTATTTTCTCTCCCAAATTAAAAGATGAATTGACAATATTGGAAAGTCTAGCATAAAATTCATCAAAAGTTACATTATCGTTCATTTTGATAGTTTCAAATTGAGTGGTGAGGTTTTGGAGTTTCGAAGCTTTAATGACACTAGTTCCTTCATGAGTTAGTTGTAAAATATCCCAAGCTTCTTTAGCGGTTTCACACGTCATAATACGTCGGAATTCATCCGGTGTGACAGCGCTAAACAAGGCATTCAAACCACGAGAATTAAAATTAGAAAGTTTAAACTCATTCTCAGTCCATCTATCGGCCGGTTTGGGAACACGTTCATTTTCAACTAAATGAGTTGGTGGAGACCACCCGTTAACTACAGACATCCAAACCCTCTCATCGATAGATTTTAGTGCCGATTTCATTCGCGCTTTCCAATACGCGTAGTTAGAACCATCGAAAATAGGAAATTTAGAAAATGGAGAAAATTCCATTTTAGCCAAAAATTATTTAAAGGATCTTTAGCGAAATAATTTATCGCTTTGGCTCTGATACCAATTTATAGCAGGCGTAGACCCCTGATTTTAATCTTCTTTAAAATCCTAGATTTCCTTTTTATGAAATAGATGCGAAAGCGATGTGATGGTTCAATCTAAACAAACAAACAGATTTTAATTTCTATTTCAAATGAAAATTTAATCAAGTGAAATTAACTTGAATACACACACTAATTTCAATTTCACTTAAACACAATTAATTAATCCAAGTCCAAGAATTTGCCTAAGTCATATTTATTAATATTTCCAAATTAGGTCAAACCAGTTTTAACAATAGATTTGAATTAAATAAACAATTATCCAATATTAATTAAGCACCAAAGTAAACATGTAGTGATTAAATTAAACCAATTTTATCTTTTTACTTAAGCATGCGTTCTAGGTGATTTTGCAAAAGATAAAATAAACAATTAATCCACTACGCCGCGATGTACGAGGAAAAACCCACAACGGGAAACAACCTCGGACGGCGCTAGCCTCAAATCCACTAAGTACGGAATTTACAATTACAAGACAAAAGACTTACATCACACGACTCGATCCCTCTCAAGCCTCGACTCTCCTTCTTGTAGATACCTCTTCCTAGCGAATAACCACGGAGCTCCACCGCGGTCTCGGAATCCACCGATCGGACTTTATGTGGTCACCGTCACACGAACTAGGAGCCTTTCTCCAAGTGGATAAATCACGAAAACGTCTTCTTCTTTGAGGGATGTAGAAGGAAACCCAAACTTCTCTTTGAACGGAAGAGATGCTCCAAGCAAGATGTATATATATTGAAACTTGGATAAACAAACAATTGGGTGTAAACTAGAGTGGTGTATATTATTTCTCTAAAGAATTTCACTCAAAACAAGAACATTTTCCTTAAGAAATTTAGCTCTCAAACTCTCTCTAAAAGATCGAATAGAATGGAAAAGTTAAGTTGGAAAATGTTATTCTCGCACATAATAAAGTCGGAGAAAAGTTGGTTAAGAAACAAGTGGGGAAGTGGGAGAAAACTGCCAAAAACTGTTCCCGCCTGACATCTCGTTCGAACGACATTTCGTTCGAACGAAATCTCGTTCGAACGAGTCTTCTAACGAAGTTCCAGTATGACCTCGTTAGAAACTCGTTGGAAATCTCGTTAGAACGACAATCTCGTTTGAACGACATTTCGAACGAAGTTCCAGTATGCCATAATGGGAAGTCGTTGGCAATCTCGTTCGAACGACACTTCGAACGAACTCACAGAAAGTTCAAAAATTCTTTTTAAGCCCAGAAACTTTTATATACTTTATATATAAGTTTTAATAGAAAACATTCTGAAAACAAAATGCAATTTTGAAAACCTAACACCCAATATAAACTATTCCAAGCTCCTATATATATATATGTAATGCATTCATACCTTGGGAGCATGAAACCATTGTTGATGATGTTGAAACGAGGCACATAAACCATGGTATTTTGACGAAGCTTTATACACTTAGCCGCTACGTCTTCAACAAACACGTCATAGGCTTGAAAGATGACCAATATACTCTATCCTATTATTCAAACATTTTTTGTCCGGAATTGAGCCAAAACTACAAAGGACTCAATTGGAAATTTGCGTCCTTACACATTCCAAATACCTAAATGCTTTAGAACTTTCCCTTCAATGTGAGTTTTGATCTGTATAGTTTTAATCTACTGACTGTCGGAACAATAATAATAAAAGAAATTCTGAAATTTACTTTTTCTTCAGTTGTCCGTGTTACAGAGTAAAGAAGATCACCGAAAGTTACAGAGGGATTAGGACTCTGTTTGGCCTGTGTTTTAGTAATAGCCTCAAAAGCTCGTCCGAAGTTGCAGCGGGATCTAGACCCCAGCAACCATCTAGCAAGTTTATGGTTTCTCCTTTTAGAAGACGTCAGCTGGTATTAAAACCAAATCATCTCTCTCCTCAGAAACCACCGAATGTCACACTTGTGGTTCCTCTAATAAACTGTCTTAAATCCATCTAATTTAATTAGAGGTGCTACACAAACACCAATATCTTCAAAGTAATTACTGGTGCCTCACTTTGTCCGGGATTTGCCTGTTCCAATTTGGTGACCAGTTCCGATAAATTGCCCATATGTCTCTGCTTTATGATCAGGAGATGAGAGAACACATTTAATTCTTCAACAACATTAGAGGGTTAATGCCCTGAAATTTTTGTAAGACTTGGTAAACCTAGAACCCGCCCAATACCCAATTCACTTGCCCAAATTCACTGTTCTAAACTGTTTTACTGAGATGAGTCTAAATGATTTTACTGAGATGAACTCACGGATCAGGCATTACAGGCGAGGCATTACATCTTCATTGTGTAGAGCCCATATTTGCTTTGGCTTGAAGCACTCCTCTGATATGTCTTCGTCGAAATCATGGAAGTCTGAGTCGGAGAACTATCATTCCAGGTACAAAGCTTTTCAATTAAATTTAAGACCTCTAACACAATCTTGCGGATCACATAGTGATCCTAAATACCTAATTTCTTTCTAACTTTCCCTTCAATATCAGTTTTAATCTGTCTTAAACCTCTCTTCAGCCTGTACTTCTCTAACAGCCTGAAGAAACTTGTCTGGAGTATACAAGTTTATGGCTTCTCCTTTAATTATACAAGATATCACCTGTTAGAAAAACCAAACCATCTCTCTCCCCAGAACCAACCGAGTGGCACCAATATATTTGGAGTAGTCATTTAAGAATTTTAACCATCTCATACTGGTGCCTCACTTTGTCCGGGATTGTCCTGTTCCAAACGGTTGACCAATTCCAAGAAATGCTCATACGTCTTTTCTTTTAGGATCAGATAATGATGTACACATTTACTTCTTCAACAACATCAGAAGGTTAATGCCCTGAAATTTATGTAAGACTTCATAAACCCATAATCCACCCAATGCACTGACCCACATTCTGTCCTAAATTGTTTTATTGAGACGAGTCTAACAATTTTACTGATATGAACTCACAGATCAAACAGTACAGGTGAGAGATTCCATCTTCATCGTGTAGACCCCATATTTGCTTTGGTATCGATGCAGTGTCATTGATATTGACACATTTTTTTCAGCTTTAGTTGGCCCTCAGGACCAGTCAAGCTTTCTCTTTTAGGAGCCTCAGTGAATATTTCAACTCCAGTATGTGTTTTTTCCTTGTTCTTAACCACTGCAGAAGCCAACCCTTTTTCTTCCGGTTTCTTATGAATTACTGGTCTTGCTTTGTCAGTTAACAACTTTCTAATATCAGACGCAGGGCAGCTGAGTAGCGTTTGATTGAAGTCTCACTTGGAGTAAGAAGCTTAGAGTTATGATTTATATTTTCATTTTCGCTAATTACTTTCTCGTCTAGTTCGTTTTTGAAGCCATTTCTTCATGTCCATTTTGAGAAGTTGCTCCATCATGCTTCAGAAACAAGTTTAAATTTCCCATCATCACCCACTATCTTGTTATTATCAGGGTGAAGCATCACGGACATCTTTTTGCACTGTGACTTCAACCTTGCATTGTCTACAGATGGGTCCAATCTAAGAAATTAATAGAAATCAACTTCTCCATAAATTGTGATTAGAGAAGATATATGAATTTCAAATGTAGACACCATTTGAGATATACGCCCTAGTTCAGGGCAAATTTTATAGGACTTTGTAGCATTATTATTTGTAGTTGCAAAAGCTCTCACTGCAAAAAGATTCTCAGCATTCTCTTTAGCTCTAAGGGCCTCCACTATGTTTGATTCCATCTTGAAATTCATAATTTGAAACCGAAATTCTCAAAAGAAAGCTACAAGCAGAAAGCTATGGTCAACATTTAAAGTCCGAATCTGAAGACCATTGTGTCTGCATGAGGAGATTCATATGACATGAACCCATTTCGTTTATAGCTCGAGTAAAAAGTTTTCTTCAAAAATTAATCAAATCAACACATCCAGGTCTGAACATCTGAGAGCGGGACTAAATGCTTTCACGAAAGAGTTAGTGGCTAGAGAGTAGAGACTAAGAAAGGAATAAATTAAGGCTGATATATAAATTAGTGAATTTTGGTGGTTGTGTTGGTCAAATCTCGGCAGCTAACTGTGGCGAAGAAACGAAGATTCTGGAAATCGCAGACCAGATATAGTTAAAATATGACAATGTAATCACCTTTAGGTTTCTTTCTGTTAATATTTTTGCCCCATTTATTAATGCCCCTACCATTCATCCATATTGTACGAAGTCAGAAAAGTGAATGGTATCTATTATTGCGTATCGTTCTTTCAATTAGAGCCTAGGAGGGAATGCCTTAAGCCTCCCCTCCACTTAAGTGGTATAGTTGCCTACATAAAACACAAGTTACATAATCAGTCTTCCATCTAAGTATTAAATGGATGACAAAGGGTAGAGGGAAAAGATATCTACCTAGTCATTTGCTTTGAAAGTTCTTTGTACAATTTTGCATTGCTGGGAGGCTGTGATTGATTCTTAAGAGTCTGTTGACCTTCAGTTTTTATTTCGTACTGGGTGTTGTTTATTTTCTGTTAATAGTGTCGGATATGTTTTTCTCTGCCTCATTGGATATCTTGTCCATCATTTATTTGTACTTTCCCTGGCATTGAATTCTAATATTAGTGCTGATGTCTGTGATAGGAGATTTTGACATACCAGTTGGTTAGTGTTTAGTTAACTGACCATACACCTTTAATTCTGGTTCTTCAGCCTTTTAGGACTACAATTTAATATTCACAGTTAGGTCAAAGAAGTGATAAAAAAGAAGGTATAAATGTGCCTACCATTCCATGAATGGTTTTAAACAAATAAGTCCCATAAGCCGTGATAGTGTAAAAAATCAATTTTCGTCTCACCATTTTTTTCTTCCTTTTTCTTTTTGGTTATTAATGATCTATTGCTATATCTACTTCTCATGTAAGTGGAGTTATCAGCTCCAGCCTCCACGTCTCTTGCAATCATTAAGTCATAGCAAGTCATGGTTTGATACACTCATCACTTTGGGCATTTATATAATTATATTTTCACTACAGTGTTGTTCATTTTTTATTCTGTAAGTAGCATGACAATTTTTTTTAACTCTGATAATGATGGTGATGAGATGTAAGTATTTTTGGCTCATATGTTTCCATTGTGATTACCATATGCAGACCCTGATAATTATATGAGTTCAATGCATGCTTTTATCAATTTTTGGCCATTCTGAAGCGTCATTGTTGAAATCCAAATATCGATTCGTCATCCAAATAAAGAGCCAACAATTTACATAATTTAAAATTTTAAACAATTTTTAGTTTTTAAATCTTATAACTCTGTTTGTTTGAATATTGCCGATATAAACGGGATATCGGAATTAAGGGTTCCCCACATCAATTTGGTTTAAATGATTTCCCTGAAACCATTGCTAGAGAAGATCAAAATTAATGTTGCATGAACCACTTATGCTTGTTATCTCTTTACAAAAAAACTTGTTATTTTTTTTTTGATGCTATAAAATAAGCTTGTTTTTTCTGGTATCCTCTATAAGTTCCTGCTTATCAAAACAACATCTTAAAATAATGGTCCTTACTCTATTGAACTGTTTATATTTAGCAATTTTGGTAACTCTGAGTGCAGTGGTTCTTTGCATTTTTCTTTAACAGGGTATCAATTAGTGAAATATAAAATATGAATAACTTATAGAAATTATCCATCAATCATGTGTACTTCAAGATAAAATGTAGTGATCTTCCATAAATTCTTTGTCAAGGCATGTAGTGGTAATTATTATCCATCTTTAGCTTTCTGTAATTTAAAACTTAGGAGTTTATTCATCCATATTCATCAAACTGATGGATCTTCCTGGAATTCTGGCTCTTTCTCCATGTCTGCAGTTTGCACAGACCAAAACAAATTGAAGCTCTAAGCAATTCCCGGATTGTCATGCACAGTACAGACGTCCGTTGAGGTAAAATCATTTTTGTCCTATTCCCGCTTGCATGGTGTGTTGTTTATTGTGTTTGAATGATGGATTTCGAATCCAATGAGTTTCATTGGGCAAAAAAAAACGGTTGAATATGTATAACAGTATATGATAGATTAGTAAGTTGATAACAGAATGTATGTATATTCATAGAGAGATGGACTTATTTGAAACTAAAATGCACTAACAATTGTAAAAATAAAGTGTATTAAAAAAACTAAATCGGCTATGTTGAAGTGGAGTTTCTCTCCTCATAAAACTATCCATTTTGAAGATGCACTTGCACCGTCCAAGTTACTATGAATACATCCCTTGAATCATAAAAAATAACATGACAGGCCAAGAGCAAATGAAGTCCCCTAAATAGTTGTTAGATTAATATCCAATGACTAACTGCATTAACTTTCTGGGACTTAAATCTTTAATTTTTCATTTTTATATTGAAAGACTTGTGCTATCTAATCTGGGTGTGGCCCCCTTGATTTTCTCTGTCGTATATCTGCCTCCAAGGTCTGGAAGCGTCTTCACACAGTGATTGTCCTGGTTCAGGATCACATAAAGATTATAATCAATGTTATTGGAACCCTAGCTTGACTAGTGCTTTTTCCCTTGTGCCAGCTTGGGATTTAGTTAAAAGTAGCGATGTGGAGCTATTTTCTTTCAAGTCCGTGTGGGATGCTAGAATTCAAAAACTTTTTTTGTTCTATTTTCTTATAAAAACTTTTTCTTAGGCACATTCCCGTTGACGACACCATCTAGAAATAAAAACCCTATGTTGTCAGAGTATAGGTGTTGTATGCCGAGAAATGAGGAAACTTTTGTGCATATATGCTCTGTTTTGGGGAGTTTTGTCTAAAATTTGTCATTATATTCAGGGTACTTTGATCCTCATTCGCGTTCCGTTTTGATGCTTTGGTGGATTATATGGAGGGGTAAAGGTTTGAGGGCTATGCTGTGAAAGATGGTCCTTTGCTATATTTGCTGGTGAATTTGGTGTGGTCGTAATAAACATGTGTTTCATAACATTTGGATTATGTCATTGGGCAAATTCGTTCAGATACAGAGGAAGCATTCTTGGCCCGTCCGTATAAATGTAAATCGAGAGCCAGCTGTATAAATGTAAATCGCGAGCTAATTCACATATTATAGATGAATTTGGTATCACATGTACATAGCCTTATCTGCCTAGTTTTGTCATTTTTTACTGGTTGAAGGTTGTTGTTGCAACTTCGGGTTTTGTCAGATGCAATTTCGCTAGGTTCTGGTGTTGTTCTGCAGGAGCATTCCATTCAGCTGTCACGGTTTGCCGTTGAGAGTTCGCACAGATTTTGTACAGTATTATTCTACGATTTGCACGATTTGCTGTTTGGGTCTTATACATCTATGATGTCTCATTTTATGGTCACTAAGTTTCCTTTTGATTCCGTATGGTTAACTTCTGGGTTTTTGTACTGAATCCTTTCACTCATTGTTTTGGGGTCATGGTTTCATTTTGGGGGGTTTTGCAAATTCACCGTTATCATTTTATATGTGCTTCCATGGAGACACTGTTTCTCTACCTTTTGTGAATGATATATTTTAGGAGTGTTGTCTTGACTGTAAAGAAACAAATAATTATGTCAAGAAAGCCTATGATCTCATATTTTCCATTTATGCCTGTTTAAATATATAAGTTTGTCAAGAAATAAAATATTTAATTAATTAGTAGTTGTGTACTTTCTTAATTGTTCATTTGTCTTTAAATATCTAATATTTGTATTCTCTACTATATTCTATGATTCTTCGAATCTCTTGTATTTAATAGAATATAGTCTTATCCCATGCCTCTTCTACATTGGCCTTATTTTCTCATACAGTTTGTATGACTCAAGATGCTGAATGTATTTTATACTTAATTGGGCTTAATGTTTTGAATATTTTTTTCAAGTGACAAAATGCAAGCATGAGTATCATCTCCCTGTGCACAGTTGACATATAGGTTGCATGGACCAACCCCAGAGTTGAAAGACTAGTTGTATTTGCTATCTAATTTTAATGTTCACAGCTTTTTTGGGTCAGCACAGAACATTTGATTTTCAAAGTTGAATTTGCTACCCAAATAACGTTGTTTATTATAGGATTATAATTTTGGTTGTTATGGATGTTACAATTTTGTGTTTTTTTTACCTCGATTAAGATATCGTGTATAATTTGATTCAGATGGGATTTTATATTATCGACTACATTTTTGGACTTATATTTTAATTTTTTGTGTATGAATTTGGTATGAGAGGGGATGATGATTTAAATATTGTCACATAAGTGATTTTGAAATGTAGTAAATTATTATTATGGATTTTGAAGGGTAAAGGCAGTTTAAGCAGTAGCAAGTTTAAAATTTACCCTCCAAATTTACCAGCATGACCTTGCAAGCCGTCCCTAATGTGCTCCCGCGAGTGTGATTTTGCCTCCACATTTTCGCTCCTGAACATTTAGGGAGGGTCACGCTGTCCAAAAAATGGACATCATGGATGGTTGCTCTCTCTTTCCAAGATGTTAACCAGCGTAAACTTTGATGGGGCGACCTAAGTTATCATTCCATAAGGTATTGTGATGGCCATTGTCGTCCTCGAATTGCTTGGGATGCCTATCAAATGTATGCCCTCTCCCGAAGTACTTTTGAGCAGTGGCAGAACTATTGTGTACGCTGGGTGGGCAAGTGCCCCGGCCAGCAATTCTGAAAAAAAATTAATTAATTATTTTGGGATAAATTTTAAATATAACAAAAAACAGGGGTCAAATCTCTAATATTATTCATTAACTTAACCTAAATAACCCATCTCTTATGACGAAAAAAAAACGGCCAGCGCAACATGCTCAAGACACCTGCTCAAAACGGTCTGCTGCCCCACCGCTCAAGACCATCGGCGCTGCTAGCCTGCTGCTGTCAGTGTGCCACCTCTGCTCTCCGACCCTTAGTTGCTCTTCCCCCATTAGACCATTGTTGATTCGTTGTGTAATGTAAGACTCCATCCTCTGTTTTGTTTCCATTTTGCTGTTTATATTTGCAATTTTAATGGGATAGTTAAATATCTTTGTTGTTCTAATTGTGTTGTTCAACAAAACATTTGATGTTTACATTTTGTTGTCTAATTTTATTTGTTATCATTTGTTTGTTTTTAGGGATTTGCAAATTTATTTAAACTTGTAATTTAATGGATTGTTATTGTATTCGATTTGTTTTATTTGAGTTGTAATGGTCTAAAATATAAATTATCAATTAAATATTTGTAAAAATGTAATTTTTTTTCGGGGGTTACCGCCCCCGAACCACCGACAATGGATTGTGTCCCACCAACGCTAAATTCCTGGCTCCGCCACTGCTTTTGAGCCGTCCATAAAGTACTTGGTTTGAGAAATGCAACATCTTCCTGTTACTTTGGTTTTAACATGTTCATTATTCACCTATGGGATTGGAATGCAATGTGGAAATGGAGTTAACACATTTAATCTTCCATTCTTTGATGTAAAATATCTGATTATGAACTAAGAAGAGCCATAAAAATGCTCTAGGATAAAAAATAAACAAAAATTATTCCACCAATATTTACCTATCAAATCAAATGTGATTTTAAAGGTAAACAAAGTACTTTGTGTTCATTGGTGACCAAGAAAATTGAAAAGGACAAATGAAATTTTGCAGAACACTTGAGAACCCAGGGTTTGCAGCTTCGCCCAAAACTAAGACAACTTAGCCGTTATGACTTGGTATTGTAGGGCACCGAATCGAGTTTGAGTCATGAGTCGTGAAATAGGAGATATAGTATTGACTCTGCCTAGATATGCAAATTGACGAAAAAATCAAAGAACTCCACCTAAATACCAACTCCTACTTGGGTCTTGCTTGTTCCTTTCCTATGCATTTCCCTCATTTGGTTGCACACACTTTAGCTACCATATGCATTAGTAAAGTTATATTTCAATAATATAGATATATAAACATGCATATACGTTTATTATTTGCAATTTCTTTCTAATTCATTTTTAATAAAACATATTAGTTGATCATGTGCTTATTAACTTTTGGAACAACGCAATTGACAAGTTCTCCATGTGCTAGTATAATCAATTAGACAATGTTATGTGTAGTAAATGATTATTATATAATTATCTATTCCCCATGTTATAATAATTATTTGTCCAAACATTTCTATGTTTTTTTCAAACATAATAAATAAAAAGTAGCCTAGACCGAGATCGAACCAATACCGAGTTGAAAATTAGGCAGTCGGATTATGATGCCACAATTTTGAACCATGCAAGGAACTCAAACAATATTTTTCCAACATAAAAATTATCATCTTATAAAATATTGTCAATATGCTTCTTACATACCGCTTGTATACCAAAAATAGTAATTTCGCACACCTTAATATCAAAAATCTGGCACAGCTTAAAAGTGTGCCAAATTCTGGCACGGTTTTATCACAATCTGGCACACTTTAAAACCGTGCCAAAATTTGACACTGTTTAAAACTGTGCCAAAATTGAACACACTTAAATAAAATATAAATACCCTAAAAAATCCTAACCCCCCAATTTTTTTTTATCTCCCGCTCTCTCTCCTCTCCCATTCTCTCTCTCTCTCTCTCTCTCTCTCTCTCTCGCTCTCTCTCTCTCGATATACTCGTCTCTCCTCTCTTTCTATGGCTATCATTTGTAACTCGCATTCTTTATTTGTATGTGTGTATTCCAGATTATATTTATTTGTATGTGTGAATAATTTTGTGGTCAGTGTTGGCTTCCTCACTGGTATATTGTGCGAGTTTTTGCCCTTGTGGCTCTTCTTGTTGGTGCTATTCAAATCTTCATTGCCCATGGTTGGGTTTGGATCATCGTTACCAGTCGAGCTCCTATTTTTCCATTATGGGTTGTGAGTCTCTCTTTCCAGTTTTCATTATTTTTGTTAGATTATAAGCTTATTTCATGATTTGGGTTTGTCTTTAATAATTTTCATGTTTATATTACTGCAGATATTGTTTTGCCTCATTGATAACCTGACAGGCTATAATAAATTACTGCTGCAATCTTATGTTAATTGATTTGTTATTTTTTTCTGCTGTTGATTTCAGTGTTTTAAGTGTGGGTGATTCTACTTCCACTGTGAAACTTGAACCAATTAAAGATGAGGATAGCTTTCTAGGTTTGTTTAACTTTGTCAATCACAAGTCTTATGTTTTGTTAATGTTACAACTCACACCTACATCTAAAATGTTGCTCCCCTCGCTTTATTAGGAATAGAATTTTGCACCCTGAAACCACCAACTAGTTATAGAAAAGGTAGCTCGCTACGCACTGATGCCAAGAAGCACCAAACAGCCAAAAAGATAGCCAGCATGGTTCGAATTCCATCGGCTTTGAAGTCTAAAACTCACTTGCAATTGTCAGAAGTGAAAAACACTAAACTAGCTGGCGTGAGAAGGTTAGCATATTTTCTATTTCTATATTTATTTATTTGTAGAATTTGAATTTTTTGGTATAATGATTGGAGGTCCAAAATGTGATATATAGGGGCACAAATTTGATAAACAAAGGTGGGACACCTAATTATGGACTAGAAAACCAAGCTATAAAGAGGCAAAAACTGGATGAGGGGAAATCTAGACAGGTGAGTACCTTGCCTAATTTACTGATCTCTCAATTATTTGTTCCACGAGTTTTTTATTCTAAAATTTATATAATTTTAAACTTTGTTGATTCTTAATATTAAACCTCAAAACTTCGCTCAAAAAACAAGACTTCGTCTAACTACCAAGAAGTATGCCTCAGCTTCCAGAATTTCAGGTAAATATCAGTTCTGATGGATTATTGGTAATGTAATAGGCATGGGATACATAGATAAATAGTTAAAATTGTGATTTGTTGCAGGAATTTCATTTGAAGACAAGGGCAAAGGCCAATCTGAATGCAGAAACATCTGTTGTAACCTCAACAGAATCTGCCCCGGAGGTACTTATCCTTCTTCCTGACATGTTTTAATATATTTACATGTTTTAGTATTGGTTTTAGTTTTATGTTTATAAAAAAAGTATTTGTTTTAGTTTTACTAATCTGAATTTGGTTAATTTGTTGGATAGAATCATCAAAGGAAGAAACCTCATCTTACGGCACCCAGGACCTTCACGCTTGAAACTTAATTGAGGGCACGTCCTGCAAGGATTAGAAGTTCTGTTGAATTGGAAGAGGAAGAGCTTGAAAAGATTCCCAAGTTCTCGGCTAGGCCTTTGAATAAGAACGTACAAATCAACAATATTGTCAAACTTTACATTTCTTTAGTTTCATTTTTGTTAACTTCTAACCTTGTAATAATTGTAGATATTTGAAAGTAAAGGGGAGTTGGGGATATTCTGTAACACTAAGCGGGAAGTCACCATACCTCAGGAATTTCACTTTACAATAGATGAAAGGATTCCCCCACCGGCAACGATTGCAGATTTATTTGACAAGGTTCCTGGATACAAGTTTCTTCTTGATTTTTTTGATTAATCACTTGTAAATAATGCAGCTTTTATGGGTATTTAATGAAGATTTTGTTAGTTTGTCGCCCCCAGTCAATAATGCAATATTTTTTTTGGGTTATTATGTTAGCTAATTATCAGTTTCTTATTTAGTATACTTTGTTTCAGCTTTCACTGCATTCAGAATCTCACCATGACAAACATATTCCCAGAAACACTGCACTAAGTCTGTTCCATCTGCACACCGAGGTATCTTGTTTGAGTTATTTTTTTCCAAAGCTCTTTTTATTATTTTGTTTATTTCTAATGGTTCTGTGTCATTAGGAGAGGGGCAGAGAAAGAAAAGAGCTTTGTGATGGAAGTCATATAAAAGCAGTTGGAAGAAGAGAGGGCTAGGGTTCCCAAGGCGAATCCGTATCCCTACACCACTGATTATCCTGTGCTTCCACCTAAACCAGAGCCAAAACAATGCACAAAACCAGAACCTTTCCAATTGGAGGGTCTTATGAGGCATGGAGAGGAAATACAGAGAGAAATGTAAGAAAGGATAAAGATAGAGAGAGAAGAAGCTGAGATGAGGAATTTTAAGGCAAAGCCAATCTTGAAAGAGTAAGAACTCAATTAATGACACTAACAATATGTGTGCTCATTTCTGCATTAAATACTCGAAAGGACTAATGACTAATTTCATAAATTGCTACAGGGACCCTATTCCAGTTCCCGAGAAAGACCACAAACCACTCACAGAGGTTCAGGAATTTGATCTACATGTAGAACATCGAGCAAAATTCGATAAAAAGGTACACCTTTTTTCTTTATAATACAGAAAATGTTTTCTTAGTGAACAACTAGGAAAGTCTTTCACATATTGGCCAAAATTTATACTTCATCACTTTCAAGTTTCAACGCACACATAAAATTTACAGTGGTAACACATACATACATTTTTCTGTGCATAAAAACATGCTTTCATGAACTGTGCCATAGCAGGCATGGGGGCAACATGTCATATAATGTGGCGATTCTAGAAATAACATACAGTTTGTTCTTCAGATGAAGGAGAAGGAGATGATGTATAAGAGATACAGAGAGGAGGCAGAGTCTGAAAAGTTGGTAAGTTATCTCTATTTTATACAAAGTCATCTGCGTACAATTTTGTTAATAATAATGAGGTAAAACCTATGAAGTATGGACATGAATACGGATGTCGTATCCGACTCGCCACGGACACGCCGACACAGCAAACCTAAATAAATAAAAATAGGACAATACACAGCAAAGACACGACGACATATAAATATATTTTTATATGTATGTGTGTGTGTGTGTGTACTTTCATCTACTTTGGGTTTCAAAAACAAAAAATAGTTCATATACGTTGTGCAACAAAAAATAGTTCAAAAAACATCTACGTTGTGAGACAAAAAATAGTTCAAAAAACATCATAAGTTGCTCTACATACAAGTAATCTTTATTTAATCGAATATTACTTGTCTCTTTGTATGTCTGAACAACCTTGTGATCGAGCAAAGAAACGCAATGAAAAGACAAAGTATGTTCATTTGTAGTATTTAAAAGGACGTGAACTTCAACAGCCATTGAATAAGAAAAGGACTTCTTCATAATAATAAGCGTTATCCAATGACGAATTATTACTAATTTATCAATGAAGTTTGTTTCTTGAATTTCGGTTCTTACCAGTTTGTTACGGATTATTACTGAAATTTTGAGTTTCTGTTTTTACAAGAGAAGAGAAAAGAAGAGAAGCAATCAATGGGTGTGACGGAGGATTCAGACGCATACATGATTGAAGAGTGTTAGGAGTTTTCAGCCCCCACATTCTTTGACTTATAGAGGGTGAAACCCAAGACCAAATGCGCAAAGCAGAGAATTGGTTCCAAACAGCTCTTACCTATGCCCCTTCCCCTTCTCGTACGTCTTTTTCCTCACTCTACACTCATTTCTTTGTGACTCACTTGGCCTAAGATGCCTTCTTGGAACTTATTTTCTTTTCTTTTATTTTCCAATTTTCCGTTTCATCTCTAACAGTTACCATCGAGTGTTATAGGGAACATTTATCATATTTTCCATTCTAGAGTGCACAAATTTGACTTTTTACCCTTAAATATTAAAGAGTGCACAGAGCAACAAAATTTTCATTTCCCATTTTTTAACTCGATAACAAAGTTAAAATACCAAATTTTAGCTTTGAAAAAATTAGGATGGAAAAGTTTTTGTTATGCCTATTAATTAAACACACAAAAGATAGGATACGATTCCTGATAGGGTAAAAATGCTAAAGACTATGATTGGCATTGCTATGGAAATTGTCTTTATTTTTGGTTATTTTGATTTAAGATATACTGATTTACATTGACTATATTCAAATAATAATAAAAACATTAAGTGTGAGATTCCAACATTTTTTCATTGGAGTAAGAAATATATGTTAATGTTGGTCAAATTGTAGCGTGATTTATGTGAAAACAGTCGACTTTGATGGGGGAGACTAAATTTGGGAAGGCCAATTATGTGGGTGGGAACCTTGGGATATAGGAATAGAGAAACATGGTTTGCTAACACAACCTGCAAAATATAGTCACGGGCCTCTCGATTTGAGAATATGACGATAATTCGAAAATATATAGATTAGGCTTTGAAAGAAGCCGTTGAAGGGTGAAAATTCAAACCAGCCCCCAAACGACCCCCTAAGAGGCACTAACATCTCGTACGGGATAAATATAACTTGTAGGAACTAACTGCGTAGTCACGGGAATCTCGGTTTGAGAATATGATGATAATTTGAAAATATATAGATTAGGCATATAAACAAGCCGTTGAAGGGTGAAAATTCAAACCGTCCCCATAAGAGGCACTAACACCTCATACGGGACCAATGTAACTCGTAGGAACTGACCGCGTAGTCACGGGCCTCTCAATTTGAGAATATGACGATAATTCGAAAATATATAGCTTAGGCTTAGAAACAAGCCGTTGAAGAGTGAAAATCCAAACTAGCCCCCAAACGGTCCCGTAAGAGGTATTAACACCTCACACGGGACTAATATTACTCGTATGAACTGACCGCGTAGTCACGGGCCTTTCGATTTGAGAATATGACGATAATTTGAAAATATATAGATGAGGCTTAGAAACAAGCCGTTGAATGGTGGAAACCCAAATTAGCCTCTAAACGACCCCATAAAAGGCACTAACACCTCGCACGGGACCAATGTAACTCATAGGAACTGACTGCGTAGGGCCTCTCGATTTGAGAATATGACGATAATTTGATAATATATGGATAAGGCTTTGAAAGAAGTCGTTGAAGGGTCAAAATCCAAATCAGCCCCCAAATGATCCCGTAAGAGGTACTAACACCTCCCACGAGACCAATGTAACTCGTAGGAACTGACCGCGTAGTCATGGGTCTCTCGATTTGAGAATATGACGATAATTCAAAAATATATAGATTAGGCTTACAAACAAGCCGTTGAAGGGTGAAAACCCAAATCAACCCCGAAACGGCCTCGTAAGAGGCACTAACACCTCGCATGGGACCAACGTAACTCGTAGGAACTGATCGCGTAGTCACGGGCCTCTCGGTTTGAGAAAATGACGATAATTCAAAAATACATAGATTAGGCTTTGAAAGAAGTCGTTGAATGGTAAAAACCCAACACAGCTCACAAAAGACCCCGTAAGAGGCACTAACACCTCGTACGGGATCAATGTAACTCGTAGGAACTAACCGCATAGTCATGGGCCTCTCGATTTGAGAATATAACGATAATTTAAAAATATATAGATTAGGCTTACAAACAAGCCGTTGAAGGGTGAAAACCCAAACTAGCCCCCAAGCGGTCCCGTAAGAGAAACTAACACCTCGTACGGGACCAATATAACTTGCAGGTTCTGACCTCTTAGTCACGGGCCTTTCGGTTTGAGAATATGACAATAAATTGAAAATATATAGATTAGGCTTAGAAACAAGCCGTTGATGGGTGAAAACTCAAACGAGCCCCCAAACGGCCACGTAAGAGGTATTAACCTCGCACGGGACCAATATAACTTGTAGGAACTGACCGCGTAGTCACGGGCGTCTTAGTTTGTGAATATGATGATAATTTGAAATATATAGATTAGGTTAGAAACAATCCGCTAAAGGGTGAAAACTCAAACCAGCCCCCAAACGATCTCGTAAGAGACACTAACACCTTGCACGAGACCAATGTAGCTCGTAACTGATCAGGTAGTCGTAACTTGCGTAAGATTTTCAATTTGATAATATAATAATAATTGTAACTCTTATATGTAATTTTTTTAGCTTGAGTAAGTTTTTTTTTATAAATTACTTGGTTACTAATATCGTCTTTTTTTTTTATCCAATTTTTTTTTGCAGGATAACAATTTATTGTTAGCATTTATTCACGTGGAACATACGGATAAGTCAATGGTTTACAAGAAGGGGATTATTTATTTAATGTCGTTAATATTCATGATTCCATTTTTTGTGTTATGGCCGTGTGGGTTTTTGTAGTTTTATTGTTGGCCGTACGGACTTTTATAATTTTATTGTTATATTTTGTGGCCGTGCGGACTTTATATTACGCAAGTTTTAGAATGTCCAGAAAATAGAGAAAATTTTGCCCAATTTTTTTATTGGTCTGTGAACTACTAAAGACTTGTAATATTTTGAAGTTTGTTTGTACATTAGTTTATCAACGTGCAAGATTTGCAATTTGTGAATCTTCTTGTTTTCAAATAATTAATTTTTTTTCTTTTATCTAAAAATTTGGCACAGTTCAAAACTGTACCAAATGTGTATCAAATTTTGGCACCATTTTGAACTGTGCCAAAAGTTTATCAAAATGTACTCAATCTGAAACAGTTCAAAACTATGCTAAAAGTGTGCTAGAAATATCAAATTCTGGTACGGTTTAAAAGTGTGCCAAAAGTGTTCATGTTTGGTCAAATTTGATATATTTTTAAACCGTGCCAGGAAAAAATGATCTTTTTAGAACACCTGATTCTGAAAAATTGTGCCAGATTTGATCTGGCACAGATTTAAATCATGTCAGATTGCTGTTTTTGGTATAGTGATATAAGATCTCTGTATATACTTTACCAAATTTATATATGCTTTTTTCCCTCAAGAATAGGGTTGTGCGAGCTACTATATTTCGCCATTTACGCATCCATAGCCGTGTTTCCCGTTGTGGCATTGCTACCATAAATGCCACTTCTTTTTCCTTTCTCCCATATATAAATTTAGTTCTTTAATTGAAGATAAGATGATAAATATCAACAAGGAGATTGAAAAGTTACAATAAGAAATCGTCGTCATTTAAATTAATCATAGTAAAAAAAAAAGAGGACACAATATCACAAAAGGTGGTAACATTTTTTGTTGTAGTACTCTTTTACAACCAAGATTAAGTGCTCATGGTGATAGTTTTGATCTTTACAGGAATCGCAAATGGGTAAATTATTGACAACGGTGTTATGAGACTTTTGTATGTTAGTTTACAATTTTAGATTTGAGAAGGCATAAAAACTCAACCAAACGAGCAATAAAGGTTAATTTTTCTTTCACGAAAACAAACACCACACACTGAGATGGAGGGTACTTTAGATTTACTCAAGCTACCTGTTTTAAAGACATTCATTCATAACTAAATGACACTTTGACGTATTGACATCAGTGGATGAATTCCTTCAATTTTTCCTCCACACTGTATACACATATAAAATGTACGCACATGAAACCAATCGTAATACACCTCTGCTGCATCAAAATTAATTTTATACAGAGAGTTACCGAATTTGTGCTTTTTCCTTCCTCTGTACCCATATTTGCCATTTCTATCATTCGGTTTGGATGAGATGAAGTTTCACCATGCCTCACTTTACTACGATAATGCCATAGTCTTCTTGTCATTATAGCTAACATCTCAAAATGAACCTGTGAAAATGATTCCTTTATTGTCCTTGCCCACTCCCATCCGAAAATTCACTTTTTTTGCCTCGTCCAATAGGGGCAGCTTGGTAGACCTCCATGTCTCTTTAACTATTGGGTAGTCTCAAAGTAAATGAATTAAGGTCTCACTATGTCTTTTGCAAATGCAACAACCTTCATCATCCATGATACGTCTATGATAGATATTTTCCATCTCGAGAGTGAGTTTGTACACAACTTTCACATAAAGTAACTTAATTTGAGACTTTGCAATTACAGGTATCATTCCATTCCATAATATCGGATATATGAGATCTTTGACAAAATCCTCTCAAGTCATGGTTTTCGTCTATAATAAAGGTATAAATAAGTTAGGTCGGGGAAGCCATCGATGCTTCCATATTTGCACCTTTCGTCTGTTACTTATTCTCAACTGTACTCCAAATTCATACATCCAATGACCCCCAAATACTCTTTGAAATGGATGAGGAGTTGCACCCCTTTTTCCCTTCCTAGTACGCTCCTGTCCTAAAATACATTTCTATTAGAACTCTTAAACACAATGATAGTGGATTTGATACAAGTCTTCTTCATTGTTTTGCTAGCAGCACTATAGTACAAGCTTTCAAGGCTAAAAATCATAGCCCAACATAATATTTCAAATCAATACATTTTAAGACCCCATAGCTCACTCATTCAATTTATTTAAATTCAAATCTAAGAAATATAGCTATTAGATATTCCAACTTAAATTTATGCAAACAAAATTCAAATTTCTTTATTTCATATGCTTAAATTTGTTAAGCAAACTTTCTATAACATCTAAATTCCCTAGCTGAAAAAATTCGACGAAATCTTATCAATACAATTAGTTTTTAAAAAAAGGCAAAACATTTGTTGATAAAAGCCTCCCCAAAGTTCTTTTCAAAATGTACCAATTGTGTACTTTGATTACCTAGGATGAATTTTAAAGATCTACTCTCTAAATTTGGAGTTGTCACTCAATCATCTTTTCAATTTTTTCTTTTTTATATTTTTTATTTTACCTATTATTTAACCATTAGATCTAACCTAATGGTCAGGCCCTTCATTCTCATATCCTCATATTGCGGGTTGAAGGTCCGATTCCCCTCCTCTCCCATACAACACCTCTCCGCAACACAGACACAAAAAAATGCTATTATGTCGAATCTATCAAAAATCGATCAAGCATATGCAACACATGGAAGTGTAAAGGGTTACAAACTGAAGTCCAGCGATATATTAAATATAGACATAAACAATGACGCTTCACTTTACTGGAAGTCCAATTTAATTACAAAGTGTATCTTTGGAAATAAAACAAGAGTTTTACACTCATTCACAAAGCAAGAGTAAACCAACTAAATAAAACCATATTTATTTCAGGTCATGTAAATTATGGAAAAAATACGAATGAAATCAAACAAATTGATGGACATTTTGTGAACTTGCAAGTAAGGCATCCCCAATATTAGAGGCATTTCCCATAACCACATTCACAACACCATAAATGATGATAATATAAAAAAAATCCCTAACAAATGAGAGAAATCCACCTCAATAGAAGTATATATGAATAAAAGAATGTTAAACGAACATATAATCCCCTATTAAGATCTTAAAATGGATTAGCATATAGTAAAGAATTAAAAATCAAGATCGAGTATCAAAGGTCAAATCCATGGGTGTTTCAACTACAAGGATATGATAATCCAGATGAGTGGTGAACTACCATAATACCAACCCACATATATACACATATATATTATTTATGCAGAATTCATAACACTTTAGCAATTAGCTTAGGAAAGGAAATGAAAGCAACCCTAGCCCATACAATTATCGAGAGAGTACCATTAATTTTTTTTCGCAAGTTCACAATTATCTTCATATGTTCCATGGACATGGTTACTCACTCCTGAGTACGTCACATATATTTGCATATGTTTCACAAATCTCTTCACTACTGTACCAATCTCTCATTCGCTCTCAAATAATTACCTCTTTATCCTTTCTTTCTTTCTTTCTTTCTTTCTTAATATAACACCCCCCACCCCCAACATCTTCTCCCTCTCACTCTCCACTTTCAATTTTTCCTTAATTCTATGTATCATATCTATATTATACCTCTAAAAGAGTAGTATTACGTGTACGTTATATTTTATATATGATTCTCAAGATCTTTGAATAGCATGGTAATCACGTCAATAGACATGTGAAAAGCATAATTTTATTTACCTCCTTTCGACGCCATTGATTCAGTCTTGCTGTTGAACGTCGCCCCCGAGTGTCGCCGGTATGATTTCCATAGCAATCCTTTAAGGGATAATTTGACTTCTCTCTCCTTGCCTATAAACCTTTAGGTATGTGTTTTTCGTGGACGTCTTGGATGCCCTTTTGATGGAGAAAAGGCATATATTTATAGGTGGATAGAGGGCCAGAATTTCAAAGGTCAATTAATCTCAATCGTCCATCATAGAAGAGATTTAATTGGAATTTTAACTCCTTTTATTCTTTATTTCGTGTGGAATACGAACCATTTATACAAGATATAACATATATTCTTTATTAATAACAGATTAATAAAGACTACATTTTGGGGAAGGAAATAAACCAAAAGTTAATTTAATAATTTCCTTACAGTCTCCCACTTGGTCGTTAGGTTAATCCATAAATGTTTTTAATTTAGAACATAGGGCGCGCATGATATGCCAAATCCTTCAATCATTGGTTTTCATAAGTGCCTTGGTTAGTCCAATAGTCAATGGAAGTCATGGCGGTTGCATATCATTATGTAACATAATTCCTTCCATGTACTACATCATTGACAACCTTCTTAACTAGGTCATAATTAGGAGTTTACTTAATGATCCCATAATGTCTTGAAGAATATAATTTTCTATTATAATTCATCCAATAATAATGTGTACACAATGGAAAACAGAATAGAATGGATGCAAAAGTCTTATTAAGAGCTCAATAAATGTCAAATACAGGCATAATAATTTGCAGAAAAGAAATAACTAGGAACTATCTTCAAGACCCATGATTTCAGTATGTCTCTGGAATGTCTTTGGAGGTAGTCATTTTGTAAAAATATATGCAACCATGAGATGTGTGTCTGTGTGTTTAATGACTCTTCTAACATCTTGCTTCATTGAGAGATATTTAAGTTCTATGTGTTTGGATCCTTTAGATATCCTATCATGCTTGATGAAAAATATTAATATGTCATCAACATACAATACTAAAAATATAAACTTACTCCCACTGATCTTGAGGTATATACATGGATCAACAATGTTTTGTTTGAAATCGAAGTTCGTAATGATTTCATCAAACTTTAGATACAATTGCCTTCAATCTTGTTTCAGTCCATATAGTGGCCTTAAATTATGAAGTCTTCAGGTTGACGCATATAGACTTTATTTTGTAAGTCCCCATTGAGAAAGGCTTTAAAACTTTAATTAACATATAATAAGATTTGAATATTTTACGACATTAAAATAAGATGCTCGTGTGGGTAGTCATCACATATTTTAACTTAATACCATTAATGGTCGTAATATTCAACAGGCATAATTGAGTGAAGTTATTGTATTAGATATCTATGGATATCCTTGGTTCAAACATGTACAAACACTTCTTAATTGTGTATTCAACATATGATTATAGTATACCTCTGGGCAACTAATTGATATATGTTAAATAAACAGATTTAAGCATTATAATGGTAATAAATGGCTAATTTGGAACTTGTAAGCATTCCTTAATTGTTTATTCAACATATGATTATAGTATACCTGTGGGCAACTAATTGATATATGTTAAATAAACAGATTTAAACATTATAATGGTAATAAATGGCTAATTTGGAATGAGTAATAATAAGTATCACTGTGGTGATACCTAACGTTAATAATGCAATTGCATTCATTTAATAAATTAATATGAATACTTATGCATATTTTGTCATAAAATTCCAAAAGAAATAAAATTACATAATTGTAAAATTCTTGAATAGCAAAAGGTGTACAATCTGGAATTTCATAAGTCTAGAATCCTAAAAGCTTAGAATCTTTAAAAATCATTTGATGATTATAGTATACATGTGGGCAACTAATTGATATGTGTTAAATAAACAGATTCAAATTTTTAGAATTTGAAAAGACATAATTTCTAGAATTCCAAAAGTTAATAAAATTTTGAAAATTAAAAAAAATGCATAATTTAAAGAATTCTAAAAGGCATGGTAGCATGAATTCTAATAGTTGGTAGCATGAATTTCAAAAGTCATAATAAATGGAATTCTAATAGACATAATAGCATGAATTCTAATAGTAATAATAGTAAGAATTCTAATAGACATAATTCTAAAAGACATAATAGCAGGAATTCTAATAGTTATAAGAATTCTAAGAGTCATGAATACTAAAGTCATACAAATCTAAGAGTCATGAATACTAAAAATCATAAGAATTCTAAGAGACATGAATAAGAATTTTAAGAGTCATAAATACTAATAGTCATAATTTCCTTATCAAACGATTCTTGAAGTTTGAAACCCAAAAAAATCATCCCTCCTCAAATCCCCAACCATCCATCTTCTCTATTCCCGTCAAAATTCCCTTTCATTTGGCTCTACCTAAATAAAACCTCTTGATGCCATGTACTATTTTGATCTTGCCATATTTTTCTTGTCTTAATGCGCCAATGTCCAAAACAGGGGATTTCCCCTGAATGTTCTTGAGCTGTAAAGGACCCATTGATGGCCTTTTTAGACCATACTTTTCTACGTTCCCAGGCACCAACCTTGCCATAGCCAACATTATTTTATCAACTAGCCATATGGGCAGCCATTTCATCATTGTCACTGCTATTTCAAATGTTGATTTCCCAAGAACATCCCTTGGCAAGACATGAACCTGTAGATGAAAACATAAAATACCCACTTATAATTTGGTCTTTTAGAATAAATTGTTTTGAAATCTAATAAGTTTAGTTTTTAGACAAGTGGGTTGTTAAGAATGATATCAATGCTACATATCATTAGTTTGTAAAAGAAGGAAAAAGTAATCTTATCCGATCTGAGTGAAGAACAGAGAAGGTGTGTGATGTTGTTTAAGATCTGAAGCTGGATTCTTTGATCTTGGATAGTCGAGGACTCAATACCTTGCAAAGGTATTAACTTTTCATTTTGGTTATTTTTTTTGCTAAGATTGGGAAGTAATTGTTTTGGCATTGATGAAACATGAAAATTTTGGGAAGTATTACTAACTATGTTATGACAAATGCAGAGTGCTATGTGACCATGGTGAAAGAACCACCGATCAAGATAAATAAAATTAGAATTTGTGATTATCTTATATTTGTTAACTACGAATAATTTGGTGGAGTCCTCCACCCTACCATTTTTTTCTTCCTTAGATCTTAGTCTGTGTTAACTGTTTGGTAATAATTCAGTTTCTTGCTTCTTGCATCAACTGGTGGGTTTATTAGTTGCCATTATGTTTCCTCAATTTATTTTAAATCTAGATATAAAATTGGACACGATGATATGATGCCTGATAATTGTATTTTGAATAGTCCATATGACATGGTCACATGGGTTGGTAAAATTAAGAAAACCAAATAATGAGTTTCTTCCTAAAAGATCATTGGTATTTTTGTGTGTTGGACTTTGCTATATGATATCATTCTTTATAAAAAATTTACTTATAAGAATAAATTTCCCTCAAAGTATAACATTATTTGGAGATCTCATTCCATTACATATAAGAGTTTTCATTGAACAAGTACACAAAAATAATATGGGATGTGGGCTTAGTAGGTATTTTAAATAATCTTTTTGTTTCTTATAGTTGTATGTATTGGCATCTTAGTTCATTATATTATGGAATATATGGAGTGGGATTCTTTTTTTTAACTGTCAAATTTTCTAAGAACATTTTTTTTACTTACGTAGTTACCTGCTATTTTATGTTGTGCGTATATTTTGCAAATCTCGTTATGGTTTTAGTGGATACCCGGATTGGGATACCTTGAACAGTGACAATTGTTCTAAAATGCATAAAAATAAAAGGGCTAAATATACAATATTTGAGACCTATCATTAGGCCCTTGAATACGAAGTATGTCGGATATATCATGTGTATAACTGCAAAGATTCAAACGTAATTATTATCGAACCATTCTCAAACAAAATATTATGCGAAAATGATAAATGGCTTTTTGTGTGTGTAAATGTGAATCTGTAAGTCCCATTACCCATGTTCACATTTTAAGATAAAGTTAAAAGTAAATATTTTGATTACAGTCATTGGATAATCCACCTCCATTACAACACCCCCCTCCCCCCCAACACACACACACACCTCTATTGGATAATCCACCTCCATTACAACATCAAACACTGCCACATTTGCAATTACAACACCGAACACAAGAAAACATTTGATCCTCTTTGTTTGATCGGATTATATATAAACAATGAACAGTTTAAACTGTGAAGTATGACGAAACAAAATACTAGCAAAAAATTACCAACTACGATTGCAACAAAACTACATTTTAAATTTGTAAAAAAGAGTTCAAAACAGTACAAATTGTTCACTTTGATTGTTTAATATAGAATCCTTACAAACGTTCAACTTTCTTACTACAAATTGTTCAATATAAATTACTATGAATCAACAAATGAAAGACAGAACAAGGGCCAAACCACCCAAGATTTCTTGACTTCCTTAAGAGTAATGTCCCTCCCGTGGCTGTTTCGATATAACGAATGATTCTCTTCTCCAGGATCTACACTACTAACGTAAACCTTACGTTCAAATTGCAACAGTTGATGGTCCTGCACCACCGTCCCAGTAGTTGTTGACACAACCACCTGTCCACTTGCAATCTTCCTTGTACTTGAAAAATCTAATAAATCGACATATGGATCATGTGGAGGCTTAGTAGAACTTTGAAAGTCTAGCTCAGCTGAATCTTGAAGGTTTAAAGGATATAACGAAGGGACAAGCGTGTAATCGTGAGGACTTAGATGTAGTGAGTCATTAAGACCTCGCTCAAAATGTTGTGGTGAAAATTGGTTGGTTGAATGTTGCGGTGAGAATTGATGGTTTGGGACCATTTGATATTTCTTGGTATGTGGTAGTTTGAGACCATTAGATTCAAAAGCAGTTAAAAGAATACTGATGGACGATTTGAGAATTGCCATATCCTCGTCGTATTTTTCTTCTCGTGTCTTTGCTCTATTCACCTGTGAGACTATAGGAGCGATGACCTTAAGTTTACTTTTGGACGCAAGGCCAACACCACGAGTCACCCCCTTAGTGTCTTTCCCTTTAAAGGAGGTCAATGCATCATTATTCAAACTGGTTTGGCTTGAAGAAGCTTGGCTACTTTTTACCTCACTCAATTTTTGTTGCAAAAATTATTGATGAATTGATTAAAACGATTAAACAACTAAACAAGTTTATGTGCCTTACAAGTGAGGTTATGAAACTCACCATATCATCAGCTACATGTATGAGATCATTTAACCTAGCATGTACTAACGGATCAACCTCCGTGTGAACTATTTCCTTGACAATTATTTCTATTGGCATATACGAAAAATTCCTCTCCCCATGGAATTTCCAAAATGTGTAGTCTCCTTGCATACCCCACTGAATCAAATGTAAATTTACATCTGTCCCTTTCAAACGTTTACCATTTCTACAACGAATACACGGGCATGGAATAATATCAGCTTTGAGATTCTTATTTGCATATTTCACAAAGTCGTTAACCCCATTAACGCATACTTGCCTTACTCTAGAACTTTCACCCATCCATTCTTTATATTGTGAAAACTCCATCAATTCTACAATATAAACAAATTGAAACTCATTATAATTCAAAGCTAAATGAGTATGTCCTTAGTTTTTCTAAAATGAGTGTGGATATATCTAACGAAGAAATTGAATTAGCGATTATAAGTGAATATG